>JAWNZC010000455.1:0-412500 GCA_035771165.1 Paragorgia papillata | reverse complement strand
TGTGAGGTATATTATGTAACGCAGATGCTCAATCAGATTTTCATTGTCACTACTGGACGATCCGAGTCTTTCAACAACTCGACTTGGAATAGTACTCGACTTGCCAGTAATTAATTTTATTGTACGAAACTGAAATTCGAATATGTTAATGAACTCACTGAAAGAAGTATATTTAACAATTTTCAGCACGAAATATCATTTGGAAGAATGTCCGCCAGCATAGGGCCCTCATCACGCTACAGCACATATCCGTCGTCTAGTATATGTTATTTACCGGCTGGGAGGTCCGTATAGAGAAATATTTCCCGAGGTCTCAAAAACTGCCCGAGGCCGCAGGACGAGGGTCGTTTTTGAGACCGAGGGAAATATTTCTCTATACGGACCAACCAAAACGGTAAATAACATATTTATTTTTTTTATTAATCGTACGATTTATAATTTACATAATTAGGTAAATTAACATAATTGCATTGCGTAATCGAGATGACATACACGTGATATTCAAAACTCCAAAGTTTATCGTTCGACAGTAAACAACTGCCGACATGCAGTCTGACAGGGAAGCTTGGAACCTCTTTTGTGATAAAAAAAAACCCAGTCAAAACCTGAAGATCTAGTTACGAAGGGAAGTCAGAATGCAGTCCTAGTGTTTTTAAAGTTTAGTTGATAAAGATTCTTCGTCGTTCTTCTTCGTCGCTTGCTGGGTCGTTCGAGTTTGAAGACGAAAATGCTTGTAGTAAGCCATTTGTAACTTTTTTCAAAGACATGACACGATGAGGTTGGCATGTGGAAAATATTTCACTAAAGGGTAAAGACTTGTAGCGGTTTTGTTGAGTATACATGTAGTTGGACAACAGAAGAATGACAGTTTAGTATCAAAAGGTTTCAGCTTTTCTGTCTTCTCGTGGTATGTTTTTTTTTTATATATACTTCCATATAGTTTCATTTAGTGATTAAAAATACTGAGTTCACAAGCTTATCTATGTTTTGCCTACCGTTTTAAGCTGTTTTCATTGGTCATTGAGCAATAATACTTTAAAACTTTATAAATGTCGCTCGTAATGCACCGATCAAATCGAAGGTGTAACATCCCCCCTGGTAACATACCTGGGCATTTGACTTTTAGGACGTTTTGATGATCAAATTCCCCACCCTCTGCCAAAAACGTTGTTCAAATGCCCTACGTTTCAAGTCCAACTATAGCGGTCAAATGCCCCATGCACCGACAGTTATATCAAGCGTGATTTTGAAAGAACTTGTTTTTTTTCAAGCCTGGCCAGTCTCTGGCAAAGCAGTACAATGGACAAAATACAGTGGTGTTTTTCTCTTTTCCTCAACTTTGAGACACATTTTATATCGATGTCTCCATATTATAAATGAAACTAATAAAAAATTCTGAAACCATACTTTAAACAAAATTGTTTATATTAATATGTGCGAATAATACTAAGCTTATTATAAAGTTTTTTATGCATGCGTATGAAGATTTTTACTATTTCAGAAAGTATATTTAAACAGTTTCCTACTTACCTTCAAAAGTATCCCTTAACTTTTCTAAACCTTCCTCGTATAACCAATCCGTAACAAAACTCACATCCTTGCTTTTAAAATTTTCAATGTTGGCAGTACGTTTTGAATCGTAACCAGAGCCTGCGGTTCTTTTGCCCAGCGGCAAGCGAATGCGAGGAAATAGTTACTTCATGTTAGGTCCACAAAATAGTTTGCACTTGTTAAACAGCTAACCTGTCAAATCCCCTCCCCTACCATTGGGTGAATCACATGCCCCACCACAATGAGTTTTGCTTACGCCAAATGCCCGCCTCTTGGGAACACGAACAACGGCAAATGCCCGACCCTTGCCGGGGGGGGATGTTACACCTTCGATTTGATCGGTGCATAAATTTTGCTTTGTCATAGTTTTCCCAGCGTTTCTTTTAAATTCGCTGTTTTCACATGCAGTTGTCAAAACCCATTTGCATCCCCGTAGCTCTCTGCTAAATATATTTGTTTTGTGGCAAGCGAAATAGTTCTAAAAATCGATCAATTTTAAATGACAGAGTGTAAAACTTTTTTGTTTTTGTTTTTAAATCCACAGCGGTCGACATCGGGGTCCCTATCGTAGGATACGGACCGCTCGCTAGCCAATCAGAGCGCGCGAATCAGATGGATACCGGACCGCAAAAAAATAAATATAGATATCCTGATCCAAATTTGCACATTGATTAATTTTTATTTTGCGACACTGAGATTCGAGTATGTTATTAAAATCACCGAATAAAGTATATTAATTTTACCAATTTTCAGCACGAAATATGATTTGGAACAATGTCCGTCAGCATAGGGCCCTCACCACGCTACAGCAGTATACGTCGATACAGGTCAACATATAAAATGACCCAGATTTGTATATTGGTTTATTTTTATTGTACGAAACTGAAATTCGGTTATGTTACGTCGTGAGATTTAACGTTTAACACGTTATGAAACCTTATGTTACTTGGTTAAACGTTACGTACCATTGTAAGACCTTGCATTGCGTTGTGAGACTTTACGTTTTGTTGTTATTATATATAGACAATCCAGATTGTCTTCTTGATTGTCTACGTTGTAATCGATCTTACGGGACGTTGTGATCAATCTTATAATTACGTTGTGAAACAGCTTACGTTATACGTTGCTGAATCGTAACTCATTCATTGACACGTATTGAGCATACGTACTGCCTTTACCTTACGTTGCTAGATCTTACGTTACGTTGCCAGACCTTTATACGTAACATTGTGAGACATTACGTTACATTGTGAGACCTTGCGTTACGTTGTGAGACCTTGCGTTACGTTCTGAGACCTTACGTTACGTTGTGAGACTTTACGTTACGTTACGTTACGTTGTGAGACCTTACTTGTGATCAGTTGTTACGTTGTGATTTGTGATCAGATGTTCTTTTACGTTGTGACCTGTGATCAGTTGTTACGTTGTGACTTGGTGATCAGTTGTTACGTCGTTGTGACTTGGTGATCAGTTGTTACGTTGTGACTTGTGATCAGATGTTATTTTACGTTGTGACCAGTGTGATCAGTTGTTACGTTGTGACTTGTTGATCAGATGTTACGTTGTGACTTGTGATCAGAGATGCGTGTTATGCTACGTTGTGACTTGTGAGTTGTGAGTAGATCTTACGTTACATTGTCATGATTTGTGATCAGTTGTTATGCTGTGTTGTGAGGTATATTATGTTACGCAGTTGTTCTCAATCAGATTTCATTGTCACTATATATACTGGACGATCCGAGTCTTTCAACAACTCGACTTGGAATAGTACTCGACTTGCCAGTAACTAATTTTATTGTACGAAACTGAAATTCGAGTATGTTATTAAACTCACTGAAAGAAGTATATTTAACAATTTTCAGCACGAAATATCATTTGGAAGAATGTCCGCCAGCATAGGGCCCTCATCACGCTACAGCACATATCCGTCGTCTATATACTGTAGATATCCGGATCCAAATTTCCGGTCCACTATCGAGTAGCGAGTTGCGGTTTATCCGGCTTCGTCCAAGACTGCTGCCTGCAGATGTTTAACCAGGGGCTGAACACAGGAATGGCTCCGACTCTTATTCTTCACTGTTTTCAAGTAAACCTGCTTAGGGTTTAAAAACTCGTTTAATTCAGATAGAGTTTAATTTATTAATAAAAATTTGAAACAAAAACCGCATAAATTGTCTTGCCAAAACACCCCATAATTCTGGGTGTCACGTGACCAGTTGATGCTTTGGGCCATTTTCGCGGACCTCCCAATAACCCCACTTAGAAACCGAGGCCCCTTTCGCACTATACCGGAAAGGTTTTTGTGCCGGCACAAAAAATATTCGGTATAGTGTGAGCAGACTCGATCGGCACGATATTGTGCCGAAGTAAGGTCCCATTCACACAATACCGGATAGCTTTTATGCCGCGGCACGATAACCTGACGATACAACCAATCACAACGCTCTATTCTATTAATTTACTTCCGGAACGATTTCGGACTCCGTTTACACTGGAGCTGGAACGGCACAAAAAGCTATCCGATACAAGATGTACCTCTTTCGAGATCGTAGCGGCGCAGCGGCGTTCCGACACAGAAATTGTGCCGGATCCGGTATAGTTTTCGTGCCGTCACAAAAGCTATCCAGTATAGTGTGAACGGAGCTTTATAACCGAGTTTGGACTTTTGGGTCTTTGGGTTAATCTCGAAGGTAGCCATCTTGAATGAGGCCAGGCTACACAGGCATAATATTCTACGGACTATGGTGTGGCGTGCACGTGTATTACAGTAAAATCGTGTTCGTTACACATTTATTTCAAGATCGTCAACGTTCACGTTAAACTATGCCAAGTTTAGTAGATAATAATTATATGACATTATATGACAGCACAAAATTTAACGCCAAATACTTATATTAAGTTTTAATTACTATTTAATTTTTGTATTTATCTAACTTGCATCTTTTTATCAAAATCTGCTTTCGCAACCGCAACACTATGCCACAGAATAAGAAATGTATTGAACGCTCATTTTAACTACATCACAATTTCTCACCATTGACTGCCTACATTTGCTTGTTGCGCATTGCCAGAAATTTGGGATAAGATGGTGCCGCGCGTGCGCATTAACGACCATAATAATGGCGATTTTCAACAGTAAATAATAAGGAGAGCACACAATAATTTAAATTTTGCTTAAACGGTGATATATTTCTTCTTTGCGCAGCTCCATCTGACCGTCCAGCATGGACTAAGCAACAGTTATAACTAAAAAACATTTTCTTACCTCGACGGCAAAGTACTTCCCTGGCTCGTCTTATTTTTGCACTAAATGCGCCACTATCCATAGTGTTAGCCATAGTAATCTTTGTAAACAGGTGCTAGAAATTGGCTAAATTGACCAAGAATGTTACGGGCGATGCGAAGTGCGTAGCTCGCGATGCATTCGGCATGAGTCAGTCTACTTCCTGAGCACATAAAGATCCTGATTTGTCCCTAGCATAATACTTCCGAAAGCGTTTGAACTTTCCTGATTTCACAGTTCTTATAGTCATTCACAGGTTGTTTGCATATACATGCATGCACGATTTAGGCAAATTCTAAAGAACTCAATGCATTAGAATACGTATTAGAATACATTAGAATACAATAGGCTACCAAAAGCGGCGGCACAAATGACCCAAATTTCTGGTGATGCGAAGGCTTTGCACAAATGCTACAGTATATCCTGTATTTTGAAGTCTGTTTTACAGGAAGACAAGCTTTCAAAATAGTTCTAAAATAATTGAACATACAGTATTTTGCTAAAATATTTTTTTAAAGCACTAACTCTCTCCCTCTATAAACAAACCTAAAACAAACCGCGCGCGCGTTTTTGCGGATACTGGTTGCTAAACCATATGTCATGAGCCCGGTTGTGTCCCCGAATGTTTTCGTCAATCACGTGATCAAGGCGAAAAGCTAATAGGCATACTTCAGAAGGCTAATTGGTATGTCCGAAGGGTTTACGAGCGTGTACTAGACAGAACAACCACTGGAAGATTGGAAGTCTAGGTTCGCTTCAGGTCATGAATAATTGCACGCAATCACAAGACGCCAAGAAAATATCCACGACGAGTAATAGCTGACAGTGGTCTAGTGGCCTGTCGATATACAGTAAAGTTTAAACGATTTTGTCAATTTTTGCAAATCAGTGACTGCTTTCTAAACCATATACATATATACCAGATATGTAGTATTCACTGTTATTTTGACTATTAAAAGCAATCACGCAGTCAATGCTGGTTCACATGCAATACTTTTACGTGTTCAGTAATTCAGCATCGCGTAACAAAACCATACATGCAAAGTGTTATTGTAATTATTTCAACTTTCTCGCTCAAACGACAAGCTTTTCCATGGACGAAGAGACAGAGCGAGTTCTTGTTTGGCTTCGAATCAGGATCTTTCTAAAATATGAATATCCTTAACTTTTAACTAATGTTTCAAGTGTACTGTTGACATGTTAGGCCCACGGCCAAGATGTCTTAGATATATGTCTGTATATACGTAGAAATCAACTGTACTTGGTACTGCTTGAGTTACATGTAGGCGTATAAAATACTTATTCAAAAAACGCGTTGATCATTGTTGAGACAAACCAATTCATGTGTTACCAGAATCTAACATAGTAAAGATTAGAACGAAAACGATATATTATCACATTATTTTAACAATGCGATTAGCGACCGCGTTTCCTGTTTTTCCCAATTTACCTAAAATTGTAATTTTAAGATTAGAGTTAAGATTAGGGTTGGGGCTTGGGTTAGGGATTGGGTTGGAGTTTAAATAAGGGCTACAATTAAGCGTTATTGTCCATTCTAGATGATACGTGAGAGCATATGCTGATATGTCACAAGGTTATCTAGCATTTTCAGTATTTTTAGTGAACAATTTACGTTCAGGCCAAATAAATACCAGTATCCGCACGTACGCAATGCGTACCTATTTTTTTACAATGTCCGTACGCGTCTCGGACGTTTCCGGATTAGCCTCGGTCTAATTAGCCGCGCTTGCAATTGGCCATGGTAAACAATTAAAGATGCCCTCCAGTCCGTTCTGCGCATGTACGAAACTAATGTTTACATCTCTATTTCGAAAAAATATACTGATACCTTATTCAAGATTGTAAGGTTTTCTTACTTCCTCTTCATTACTTGTACCCAAAACAAAACATTTTCAGAAGAAATAGAAGAAATCCGAAGAGATATCCTCGCCGAATCGCTTGGTTTTCTGCCATGTTGTCCCTAACGGTTTACACTGAGCTGAATACTTCATGTAATTATCTACGAATGACATGTTTGAGGTATGGACGGCACCTTTAAGGTGAACATATTAAAGTTGTCTGTGTTGTCACGTTTTGTGTATGGCTTCTTGCCTCGTGGCGTACTATCAACTTGCCGTTTATGATTTGGGAAGTCACAGTCGTAACGTACTTCAACAAAATTGTCGTCGTGACTACAAATAATTTGATTGCATAATTAACTGAAGACAACATTCAGGCAGAGGAAGTACGAAGCTCTTCCCACAATGCATTGCGTTTAGTTTTCATCCCTTAGCTCGGAGCGCGCCAGTGGATGATCAAATTATAGACATTTTCGTTGGCGCTGTTTCGATTGAAAAACTGCGTTTCAAAAGGTAAGATCTTTATATGATATTAATAAGATATTCTAAAATATGTTTCTCTGGTTTGTTTTGTCGTAGCGTACTGGTTTCGGCTCAATAACCAATGTTATGTTTTATGCTTTTACGGGTCATTGAACTTGGCCGAAAAGTGGCGAGCGATTATATGTACGTATTTGACGTTATATAGAAGCAACAAGAACCCTGAGTAGCTTATTATAACAAACAGGAAATTATCTTTCTGTGGATATAAAAAACATTCCTTGTTGCTCCAGGAACTAAAGAACTGTTTAATGTTGAAAATCACCTAAATTTTAAATTTTCTGAAAATCGTAAGCGCATAAGCTACGTTACATTTACTAGAAAAAGTGGCCTTTTGAACATGAAATTTGCGTGTAGATAATATTTGAAGTCTTTTAATTTGTCATTATTGTCATTTGACACTCTCTAGGAGTATATTTGTAACGTAATATTGGTTTCTTCACAAGCACTATTTCCAGTCGCTGATTATAACGCGTTTAGTTACCTCAAACAATTCAAACGTATTTATCTTAATATTTGACAAAACTCGAAAAAAATTTGCCGTGTTTAAACATGAAACAATTCGCTTTCTTTCTTTTGGTACCAAAATTTCTCTTGTTGCTCCAGAATTGGAATGAGGAGAGCTCTTTGAAATTTTGATTCTCCCCGATTTTTGCCCATCATTGTCAAAATTTGGTCTCGAGCTTCATCTCCGCGGGGCGCGCCAAGAACCGGCAGTTGTCGAGATGAGCGTTGTTTTGATTTAGCGCTTTGTTTTCTTTGATTCCGTAGCTCATTTGAAAGCCCATTTCATAATTAAGCTCTATTGTATTAAACTAGGACTTTTACATGTACTGATGGTGTATTTATTTTATATATAAGAATAAGAAAATCCTGTTGTTTTAATTCAATATTATGTGGTGCCAACTTTGGTACTTTGGGCTATCTAGCTATTTCTTCATTCAACAAATTATGTGTGCATGCTGTCCATAGATCGCTATAGGAATTGTAATTGTTCTTAAGTTCATCCTGTGACAGCAAGTTGTCTTGTGCATGAATTGTCACTCCACATTACCCACATGACACACCATTTGTTGTTGTGAAATACAGAGATTTACTGAGTAATGGTCCTTATTTCATGTTTACAGGTTCATGCTCAATTTTTGTTCCTACAGAAAGTTTTCTGGAAACCTTCATGAAAAATATTTCATACCGGGTCCCAACCGCATGCAGGTTTCACAAATTAAAGAGCAGGGGAAAGTGGATATTAAAGTTGCACAACAGAATTGCCTCGGTCACTTGAGTTTTATTTTGGGATCTTTTACATTACTTTAAAATACATTTTAAAGCTGTGTAGTCCTCTTTGATTAATATTACAAAGATATTAAAGCTAGAAGTCTATGTAATAAAATGCATTGGTGATATAATTAATTGAGAGGAGAATTGTATCACTATTGGGCGTGGTAGCTTTTTGCAAGAAATTATCAGAAGGGGATTTTTGATGAAAATGATTCAACTCCTTTCCCTCCTGTGCCACCCAAAATGCCCCCTTCATTATTTTACTCTAATGCCAGATGATTTTACTCATCAAGTTGGAACCTCTAGGAAAGAAAAGGTTAAGCCCCTTTCCTCTAGTTTTATGCTTACTGTATGACACTGACTACTACTAGTGTGTCACTGACTGATATATGCTTGTGAAAGACTGAATAATATAACATGGCTTTTGGGGAACTAAATTTTAGGAGGAAAGTAAAGTTAATTATGTGGGAAGAAAGTGGGTCTTGAACTGAATTAAAATGTGTTGGTCCACTGGATTATATTATCATTTCTTCCCTGGGACAGAATTAATAAAGTCCATACATGTACAGTATCTTGATTTTCTGTATAAACAATCAGAAATGTTTTCCTGACCCACTTGTTTTTAAAGGAAAGAAACTGTATGCACGAACATACCAATAGACTTATTAACTTGAGGTAAAGCTAGTAGTCGTCAATGACAACATAATGAACTCATTTCAAAATGAACAAAAGTATTGAACAAAAATATCAAATATACCCTATGATTTAGATCAAGTCAAAATCTAAGATCAAGACGGTTATTACTCGAGTGCATAAACAAAGCAATAAAAAAGTATTGAAGTGTCAAAATATTAGAAACGCATTTATACTATTCAGAGACATGATGAGACAGCAATGTTGAATGTTAATAATATCTGTTCCTCGAGCGACGAGCAGTCACCTTGATCAGAAAATTCGTGAATAGCGGCAAATCAGGCGAAATAATAAACGTCGAAGTACTGCTAGATTACAAAATAAATATAAATAACTTCATGTGAGTCCCAAACCAAAGTGTTCTAAGCACCACAACAAACGTCGAAACACTATTTTTCAAATCGAGTTCACTCCTCTAAAGTTCATAATGAATTGAAGCATTTCCGGTGCGAAATTGATAATATGGTTCAAGCGCAATGCATTGTGGGAGGAGCTTCGTACCTCCTCTGACATTTAGGTATGAATTACAGTTATTAACTAAATGCTTGACAACCATTTGGTGCCGTTTAACATGCTTATGCGCGCCGAAGGAATTCGAGTAAATAAAACACTCTTCATCCCTAGATTTCTAGATATTATTATATGTTTGTCAGTAGGTTATTACTTATTTTGGAAGTTGAAACCATAAGAGATTGATTGGAAAAGCAAATCAGTGCTGTTATATATGCGATTTCAATTTTCAAAACTCAATGACGTTGGTAATGCTCATCTCTAGTTTCTCTTCAAATGCTGACAATTAATTGACCAACGAGTTTATACAATTCGTTGTGTGAAGCACATCTTTTTCTGCGAGCTTATTTTGGTGTATTTGTGTGAACAGAAAGAAGGTAGCCAACAGGCCGAGTCCGAAGATTATATATATAAAACAACCCGAACGCCAAAAATAGAGTACATGTAATATCAATGGTAGCGCTGTCACAGTGAAATCTGTTACCCCGTGAAATCTGTTACCCACGGAACAAAGTTCCTACCGAGGTCAGGTTTAAGTTTTCTACAGACACCGTCACAATGGTAAGATCATGATAAATGTGTTCTTTTAAAAAAAGTCATCCAATATGAAATAGAAGCTAGGAACTATCTACACTACTCGCCAATGGGAACAATTTCTTTTCAAGACAGATATCATAAGCGCCGAATCAATATAAACATCGTACAATGCCTCAAGGAGGCAAACCTCTCTGAATCACACTTGGTTTGCTCTTCATGATTATATTATTTCTTGTCTAGCTTCTCAGTAAACTTGAGTTTTAGGTTAGAACAAATCACTGATCTATATAGAGATCAGTTGTGAACACTAATTCACTAAAGACGGTCCGAGGTCACGGACCAAAAGCTCAGAACTTTTTAAATAAAACAACATGTTATTATAAACCCACAAAAATAAATTTTAAAAGATCATTAACAGTTATACCATGAGCTCGAGTTGTATATGAGCTCATAGCCAACGAGGCGCTTCGCCGAGTTGGCTATTAGTTCGTATACAACGAGAGCGAATGGTATAACTGTTTTATTATATAGCCAAGCACTGTACAAGAGACAAAATAACAGCGCCGGAAATGTTTGAAACAACAAACTTCCGGCATAGCTGCAACTAATACTTCCGCCATGCGTAATGATGCATTCACATAGAGTTTCTCGCTGAGCTGTTCAGTAAACAGCTTCGAAATGTTGCATAAATGTTGCTCGAGAGGCCAAAAATGTGTTAAGCAGATCAACAAAAAAGATTAAAAGGTAACTTTATGAAGTCAAAAGGTGGGTCAGTTGTTTATATTAGCGTTGCTGTCGTGAAAAAGGTTTTGATTTCATGCAAAAATGAAACTGAAACACCTTCGGCAGTGAAACTAAATTACTTAGTTGGTTGTTTTTGAAAAAGAACATGCTTTTTACTACTCCAAATGCTTATCTAAATAAATAAAAAAGTCTCTTTACTGGTAATCTCCTACGAAATGTGTGTTGTAAGCTTGATTTTAACCGTGAGTTTCTTTGTTTGGCAACAAAATTAATACCAACCCGTTAATTTAGTCGGGTTTTTGAAGTAAAAAGACGTAATTTTTAGGTGAATTTTACCATTTAACATGCTAAATTGTGTATCTGTTAATGTATTTTTCACAATGTTGTTTTTTTATACATTGGTTTGAGGGTGTTGATGTTTTTATGTATAAAAATCCGTCAATTTCAACTCTTTTCGGAAGTTTAAAAAAACATGCCGCCATCTTGTTTTTTCTCTACTAGTAGGATATGAGCTGATAGCCTGGTAGTAGGGAACCAATCAGATTACGCAAAAGCTCATATCCGATAGCATGCTATATAATAATGATAGTTATTCTTTTTTTTTCCCATTGTATATCAGCAAAGGGAAATAATGGAATAATGATTGACATGCTTAATCGCACGAATGACAAACATCATCGCCAAAAGTTGTCAATTTCAACAAACGAAAAAATCATTACAGAACACTTGGTAATTCAGAAAACACGAGATCGCGATAGAACAACAACACACCCATGTCTGTGAGGCAAAATGATGAGCTGTCCTATGTTCACTAAGCTTACTCACCTGAAAACGTCGAGAGAAACCTCCCTTCTGGAACGCATTTATTAGCATATTCTTTCTTCACTCTTTCAATAGCTCTATAGCAATTTTCTCGTCCATTTCTGCTCTGATTTCACTGTCTTTTGCACACAACGTTCTTTATAGTCTAAATTCCCCTGCGCTACAAAAAATGTGCTTAAAACAATCCATTCTTCTCACAAGCATTGCTATAATGCAAATTGTCCATTACCTTTGTAGTGAGTGGATGGTCATATATTCTCTGCCCTGTGAAAAATTTTAATAGGTCTTGATAGGTTTATCCCATTAAATTAGTTTTCCAAAATGTATACCTTCATTTCTTCCCGAATTGGTCTCTTAGTTTTGTATTCTGGGTAATGCCAGATGGTTTTATTTATTAATGTTTGAGGACGCCTTGGACAGGGATGACTTAAATTTATAGGCTGAAATTTTTCCTGAGGTGATGAAAAAATTCTAAAAGTGACTACTCACTATGAATGGTTCAATTACAGTTTTTGTGTCTACAGGATTGTGTCATAGAAAGTTTCCTTTGTGTGCAAATCACCTGGTTTGACTATAAGCTGAAATTTGCCACAAAAAATATGTAAAATATATACATCAATCTATAATAAAGTGACAGGGGTCGGGTACAGGACTAACAATGATCCAATCCCTTTACAACAAGATAGTATAAAAAACATTTCCACATTTGTTATATATATATACAAGAAGTACTACACTACTGTATATGCTCATGTACTGTACCTATTTTTTTACCCCAGTGAAGGCTTTCACTCCATAATCATATCATCATAGTTCTTCATCAACATTGATATTACGGAGTGTGTACAGAGCCAGGTGGACCTTCCTGCCAATTTTTATTTTTTTCATTATGCAGTTTGCATATTGTGGCGGAGCATCGTTGACAAGCCTTCCTAGTCCTTTTGAAAATGTTCCATCCATACTGTAAAATAAAGCCGATTTAAGATAAGAATCTTGTGTTGCAAGTGCATATTAATCAGGGCTTTGAAATAGTGGGTGCACAATTGTGCATGAATCTGGCTAGTATACATGTGATTTACAGTACTGCATACATTTACACTGCCAGCTGTTATGCAAACTTTAAAGGATATAAAGGTAAAGGACTGGGTGGCTAATCATCCTTAATGTCAGCCAGTGGCTAAATTGTAAAGGACGCAGATCAACGTGGCCGTGTTGAGGCACATTAAGAAAATAGCATGGTTACTACAGTACATGTAGTTTCCAAATATTTTAATATTGGTGACCATTACAGCTTTAAACTCTTCCATCAAATTTGCATGGTGCTTGCCTATCTTAACATGTAACTATGTCTTTAAAGCATGGCTACTGTGTATGTCATGTAATACACTTGCAGTGTTAAAAAGCAAGCTAAGTGCTGACTAATAATCTCACATGCAGTAAGCTTGTGACACTAGAAGCCCACCTAAAGGCTTGATGGGTAAAAATATCTTTAATACAATAGCACCAAATAATCTTAATTTAAAGGCAAGCAAAAACAAAATCCTACAATGTGATTAATTTTCTTTTCAGGGATTACAGTACTGTACTTACCAATATGAATACGGAGTAGTATTTCCTCTCTCTTGGTAGTTTCTTATTAGCTTTGAACAGTCATTCTCAAATTCATTATTAATAATTCATGAACCGAAAACAAAGGAAATCATTATACCGAGACGGAGGTTTTGATATCGGAGGAAGAAATTACATAAATTAAGCCAACTTTCGCCTCGATTTTATCTTAAAATACTGATTTGTTCGAGAAGCTATATCGTACACTCGGAAAAGTGTTTCACCAGGATTCCAAACACCTCGAAAGTCTCGGTGTTTGGAAATCCTGATGAAACATTCCTCCTCGTGTATGATATATTTAACAATTAGTCACCGAAGTCGGGGTGACTATCGGTAAATACACCGATAGTCACGGAGACTGAGGTGACTAATTATTTTAGTATAATTTCAGAGGTTGATAAAAAAACAATAACGTTGAAACAAAAACTTTTAAACAACTGCTTTCATTTTAACAGTGGTGATTCTGTTTATTCACAGACGATGTTAGCAAACCACAGTCTTTGTCAGTAAATAATTAAAAAAAAGAGTAAACAACATCCTACTTTGGAACTGAGCTTGTACATACATTCAAACATATGCCAAAAAGACTTTTATTCTGGTGTTTTGGATATCCTGTGTCACTTAATTCATGTTCAATATGTTCTTCACTCACGACGAAATTTTCGAAAACATCGCTACGACCAAAACCTAGCCAAAACATACAAAAAATACGAAGAATTATAGAAAATATACTTCCTTACCTTTATAAAGTTTTGTTTTTACGATATTTGATATGTACAACATCTCAGTGATAAATGTTTTCAGTATTATGCTCTTTTGTTTGTCTCAAAAACTACAGACCGGCCAACATTTTGAAAAAAACAACAACAGTTCAATGAATCGACAAATTCTAAAATCTCATACTTCAAAATGACAACTCCGAGGGGGAGACTGAATCGAGTACAGCAACTAGTCAGTGCAGTGTTGAATAAGTACCAGTCTCTTTTCCAAAACTACTTTTGAAGAACAATTTCTTGTGATACAATAGTCACCGCCTAGCGCGGTGACTATTACCCAGTGAACTCTATATAAAGACTGGAACGATACCTCCATAAGGTCGGCCCTATGATTGGATGAAGCCAAACCTCCGGCTGCTGGGGGCAACACATGAACGTCTGAACAACGTCCAAGGAGCGGTAGAAAATAGACAATGGCCCAGCGAGAATTTTTTTTTTTTTTGTAGTTGAACTTCATTTGAATTGATATAACGAAGCTAGTATGTATTAGAATCATTGTCCTTTCTGTCTGAGGTATGTTTGCTGGCAAAAATAGATTGAAGCAGGAAATATATTGTCAAACGAAACCAAAATTTTGCTTGGATTGATGGAAACTCCTGACGAAAATTCAGGTTATATTTAGTATTTATTCGTCTTTATTTTATGAATTCTTGCAACCCTATCAAGCTGTGCCTTTGCTCTTATGAATAGTCTCCTCATACCTTTTGAATCATTGTAAGACCACATATATTTTATCTTTGATGCCTTTAAAACACTGTCGGTTCGTATTTCTGTGTTTTGTTCGATTTTTTGACTGTTCAGAAAATTTAATATTTATGGTTTTTATTGATCATGTCAGCATCCATATGCTCGACAGATTATAGCCACTAGATTTCAGTAGGCTTTAGCCCTGATTAATGCTATCTTTATTTGATTCAAGATAGTTCATAGACTTTTTTCTTGACTTTTGATACCTCAACTGGCTCAACACTTGGAGCTGCCCTACAAACAATCAAGAGATCCGCGCGGTTTCGGACTC
This sequence comes from Paragorgia papillata, assembly GCA_035771165.1. NCBI lineage: Eukaryota > Metazoa > Cnidaria > Anthozoa > Scleralcyonacea > Coralliidae > Paragorgia > Paragorgia papillata. The sequence goes on along the minus strand of JAWNZC010000455.1, from coordinate 397,281 downwards.
AAAATGTGTTTTTTTTGTCAAATATTCAAGCTACGTTTTTGCTGCTAAAAGCCTTTAGAAGAAGTATATATTACTGTAGCATGTTTGCATTTCTTTGTAATTGGTTCATAACAAAATATAACTTAAAAAATAAAGATTTTCTTGCATATAAAGAGGACTGGGGCCGCCCTGCATGTCAGCCTCCATGACGGCTTCAAAATTTGGTTTGTAGGTATCGTTCCAGTCCTTATATAGAGTTCACTGCTATTACCTCAGATCAGGGCGCTATAAAACACGGGCGGCCGGGAAACGGCAATGGGAGCCCTGATCTATGTGTGATGCGCGTACCCCCCGCATATATCACTTCGAGCTTCGATTTAATTTTATTTTCGAAAGTAGAAGAAATCATGAGCGAAGAAAACTGAGACAGCTGAAAGAAGATGCTAAGAAACCTCCGCATTAAAAATTACAGTAATGATGAAAAAAAAAAGATTCACTATAATTGCATGTTGATATGGCTGATTCAGATAGCTCAAGACGAAGCCGAAGACTGTACCTGTGGTCTGTGAAAGTCAAACCTCCATGCTACCAAGTATATGTGTCATTTCCAGCTTTTTTTAAGTCGTAATCTTGTTTTATTTGCTATATAAATGTTATTTTGATGAACTATATATACCTATACATACTAGTTATAGTCTTGAATGAATCTCAAACTTTAGGAGCTACAAAAAAAATAGTCAAACTTCAAGCGGCCGTGATTACCAACTGTATCTTATTACTGTAATCTGTAAATAATGGACTTGACTGATCAGATGTGTTTAAAACGGAGACAGAAGTAGATGGTAAGAGACACTTCAGTACTCTTTTTGTATGTAAAATATCTATAACTATATTATCGTACGTTGTTGGTCGCTTGTGCTGTACGGATTTGACTAGAGTACTGTCTTCGGCATTCGACAACTGTAATACATAAATTTTCAGATATAAGCTTAGTATGATCGAATTTTGTCTGCAAAATGCAGTAATTGTAGTTACCAGTTTCTCGTACACATATATAATGTTAATCTGCATGCATGGACGTAAGAGTGTTTTTTAGTTTCATGTTTTTTTCTTTAAGTCTTTATATGATATTATCTAAACAAAATGTGCTGAACTGCATAAGATTGTTTACTCTGGATATAAACATAAAACCGAAAACGTTCTCGATTTTTATTGTTACTCGGGCTACTGTGGTAGACGAGTCTAGGTTTCGGCTCCGTTATTATTATTTTTTTGTCTATGTTTCGAAATGGCAATCATTACGTCATCCCATCAGGCCTTGCGCGGCTGATGATGCGTGCCAAATGATAGACTTCATGTTTTCTTTGTTCGCTTTCCTGAATCCTGATGTTTGGTGAAGTTGTTCTGTTGTTTGAAGTCAAGTGTTCTTTCTTGGACGTGTTCAGTGTGTTCACAGACATAGCTATTGTTCAGTAATGTCGCTGGCAGGTATCTTGATCTTATATACTGATTAAACATGATCGTGCTGTGTTGATATTTAACACCAGAAGGGACTCGACATATGAACGCTGTGTGGAAATACGTTAAATACAGGCAATCGTGTTTTGTGTATTGTGTTTTCTATCGGAGAATTAGATTGTGTTTTGACTATTTTCTGTGACCAATAATGTTTAGACTTTTATAGGTAATTTAAGCTGCGAGTTTGCAGTAGCCCGAGTGAACGCCTGACCAGGCGTCTTGTTTCTTTTAAATGCTTTCCGCTAAAATTTGAGCAAGCCTGTTGTTAACGTCTATAGTATTTCTGTGGACATAAAATTTGGCAAACAAAGAATACTATAATCTTGTTTTTACCGTCGTAAACTAGCTTGAGTCGCATGCAGAGATAGTGATGCAGACTTGTAGTAAACTTTGGCATTTTTATTTACATCATTTGGTTGAAATTTGTTTTAAAAGTTCTCCTCGTATGTTTAACACTATTGGCAACAGGGTTTTAGTACTGTGTATATATTCATGTGATTGCTCTTTAAAAGAAGCAAGGGGTTTTAAACTTGAAAGTGTTAGCAGTTTTTCAGTTTGTAAAGCTATAGTCAGTGGCGAGAATGGAAAAGAAAATTTTCAAAAATGAGTTAGCGAAATGTCAATTTTACGAAAAAAGCACAAAAAAGCACGTTCAGTGACTATGTCAGTTCGAAAGCCTATTTAATTGTCTTTACGCTGGTGTATTCAAATTCACTTTTGTCAACCGATTCGCAGAGAAAACATGATTTTAACGGCGTCCGCCCTTCAAAAATTGTAAATTTTTAGGAATTTTTTCAACTCTCCCGGTAAACAATTGTGCTTTTATTAATCTAAAATAAATCCTTGACAATATATAATTAAAACAAATTTAATCTGAAGGAGTTACTTGTTCTTTATTTGTGTTTCTAATGGCAGTAATAAGTTTTCTTCCTTTTCAAAAAGAGGAATTTATCTCGGGTACTCTTTATCTTTTTGGTCGCCATTCAAATTGTGTTTTTGTTGATTTTCAGAGCCCAAGCGCGCTCGTGCCAGTCCTTTGATGCATCACACATAGCTCGCCAAATTATATGCGCGTTTCCCCGCCCGTGTTTTATAGCGCCCTGCTCAGATTCAGCTTCTTTGTCACCATGAAATTATACTAAAACTTGTTATATCGAGCTCCTGTGTTTGAAATATAATTGAAGATTTTGCAAGGACGCGAGGCGCTTGAATTAATGTCTAGCTTATATATGAGAACTCAGAAGTGAGATATAACAATGCCACCCACCCATTCCGGCTTTTAGTACGCGCTTTTTAGTCATGTAGTTTTTGCTTTATGTAAATATTTCTTCTGGTTGAGTCGCTGATTCTGAACAGAACCTGTTGAGCTAGGTTACCAGGTGATGACGTTTTACTTTAGTACTTAGCTCTTCCATCGAGATCATAATATAAGACTAGAGTGGGCATTGGGCATAGAGATCATCATATAATACTAGAGGGAGCAGTGGGGGCAAAAATGCGAGGAAAATTGACGGCCGCCATTAGAGGGGAAAACGAGCTAAAATTCGTCTAAAATAAGCCTTTTACTAAATTTTCATAACGATTTTTAAGAAAATAAAACTTTTAGAATTTTTGGTCTTATTACTGTACTATAAATTCTTACCTTAGTTGTTTATTGAGGCGTCTATTATCTTTGTTGAATTTTTCGCCATTTACCCGGGCGCGCGTATTGGCAAGTCTCATAGGCAAGTCTTCGATCAAAGCGCCTAGATACTAACTTTTCCCCTCTAATGGCGTCGTTCAATTTTCGTCGCACATTTGACTGGACTCAGCATAGGAATGCCTCCTCTAGTTTCATATTACGATCTCTGTGGTTCCTTCACCAACTGTGTGTTGCGTTTGTTGAGGGATAAAACATTCCTATTATTCATTTCTGTGTTCTCATAAAATCTCGACTTTACTTCTAGGGCTTCGCCAACATGCCGCCTCACTTTATAGAATCCAGGATTGTCCCGAATTATCCAAGTGTCCAAAATTCAGGATTTTAAAATTCAGGTAGTGCTTAGGTTTAGGGTAGCCGTTAGGTTGTGATTAGGTTTAGCGCAGCAGGTAGGGTGTGTTTAGGTTTTAGGGTTGCCATTGGGTTAGGTTGTGATTAGGTTGTTAGGCACGTTGTGATTAGGTTTAGGGTTCCCGTGGGTTATGATTAGGTTTACTGGTTGCCATTAGGTTGTGATTAGGTTCAGAATTACCGGGGGGGGGGGGTTGTGATTACCTTTAGGGTCATGGTTAGGGGTAACATAAGGTTGGTACGGGGTTTGGGTTTCAGTTTCTTTAGAATTTAGGTACGATTATTCTGAATTCTAGGCCATTTGGCAATTCAAGATTGTCCAGAATTCTAGATGAGAGGATATGCTGGCTTCGCGGGTCCAGGTTAAAAGGACCGGTCTTGTCCTTTCGGGGCTTTTCCAAAATATGTCGTCAAATTTGTTTTTCCAAATTTGTCATCTAGCTTCATATCAGTTACCCTGGTCCCAGAGGTTTACTCTCCCGTAATTTATTATCCCGTATTATAGCGGTAAGACAGAGAGAGGAGAGAAAACCGTTATAATTAAATGACGGGAGAGAAAACCTCTTCAGTGGACCACGGGTACATACTGTATATATCAGTAAGTCTCAATATTTTGGCAATCTTCTAGGTAAGTCCTCCACAGGCAACTCTTTTTTCTTCAAAATGGGACAAAATTAAAATGTACTATAAATGCCGCAAACCAGAGCTAACCATGACCATGAGTCACACAAATTAATTCAACATGTTTCTTGATTTAAAGCCGCAGAGTTGACTGCGGAGAACTACTTTAATTATTCCTCATTAATAAACCAAAGCCTAAATTAAGGCCTAGGTGGCTTCATACAGTTTCTTGAAGAGGGGAAAATAGAAGTTTGAGACTAAAACACCTACATAAACAATTCGGAAAAAGAATAAAACTAAATGTTATGCATAATTAAAGTCTGACAATAAAAAACTGTTACCAAATAAATACCAACAGTTGTTGCTATGGCAACAATGTCGTTTCAAAATGGCTGCCAATTACCCTTCAAACTAATTTTTGTTCGAAAAAAACTTTGGTGACCCCCAATTTTTTTTTCATTAAAACTTTTTTTGAGGTATTAGTAATCAATAGGCCGATTTTAAAAAAATTATGTAGAACGAATAATTTTTTTTCTCGGAAAAATCATGTTTGTTAATTTTTAAAAAATTTCGTTCTACAGAATTTTTTAAATTGGCCTATTGATTACTCATACTTCAAGGAAAGTTTTAATGAAAAAAAATTGGGGGTCACCAAAGTTTCTTCCGAATTAAATTAGTTGGAAGGGTAAGTGGCAGCCATTTTGAAACGTCATTGTTGCCACAGCAACAACTGTTGCTATTTATTTGGTATGCATATCATTTAGTTTTATTCTTTTTCTGATTTGTTTAATCACGTGTTTTGGACTCTCAAACTTGTATTTTCCATTTTTCAAGAAACTGTATGGAGTCACCTTAATTAAGTACCACATTTTGCGCACCAGACGCTGGCCATGCGGACAGCCATGTTTTGAGTTGTGACTTGTGAATTTCACATTTTGTTGGAAGTTTATAAAAGGTACAGCGAAGAGAATTAATAAAGTAAAGAACTGCCTTAAACTGCCTTTTGTAAGATGATGCTGGTTGACCGTTGCTAGGAACATTTCTAATTATGGTCGATATACATGTATGATGTCACTATCCATCCAAAATGAAATAGTGAAATAAAAGCAGCCTGCTGCGAAGGCAGTGTTGAAATGCAAGTCGAAATATAGCAAGGTTGGTGTACTGCCGAAACATGAAACGTAATGTCTAAGTTCGTAAACGTAATGTCTTCGCCTCGTAAACGCTCGGGCCTCGGATTTCCTTCGGCGCCGTAACCCGTGCCTGCGATACGCTAATGATATATACCGCATTATTCAAAATGGCTGAATATAAATGAAAGAACTCCGAACAAAGAAGAAGAAACACAGGTCAGTCTGGCGTGCTCCCTTGGCTAACCTTGCAATTACTTTAATTATGCGATCCATTAAACCAAAGCCTAAATTAAGTACCACACGCACCGGACGCTGACCATGGGGACAGAAAGTGCAACCTACAACTTGTGAATTTTACATTCGTATTTTGTTGGAAGTTAAAAGAACAGTGAAGAGGAGAGAATTAATAAAGTAAAGAATTGTAAAGAATTGTGTGAAACGTGAATATAAAGCTACAATGAGTAATGATTCTGGCTCAACTAAAACAAGTTCCAGCAATGGAGAAAAGTCTCATAAATGTCCAGTCTGTATCAAGATATTTGGTAATTTATCAAGTTTAAGACGTCATATGGTAATGCATACTGAAGAGAAACCATTCAAATGTGATTCCTGTGACAAGACATATTCCAGATCGTGTCACTTAGTTGTTCATAAAAGAACACATACTGGAGAAAAGCCATTCAAATGTGATGTTTGTGACGAGACGTTTTCTCATTCAGGTAGCTTAAAAATTCATAAAACAACACATACTGGAGAGAAACCATTCAAATGTGATGTCTGTGACAGGAGATTTTCATGCTCAAGTAACTCAATAGTTCATAAAAGAACTCATACTGGAGAGAAACCATTCAAATGTGATGTCTGTGACAAGACATTTTCTCATTCAGGTGGCTTAACAACTCATAAAAGAACACATACTGGAGAAAAACCATTCAAATGTGATGTCTGTGACAAGACATTTTCTCGTTCAGATAACTTAACATCTCATAAAAGAACACATACTGGAGAGAAACCTTACACTTGTGACAGAGCATTTTCCCATCATTCTAATTTTCTATATCATCTAAAGACACATGCTAGAGGAAAAATATTCAAATGTAATTACTGTGACAAGACTTTTGACTATAAAGCATTTGATCAACATCAATTCATCCATGAACTTGAAGCCACAGAACCAAATGGGATGGAGTACATATGTTTAAAATGTGATGTCACTTTTGACTTAGCTAGTGCATTGGTAAAGCACATGACTGAACTTCATTGAGGTGGTTCTGTCTAGTTTGCCCGAAGTAAGTGAATTTGCATACAGTACATGTACACCGTATATATAATATTTTTTTGAAACTACAGCTAGTGGTTGAATGCTTTTGGAGTTGTTGCTTACAATGAATCCAAGTTGATACAAAAAATGTTGTGATTCCTTTTTCATGTTATGTTTTGTAAAAAAAGTTGGGTTGGTGTGTTGGAATTTTCTTTATATTTTAATTTTTTTGTGTTTGTGGTTGACACCACTCATTGATAGATGTAATGTTCCCACAATGTTTATTGATTTTTCTGCCACCAATAAAATTGATAATCTCATGTATTATTATTATTCATGATAATCTCACATATATCAATTATTCTGAAATGCATTACAGTAGTCTTAGAGTAAACCACTCTATTTTTGTGAGGCAATGGGACTACTTTTTATATAAGAAACAATTTACAATACATGGATGTTTGGAAAAATGAAATTATTTCTCATATTGAACAGGATATCTCACTCATTCGCTTTGCTCACTTGTGAGATATCCTCCCCCGAGATAATTATAATTATAATCAAAACTTCAATGTGTACATTAACTTGTATAAAGTTCATTGAACTAACACAAGGTTTGACAATAACTCAGTCACAACTACATGTAACATCATCTTGGCATCACGTTGTCAACAGAGCAGGTAGCATGGACCCCGGTTCATTGCTTGCAACATTGTCCCCAGGAGAAAATTTTTCATGATTTCTTACACTGCTAAATTCAACCGAAAAGTTTCGGCTGACTCGAGTGCGATTTGAACTTGCATCTTTGGGATTCCGGTCTGCCACTCTACAGTACCTGTTGAGCATTTGAGGCACACAGGGATTGGAGGCAAGTTTTAATTTAGCAGTGTAAGAAATCATGAAATATAATTTTTCTCATGTTTCTCTGAGTATGGTTCTGTAATACTTACTGTAAATTGCAACATTGTCCCCAGGGTTTTCTCAGATTTCACAAAGCCATTCCACAGAAATGACTCATCATTGAAAAATAATTAAATTAACATAATACAACTTACAATGCCATTTTTGTGTCCTGCAATACTTACAGTAGCCCTTTGAACTTCTTCTTGGAGTCTATCACAGCTTGGTACTCACAGTTAATGAAAATTATGCCAAAAAATGTAGAAAAATATTCCCATTTTACATCTCAGTTCTTTTAAGAATTCAAAACAATTAACTTCTTAGCCACTGATTGTGGCTCACAGTGCCTAAGACTATTATCCTTTCGTTTTGCCAGGTTACCAGGCCAAACAAATGCATGTATTTCTAAAGCCGTGCTTACAGCTGTTCAACTTTGAGCACTGTTTATTATTATTGCAAATTACTTCAACAAACACTGAGAAAACAAAACCATAGACCACTTTAAACATTCTTTTATGTGCATCTAAATGAGCCTTTCTGGCCTCGTTATGAAGTAAACATTCTTTTGAAGGCCCGTTTACACGACAAGCGATTTTGGTACGGCACCCTTAAATTTCGGCACGCGGGCCAATTGTTTTTGGCACGGCAGTTGTGTTTACACGACGTAATTTTTGTTCTCTAAATTTTATTTAGGGCACTCCAAAAATTAAGCACGGCACTCCACTTTTTGAGCCTGTTTGTCAGTTTGCCAGCGGTTTCAACAGTATGTACCATTATATGTACCCTAACATGACGTACTGTACCTGCTAACAAAATGGCGGCAGTGTGCGACAACCGAAGAAAAGCACTTGTTTGGTATTTTCTGCACAAGAAAATGAAAAGGAAAGTTGACTTTCTAGGCTATAAACATAACCTCTTACGTGTGCAATGTTTGAGGTCAGGGAAACGGCGAAGACTGGAACTTTTACAAGCTATATTAGCTTGTATTTTTTATCCACGCAATAGAGAAATTTGGATGCGTCCTCGATCATTTGCCTGGTTTGAAATGGTAGAAACTCACTTCAGTGATGACCAATGGTACGAGAACTTTCGCGTGACTAAAGGTACATTTGCATTTCTTCTAAGTAAAGTCAACCAAGACATATCTCGTATGGACACGATCATGCGTAAGGCTATTTCAGCAAAGCATCGTTTAGCTGTCACCTTGTATTTCCTCGCATCAACGGCAGAGTACAGAACCATTGGTAACCTGTTTGGCGTCTCGGCTGCTTTTGTATGTATTTGTGTGAAGGAACTATGTCAGGCTATCCAGAAACGTTTTCCAAATGTAATAAACCTTCCACAGGGAGAAAATCTACTTCAAGTTATCCAGGGCTATGAAGAAAAATGGGGATTCCCAATGTGTGTTGGTGCTATAGATGGCACCCACATCCCAATATCAGCACCTACAGAGAGTCACACTGATTATGTTAATCGAAAGGGAAGACACAGTATCATCATGCAAGCCGTTGTGGATTGTTATTATTTATTTAGAGATATAGTGGTCGGTTGGCCAGGTAGTGTCCACGATGCCCGTGTGTTGTCAAATTCTGGCATATTTAAGAAGGCAAATGCAAATGAATTATTTTTAGGAGTCCAGAGCAAACAAATAGGTGATGTTTATATTCCTCCACTCATCGTTGGAGATCCAGCATACCCACTGCTATCATGGTTAATGAAGCCCTATCCTGAAAATGTTAACACTCCAAGGATTGAAAGAGTATTCAACTACAAATTAAGTCGTGCAAGGATGACTGCTGAAAACACCTTTGGCAGGTGGAAGGGAAGGTTTATCAGGTTCACAAAGAAAGTTGACATGCAAGCATCCAGGCTTTGTACTATTGTAGCAGCTTCGTGTATACTGCATAATATATGCGAAGTTCAGAACAATGAATTTCTTCCTCACTGGGAATTAGAACAAGCCCAAGAAGAACCAGTAGTGCCTATTGATATAAACGAAAATGCAAGAGATGCTGTTGACATTCGTGGATGTCTGGCAGAGTACTTTGTGTAACATCCACTATAATCGGTTAGTCAGATATTGTGAGTTTTACATGTAAATAGAATTTTAAAGCTTATTTTGTTATCGATACATGTACATCTATATAACCAGGGCTTCAATCCCATTAAATATGATGGGACTGACTTAGGGGTGACTATTGAGGTCATTTTGACTAATAATGATGTGATAACATACAAGTTGAGAGCTGATCTTTTCCCTACAATTTAGTCTTTCTGATTTGTTTGTTTTTTGTTCCTGAGCAAGATTGAGATCTGGTGACAAGAACAGGTGATATTTAATGATGCTTGTCTGGTGCATGAGATACAGTATGTCTTCCCTGACTGTACTTATAGTAGGAATTTAAAATAAAATGGGTGTCTGAGTAAAGTTTCTGCCATTTCAAACCATGCAAATGGATGAGGATGCATTCCAAATTGCTCCCCCAGGAAATTTTTAATTTAATAAAGGCCAGACAGAAGTGCATTTTAAGTGATTTCTGAAAATTTACTGACATAAAAAAAAAGTATGTGTCCAGTGCATCCCCAAAGTCTTGCGAGTATTGTAACCGTATTGGTATTTTAAAATTACCAGTAATGTTGCTTTTATATAAACTGGTAAATCACACACACACAATGACATGTGCAAAGAATGATTTAATAATGGTTTATTAAAGTACTTGTACTGGAATTTTTATGGCAATAAAAACAATGCCATGATGAAAGATACTAATAATAGTCATTGACGTTACAGTACTAAACTAACATGTTATTAAGATCTGTGTTAACAACTCAACAAAGTAACATAAAATCATGCATGCTGAAAATATATCAAAACCTACAACTGATAATAGACAAGACTGTTGGTTTCCGTATCACTGCAATGTGGGTTACCAGTATTATTACTGGCATATGAAACTGGAGTAGATAAGAAGCTCTGTGGATGAACGTCGTGCAGTGCTGGTAAGGGTGGTGAGCCCATAATCAGTCTTAGCATATTCATTTCGTGCTCCCTTTCTTCCTTTCGTCTGTCATTTTCAAAATCCATCTTTTGCATCTGCGATTGACGCTCTTTTTCCAGCCGTTCGTCTTCCAATTTTTGATATCTGCCAAAGAAAATATATACAGCAATCAATTTCAACCTTTCCCGTAATTTAGTGTTAACACAAGCAATTTTTTAATGTTACATGTAGTACAAGCAAAACACATTGAAATGCAAGTACCGTAAAAAATCCTCATCAGCACTTTTCTTAAAGTGGTTAAATGCAGATTCTAACGATTTCTCCATGTTACTTTTTCTCTTTTTCTTTGGTGTGATCACAATTGATTTTTCGAGAGTTATGTCTTTTTCATCAGTTTTCTCTTCCTTTTCATCATCTTGGTCGTCCTCAATAATTACATTACCTGCAAAAGGAAATAACATTTGTTAATGATCAACCATTCTAGATTTTTCTCTTTAAATTTGGTTGGTAAAATAATAAGTTAAAGGCCATTTTGGAGGTCTACATGTAGGCTGCTAAAGATCAAATAGGATGTGGCATTCCCCAATACGTGGCAGTACTGTATTCACCAAATTTCAATGCAGGATACCCATACTTGTTTTTACACTCAGATTTGTTTCCATCTATAAAAGATATGCTTGAAATCTCTTTATAATAATAATTGCTAGCCCTTTTGTTCTTACAAAAAAGTGATTGTTAAGAGTGATCATTCGAGAAAATATGGAACAGAAAGCAACATACTGTATCACATACTCTCAAATCCATCACTTGTGACATTCATAGATGTGCAATTAGGGCAAACAAACTCATCTGCCTCCGCATACACCATTACTGCACCTCCATTTTCATGGACTCCATCACTTCGTATAGGTTGCTCATAGTCACAGGTGTTACATTTTCTCATAGTAACTTCTCCATGTCCATAGTTTTGAATGAGCTTATCAACTAGAAATAGTAAAATACAACACATTTTGTTTTCTGTACATACACTAGGTAAACTGCTTGGTAAAAGATAGAAATTCTATAAGGAAAAATTATAACCTGTTGGAATTAACAAGATCAGTAAATTTTTCGTCTTTAAAATTTATATGTTTGCCAGTATTGTGAATATAAAAAATGCTGCTACAGATATGACACCTCATGCCCCACATTTAATAAAAAATAGAAAATCATTTAGAATTTAAAATCACAAGGTGTTAATAAACTTTTTTACAAAAGAAATGAAAAGTAACAGAATGCGAGTTTACATGAACCAGCAAACGTAAAATATATATGTACAGAAATTGGAAAGAAGTCCAGAAATATAACAAATCTAACATGGTATAAACGAAATTAATATGAAATGAACATGGATAACGTTGTTTCTTTAATTAGATTCTTATCTTTTATCAGTACTTACTGCAACTGTCATCTTTATCTTTATATTCAGATTCAGCTGAAGTATCAACAATAAACGGTGGACTTATATTGTGCTTTGTGCACAGAAACTTGTCGATTTGTTTGAAAAACTTCCATTCTTTTTTTGGGTTGGCGCTGTTTCCACTTCTCCTCTTTTGATCCTTTACGGATTTATATTTTTGGCGTAATTTCTTAATTTTACTAATTACTTCTTTAACAGTGAAATCTGTATAACCCTTGCCATGTAGTTTGATCTAGTAAAAACAAGTTAAACCTTTAAAACAAATTAACATTTGTATTTGCCAATGTCATGAATACCTTGATTTTTTTACACAATCGAAAAGAGTACTTACCAAAAGCGTTTTATAAACTTGACCTGTCTCTTTAGATGTTTTACAATTCTGTAAAGAAAATTGTATTGTTTCCTCCGACCATAATTCTATGAGGAGTCTTGTAGCTTCTTCTGACCACATTTTCCCTCTGCTTTTCACTTTATTGGAGGCCATTTTCTGCTTTTCACTTTATTGGAGGCGTATTTTTGTTTTTGGTCCGCGGCCCCAAATATTAGGCGGGCCGAGACTACCTCTCGAGGTGGTCTCGGCACCCCAACATTTTTCGGCACGCGGGCCTCTAATTTTGCGTTTACACGACAGAATTTACGAGTGCCGTGCCAAAACAAATTGGCCCGCGTGCCGAAATTTAAGAGTGCCGTACCTAAAATGCTGGTCGTGTAAACGGGCCTTAAATTGCAGACACACAAACGAGGTCAGAAAAGCTTATTAAGATGTACATGAAAGAATATTCAAATTATTCTCTATTATGAAAGTTATTGATTTTCCCGAAGCCCCGGCGAAGAGGCGAAGGCCCGGAGCCCCCCCCCCCGGCCGGGGGTGTGTGCTAATCTCGACATGCGTGAAATTTGCGGGCGGTATTTCACGGTATTCTTTTACATTGATCGAGGGCTACGGGGATGCAAATGAGTTTTATTTATCCAAATGGTTTTGACAAATTCATATAAAAACAGCGAATTTTAAAAGAAACGCTAGGAAAACTGTGACAAAGCAAAATTTAATACGAGCGACATTTATAAAGTCTTCAAGTATTATTGCTTAACGACGTATGAAAACAGTTTAACACGGTAGGCAAAACATAGATAAACTTGTGAAATCACTAAGTGAAACTATATAGAAGTATTTATATAAAAAAGATACCACGAAAAGACAGAAAAGCTTTTGACACTAAACTGTCTTTTTTTTTCTCTTTTTTTTTATCACAAAAAAGTTTCCAAGCCTCCCTTTCAGACTGCATGTCGGCAGTTGTTTACTGTCGAACGATAAACTTTGGACTTTTGAATATCACGTGAACGTCATCTCGATTACGCAATTTAATTAAATTATGTTAATTTACCTGATTATGTAAATTATACGATTAACCAAAAAATAAATAAGTTATTTACCGTTGTAACGAAGCACACGGGACCTCTTTACTTTATTTTAATACCCAGTTTAACTTTATTATACACTCGCTATCACAATCACCTTGAATCTACCAATATATCACTGTCACACTACAACTTCGAAACTCATCTACCGACTACAACAACATGTGCTCATACGTCACAGCTCAATAGGCTACGTCACACATCTTCACACTCCCCCCACCTAAAATAGACATAATCTGTGAACTAAAACAAAACAAAATGAATGCTTAACCCAACACATAGATACTTTAACAGATCAAAAGCTATAATGTTAGTTCAAACTTAAAATGTTTAACTTAGCTGTTCAGTAATTCATAACAGGTAGTCCATAACGATCTGGCTGTCTTCGGTTGCGTCTCAGGTTATATGGTACATGCACGTTAACTGCTTGCTCATCGTTCCTTTCCACATTTGGGCGTTGTTCAGGAATCTCAAGTTCAAATTCGGATTCATCAATGTCTGATTCGGAACTCACTGTATCCTCACTTTCTTCGCAAACTTCATCTAGGTCATAGTCGATTGTAAATCGTTTCAAATTATTTGAATGCACAGTCTTTCTCTCCTTGTTGGCCAATGACTCTATCTCGCAGCTACTCTCGTGGACATCAATAACTAGATATGGACCAATGTACTTCTCATCCAATCCTCTTGCTCTAAAATTCTTAAGGAGCACTGTATCTCCAACGTTGAAACCTTTGCTACTTTGTGCACGGTGCCTTAAATCATAACTACGCTTCTGCTTCTGTTGGGCCTGCTTGATTCTCTTCTTTACAATCTTTCGCAGGGTACTCTGTCGCTTCTTTAAATCTTCGAGGTACCTGGCTGGTCCATGGGTTGGTCTCGCAGCTAATTCTTCTTTCTCCACTCCCAATGGCAATCTGGCATCTCTCCCATACAGCATTTCAAATGGTGTCACTCCTGTAGAAGATTGCTTGCTTACTCTGTATACTAACAAGGCATGAGGTAGTTGCTCGTCCCAATCATCCTTGTCTTTATTAACTCTCATTCGTAGGAGTGACTTCAAAATTCCATTAAATCGCTCACAAAGTCCATCTGTTTGTGGATGATATGCTGTTGTCCTCCTCTTCTCTATTCCGAACAACTGACACATACTTGCGACCAAATGAGACTCGAAATTTCTTCCTTGATCTGTGAGCAAAACAGAAGGCATTCCATGCCTTGCAAAGACTTGTTCCAGAGCTCGAACTACCGTCTCAGCCTCTTGATTAGGAAGAGCTATTGCTTCGGCATACTTTGTGTAGTAATCAATAATGGAAAGGATGTACTTGTTTCCTTGACGGGTTGTCTTTAAAGGACCAACAAGATCTACTCCTATCATGTAAAAAGGAACTGGTACAACATCAATTGGCTTCAAGGGGCTTCGAGGTCTTGGTACAACTTTGTTTCGGGCACAAACTTCACAGTTTTTACAGAATGTTTCCACAGCTTTGAAAAATCCTGGCCAATAGAATCTTCTCTGAATCATGTCAAAAGTTTTTGCCACTCCAAGATGACCAACTTGTTGATGGGCTTCTTTCAAAATTGTAGCTGATGCAAATTTAGGCAAAACAATTTGAAAGGTTTCTTTACCTGTTCCATTGATCCATTTCCTGCAAAGAACACTGTTTTCCATCACTAAGGACTCAAATACATTGTACAATGTTTTCACCAGCTCACTGGCATCCTCCGGTTTCTGATCTGGTCTGGAACCATTCAATACCCAGCTCCTCACCAGTTGAATATCTTCATCCAGGTTTTGAATTTCTTCAAACTCCTTCCATGACAATGTTGAAACTTGAATACTGTTAACTGGAGCACGGGAAAGTGCATCTGCATGTTGCATCATACTACCTGGTGTATGCTCTATGGAATAATCATACTCTTCCAGCTTCAGAATCCAGCGTGCCAGCTTACCATTCGGATATTTGATGTCTCTCAGCCACTTCAAAGCTTTGTGATCTGTAAATATGGTCACCTTTCTCCCATAGACATATGGATGGAAATACTGCAGGGCCCAGACAACAGCATATGCTTCTTTCTCAGTTGTTGTCCAGTTTTTCTCTGAACCCGAGAATGCTTTTGATGCATAAGAAATGACTCCTTCTTCTCCACTTTCATTCTTTTGGGCCAATACTGCTCCCACTCCCACATCACTTGCATCCGTATATAGAATATAATCCCCTTGTAACTCAGGGAATCTCAGGACAGGAGATGAAATAAGCTGCTCTTTCAGGGTTTCGAACGCGATTTCACAGTTCTTGTCCCAGACAAATGGTACATCTTTCTGTGTAAGACGGTTCAGTGGACTTGCAATGTCACTAAAACCAGAGATAAAACGGCGATAATATGACGCCATACCCAAGAAACGCCTTAACTCCGTGAGATCTTTCGGTGCTGGATATCTGCTAATAGCTTCCACTTTCTTGGGATCTGGAGCGAGGCCTGAAGCTGAAATAGTAAAACCAAGGAAATCTACACTTGATTGTCCAAAATGGCATTTCGAAAGTTTCAATTTCAGTCCGGCTTTGCTGATGGCTTCCAGAACTGCTTTCAAATTTTCCAAATGCTGCTCAAATGACCGACCAATGACTAGGACATCATCTAGGTATACGAGGCACTTGAGGGGCAGGAGACCTTCTAGGACTGCTAACATAAGCCGCTGAAACGTAGGTACTGCATTTGTCAACCCAAAAGGCATGCGCAGGAAATCATAATGACCACCTCCTGGGATTACAAAGGCTGTTTTCTCTTGACTGGATTCTTCCACAGGAACCTGCCAATATCCCGATGCTAAATCCAGTGTTGAAAAATATCTGTGTCCAGATAATGTGTCGACCAAGTCAGCAATTTGAGGCAGAGGAAAAGCATCTTTCACTGTGACTTCATTCAGCTTTCGAAAGTCGATGCAAAAGCGCCACGTCCCATCTTTCTTTCGCACCATGACTATGGGGCTGGACCAGGGTGAATTACTTGGCTTTATCACTTTCTTCTCCAGCATTTCATTCACTTGCTCTTCTACAACAGGTCGAAGTGCATGTGGTAAACGTCGGGGTAACTGCTTTATTGGAGTTGCATCGTGAGTTTCGATCTTGTGTTCTGCCAATGAGGTTAAGCCGAACCCTTCTGAACTTGTAGCAAAGATATCTCGATGATTGTTCAACAAATGTTCCATTCTTGTCTTCTCTTCTGGTTGCAGATGATCAAGTTCAAAACTGATTTCATTCTGGCTGGTACGACTGTTATCTTTTGACTCAAAAATGGAATCTTCCATCTCAACATCGTCAACTTGTTGTAGGCTTCCTACTTTCATCCCTTTGTACAGTTTAACTGGCTGTGCCCCAGGATTTATTATCTGGATCGGTACTCTTTGTTCTTTTGGCTGAACAACAACTCGGGCAACGAGAACACCTCTTCCTGTCAATCCCATGTTAGGCTCCAAAACACATTCAGCAATGGTTGGATTTCTTATTCGGGCTATTTGAAATACTTCATGCTTCGCTGGGACTTCTATGTCTTCATCTAAAACAACAGCTAAGGGATCTGACACACTTGAGTCGAATATGGATAAGGATTTAGTTGTCAAATCTGGAAATGTCAACACCAGTCTGGAAAGGTCAACAAGGACTTTGTTATTCATTAGCCAATCCAGGCCTAAAATAATCTCAGATATCATCTCGTTGGCAACATAGAACTCATGACTAGACTTCTGTCCATTATTAACATCAACATCTAAGGTTGTCTTGCCCAAAATACCAATTGGGGAATTGTTTGCAGCTTCAGCAACAATATCAGATGGCGACAACGAGGCATTGCCTGGTTTCAATGATTGCCATTCATCCTGGCTAATCAGTGAAATCGAAGCACCAGTGTCAACAATACAAAGTTTTAATTTCCCATTTATCTGAGCTTCAACCATGAGGGTTTTTCTTTTCTTCGCTGGCGAAATCGTTGATAACCCGACCTTATAATCGGTTTTGGTTTGCCTTTGGTTTTGTTTAGTGTTCACACACTGACCTTGACTTTGCACCGTCTCTAAGGTCTCTTTGTCTTCCAATTGCGCACGACAAAATTTTGCAATATGACCTTTCACGCCACAGCGATAACAAACTGGGGACGGTCTATTCGAAAAATTCTTACCTTGATCATTAGGTACATCCATATCTTGTCGATAATTCGAAAGAAAGCAGTTATGGGCCAAATGTCCAGGCTGGTGGCACTGAAAACATACTCTTGGTGACGGTAAAGTGTTTTGTTGTCTAAAACTGCTGGCGGTCGGGCACTGTTTAGCGACATGTCCAAATCCATTGCACGCATAACATGTTATCGCTGCAGGAGTTGAATTTACGGCTCCAATTCCTGATGCTTCTGCCGCTAAAGTTTGCATAGTGGCATTCGCCGCTTCAAATCTCCTTGCAATCAACAAAGCCTCATCCAAAGTGTTCGGTGGTTCTTGCAATAGTTTACTCTGCGTAGCACGATCTCTCAGTCCAAGAATAAACTGATCAACTAATCTACTGGAGTACTCATCACCACGAAAACCACATTTTGCTCCAGCTTCTCTCAGCGACAAAGCATAGGAGTTAACTGACTCACCTGGCTCTTGTTCACGGCGGTGAAAATTATATCTCTTCTCGGTCGGCGTCTGGTTTCTTTCAAACAATGATTTCAGCTGCTTAATCCAGTTTTTATACGCGTCAACTCCTTCAGTAAACTCAACCGATTCCGCTAGACGAAAGGCGTCTTCGCTAAGATTGAACAACAACGCAAGCCTTTGTTTCTTCTCATCTTTAAGCTCAACCGCTTCGAAATACAAGTCGTACTTCTTTTCAAATAAGTCAAAATCTTCACCAATTTTAAACTTGTCGGGTCTTCTAAACAACGAATAGGATATTTTATTTCCGTCAACTTGAACAGCTCCTTCTTCTTCCGCCATTATCTCGTTGTCCATTCAACATTTGTCGTCCATCGATCTCGGTGGGACCTCCAAAAATGTAACGAAGCACACGGGACCTCTTTACTTTATTTTAATACTCAGTTTAACTTTATTATACACTCGCTATCACAATCACCTTGAATCTACCAATATATCACTGTCACACTACAACTTCGAAACTCATCTACCGACTACAACAACATATGCTCATACGTCACAGCTCAATAGGCTACGTCACACATCTTCACACCGTTTTGGTCGGTCCGTACAGAAAAAATATTTGCCCTCGGTCTCAAAGATGAAATGCCCCTTGGCCTGCAGCCTCGGGCCATTTTTAAGACCTCGGCCTAATATTTTTATATTCGGACCTCCAAGCCGATAAATCCACAACTTGCACGGTTTGGATGACAGGGTACTGTTGGTACAGTCATCCAAGCTGACAAACCGGGTTTGGATGTCTGCGGCGCAGGCTAGGTACTGGTGACACGAGAGCAACTGTATTTAATGTCAGAATTAATTTTAAATATTGAAGATGACGAAAGCAAATAAGCCAGTTCGTAATCTCGAGTGCGCATCAAAATGACGCGTTTTGCGTCGGGGTAAAACTTATTTCAATCCCTAACATCTGGGGAATTCAGTATAACGAATGTCCAAATGATAATGATTGACAATTGAAAATGATTGAAAACTGAAAATGCAAATGAACCCTCTGGGGTTAGGCTGATGTTATGTACTCGCGTAAAAACGCACAACTTGTTCACGGTTGTTGACAGACGTGAACAAGTTGTTCTCGACAGCCGTGAACAATGTTGTGCTGCTCGCCGTGAACATGTTGTCAACAAGTTGTTCACCATATGTTCCAACATCCTTGCTCACGCCTGATGAACCAAGAAACGTGAACAAGTTGTTCCAACATGATGTTACATGCATTATACAACAGCATTGTTCCAGCATGATAAATTAACATTTGTGAACAAGTTGTTAAAACAACATGTTACAATATGATATCTATCCGATAAATTCTCGTATTTTGTGCACCCCCCAGTTGTCTCGCTTATTAATTTTCTTATAAAATCACAAAAAATATTAATGTCATTATTATTGAAGACGAAAATATCACGCAAACACATCCCTGAATTTTTAAAAACGTTTATTGAAGTGATAATTTCAATACAAAGTCTCACGTATCCTACTGCTACGTACTGTACAGGCAGTTTTCCCCGGTTCTTTGGCAGCGCTTTCAATTCTTCTCCATTTTCATTGATATTATTTAACTCCCACAACTATAGTCTATACAAAAAGAATTTAAGAAGAAAAACAAAGATTTAGGTTAATAACTTTCTGGTTTGAATTAATTCGTCCTCAGTGACAGTAGTCCAACTGTCCTATATAATTAGACAAAAATTCTTTCACTTTTGCCTCAAAAAACCAAGAGATCAGTGTTCCGACTAATTCCCATGGAAGAAAACAAAACAAAACAAAACAAAATATTCTATTAAAGTGTTTGAAACACTTATTAACACCAACGGTTTAACTGCATGTTAATATAATAACAAAATCGATACCAAATCTCTTTAGTAAACATTTTTCAAGGCTTTTTAACATGTCTTACCTTTTTGTAAATAAATATGGAAGCTAAATGTACTCCAGTTCACACGTACGTTCTAGAAAAGAACCGGGAACGATAAACTATATATATTTGACAGAAGAATATTAATATTCCAAAGTATAAAGTGTCTTTTTTTGTTTTGATTTGCAGTTGTGTATCGTATAAAAATTGACTGTTTCAACTGACAGTATATTGAACAGTGCGAACAAATAAACTTACCTATAATTCTTTGCTTTTTCTTGGGTTTTAAGCTGGAAATAAAATGAGATAGGAGGGACATGCATTAATGATAGCATTTAGCAATGCCAACGAGACAAAATAACATGAAGAAGCATTATTAAGTTATTTAATAATGCATTATTCTTACCTCTTTGAGATGGATAAACATAGTGTATGCCAGTCTAATCTTGACAAAGTCTTACCAAGTGATTTGTTCATACAGAAGACTATTCCTCAGTCCATTGGCAAATGGCAATGTAGCAAAGGGAAATCAAACGAGGGAAAAAATAGTGGGAAAACCCGTTTCAACACATGAAAACATCGTTTCAACGATGCCAACAGTGTTCTTTTGTCAAGGAACAAATGCTCACGTGAGATTACGCGTAACCGCACACGTGACCTTCACGTGACCGTGGTCCACAATCTCCTCGCGTGTTTGTTCACGAACACTGACAATGCTCTAACAAGTTGTAAAGTTGTTGAAAGAACAACTTGTTCACGCCTGTTGGAACAACGAAAAACAACTTGTTGATTCATGTTGTTATGGCATGATGAAATGACAAGGCTGAACAACAATGTTACAACAATGGTTAACATGGTTGATGTATCAACACGTGCTTCGGTTGTTACAACATGCGTGCGTGAACAACGGTTGTTGTTTCATCAAGCTGTAACAACTTGTTGAAACAATGATCTCAAACTCATTAATAATTCATGAAGAAAACACAAAGGAAATCAGTACCGTGTCGGTGGTTTGGATATCGGAGGAAGAAATTACATAAATTAAGCAAACTTTCATCTTGATTTTCTCTTAAAATACTGATTTGTTTGAGATGCTCGAAGTTTGTTCAAAAACCTCGGCTTCGCCTCGGTTTTCAACAAACGTCTCGGTGTTTGGATATCTTGATGAAACACTCCTCCTCGTGTATGATATATTACATGAACAATGTTGTTCATTTATCAATGTTGTTCGCACATGTCAACAAGTTGTTACAGCATTGTTCAGGCAACAATGCTGTAACAACTTGCGAGATTTTTACGCGTGTATTAGAATAAGTTTTATCCCGCCGCAGAACGCGTCTAATGGACCTTTTACCTTTTAGGAAAAACCCGCAATGCATTCGGGTAGTTGGGTATTAGCTTTCGAGAGTAAACTTTACCTATTGCAGCATAACTAGGGGGGTATTTACTACATTCTGTGGAAAAGGTAATGAAGTTACTGCAGTCGTTGTCGAGAAAGTCAATTCAGAGTGATCGACTGAGCGAACACGATTCGAACAAAAACATTTATGAAGAAAGGTCTGTGCGAGCGTTTGCAGGTGAGTAAGCTTATCAAGTGGCGATCAATAAAATATTTTGCTATGTGGATATTTGTTTGTAGTTTATCTGTACAGATCGTGTCGTTTTTGCAATTGTGCACGTCTCTTTAAGCCTTTTTTCGCTTATTGAGACTGACAAAGTTTGGCCATGCTTTCGATCAGACGTTCGATAAACAATAGCCCTACTAACAATGTTTTGGTTCTGTTTTGGCCCGAAAACTAAGCTTGTCCAGTGAGCAGAAATTCAGGTTTTTACAAGAACTGCAACTCAAAAGTGCTTTCGCGAGTTTTGCAGCCGTTGTTTTGCTTATTTTCTTTGTGTCTTGATTCGTCTCCTCCCAGCCGTCTGTCATTGACGCCTAATGCAGTAATTTAGTAAGTTTTAGAATTGTGCACTTGTCAAAGTTTAGCTCCAGGGTAGGGGGGACGATCAAACCCAGGGGGATTTGACATTTTTTGAAAATTTACGTCAAATTCCTTACCCAGGGGGCAAAAACTTTTCTGTGGTTCCACCATTGTATCAATATAAATGCACATATCAATGTTAAGCCCCAGTGTGGGGGTGGGGGGCAACCCACAGGGATATTGACTTTGTGGGGGTGAAAATGCAGTGAAATTCCCCTGTCGTAGAATAGCCTTGTTGGTCAAAATACCCCTCCCTGGGAAATATCAAGTGTTAAAATATAATATTAAGATAATTTTATGTGTCAAAAATCCCATCCCTTGAGAAAGTCAAATTTCCCTGTCTCAGGATATGTTGATCAGTCAATATCCCATGGGTTGCCTGCCCCCTAACCCACCCTGGGCCTTAACATTGATAGGTGCATAACAATTGATTCAAGGAGAAACAACATTGACAGCATAATAAAGAAGTCAGTACAAAATATGTGTGGTAGTGTTCAGGGAGCTGGACGTTTTTAATATTAACAAATGAATAAATGATAAACTAGGCTAGGAATAGCAATGCTAGAACGTGTTTACAGCATCCTCCTTTAATACCAGTCTTACACATAGTTAGCACAGACAATTTCTTCAGTTATTTGATTCTGTTTTGACAGCGCCAGTAGAGTTGTCACTGGCTAATTCAGTTCCCAGAATCCCAGATGCTTTGTCTCACCTTGGCACAGTTTGTTGCTTCCTTCAAAGTGCAAGGTTCATCCTTCATATTAATAAATTATATTCTAACTAATTTAACTATTTTAATATTATAAATATATTCCTAATACATATGTATATACAGTACAAATATTTATAATTTCATTTACAAACTATTCAACTATCAACATATTTAACAAGTTAAGCCAAACACTACAAATGTTATTTTAGGTTAAAATATTATATTACTGTAATAAGCTACTGTAGAGCTGCTCCCATTGGTTCATTTTCATAATCGATTAATCATTGTCAACAATCGATTAATATCGATTAATCGTATTGATTAAATAATTTAAATATGACATGTCCATGGTGGTTTGTCCATTCAAAGGAAGGGGGTGCTTTTATAAAGTTTTTACTAAAATAATTTGTTGGGGATTGCCTCCCTTGTGGTCGCCCAACAATTCAGTCACTATTCATGTTTTAAATCACTGTTTAATCACAGTTATAGATTGCGCACTTTCTCGCACTCTCACAGTTTACACTTGCCACTCCAATCAAAACAAGTCACCTTTGTCATTTGATCACAATGACAATGCCCATCTTGTCACAATTTTTTAATTCTGGAAAGAAACTCATTCCAGCATCATGCTGTGCAGGGTTGTTATAGATTTATAGATGATCCGATTATTGTTAAGTATAATCGATTGCAGTAAAAAACGAAAAAATAATAATTAATTAGGAGCACCTCTAAGTTACTGTATTAACTAGGTTGTATTTATAGTTCTAGAACACTGCACAAACACAAATAAAGTTTATATTTATACCTTGAGTTTTTACTTACTAATATCTAAGTAACTAAAACTATTTGAGAAAAGTTCAATGTACACAACACATACAGAGAAAAACTCCACACTTTTTTTTTAACATTTAGTAAATAAACAATGTTGAATTTAAATTATTTTACGACATATTAAAACTAATGCACCTGTCAATGTTAAGCCCCAGGGGAGGGGGGATGGGCAACCCAATGGGACTTAACAACCTCCATGCCCCTGTGGGTTAGGAATTTGACAAAAACGACTATCCTGAGGGAGGGGATATTTGATAATTTTGTGTGGGAGTCTGGTGACCACCAAGTATTGAAATGTAGTGTATAAATCTGATAGGTAAATATGAGCTGTTTTTATTGTATTTTAGTGTTCTATCATCGCTCAGGTTGAATTTGTGCTTATTGTGCTCAGTTTCTTTGACAATATAAGTTTAATATTCTGTTAGTTTGTTGACCAATACATTACTGTATTTAATTTTAAAGGTTTCAGAAGAGATGGACTGGAAACTGCCCTCTTCAGTAGTGCAAGGTTTGAAATGGGCTTAGATGCTCTTGATCAACCACAAGAGCAATTAGTTTAGTTTTTCTAGTTTATCATTTATTCGTAATATTTAAAACGTCCAGCTCCCTGAACACTACCACATACTGTGCATAGATTTTGTTCTGACTGCTTAATATTATGCTGTTAATGTTGTTTCTCCTTGAATCAATTGTTATGCACCTATCAATGTTAAGCCCCAGGGTGGGACTTTCCCAAGACAGGGCAATTTGACTTTCTTGACAAGCTCGAGGGACGGGATTTTTGACACATAAAATGATGTTAATATTATATTTTAGCACTTGATATTTCCCAGGGAGGGGTATTTTGACCAACAAGGCTATTTTACTGCAGGGGAATTTGACAATTTTTTCCCAAAGTCTATCCCTGTGGGTTGCCCCCACCCTGGGACTTAACATTGATAGGTGCATTTATATTGATACAATGGTACTGGAACCACAGAAAAGTTTGTTTCTTTATTTGACACAAATGTTTGCACCCTGGGTAAGGAATTTGACGTAAATTTTCAAAAAATGTCCAATCCCTCTGGGTTTGATCGTCCCCCCTACCCAGAACTTACTAAATTTAATACTTGGGAGGAGACGAATCAAGACACAAAGAAAATAAGCAAAACAACGGCTGCAAAACTCGCGAAAGCACTTTTGAGTTGCAGTTCTTGTAAAAACCTGAATTTCTGCTCACTGGACAAGCTTAGTTTTCGGGCCAAAACAGAACCAAAACATTGTTAGTAGGGCTATTGTTTATCGAACGTCTGATCGAAAGCATGGCCAAACTTTGTCAGTCTCAATAAGCGAAAAAAGGCTTAAAGAGACGTGCACAATTGCAAAAACGACACGATCTGTACAGATAAACTACAAACAAATATCCACATAGCAAAATATTTTATTGATCGCCACTTGATAAGCTTACTCACCTGCAAACGCTCGCACAGACCTTTCTTCATAAATGTTTTTGTTCGAATCGTGTTCGCTCAGTCGATCACTCTGAATTGACTTTCTCGACAACGACTGCAGTAACTTCATTACCTTTTCCACAGAATGTAGTAAATACCCCCCTAGTTATGCTGCAATAAGTAAAGTTTACTCTCGAAAGCTAAAAGCGGTTAAAACTAATCAATTATTCTTCCAAGTAAAAGTGCTCGCCTCGCGGCAGCCATTTCACCTGGAAGTGAAGTGATACCCAACTACCCGAATGCATTGCGGGTTTTTCCTAAAAGGTAAAAGGTCCATTGATGCTAAGTCGAGATTAAACGATTTTTGGTCGCTTTTTTTTTTTTTTTCATCACCAATTTTCTTTTCTGGGGTTTGTTCAGTAGTGTGTATATCTAAAATTCATTGATATTTTCTTACATTTATCAAAAATTTATTTTTAAATATATATATAAGTGGTGGAATCAAATATACCAAATAATCTTTTTTGTACAAACAAGCTTTTGTTTATAGGATACCGTGAAGAGTTCAAAGTTCTGGCGGGAAACAATTGCGATATTATTGACCGATTGGGTAATAACTTCTCAATTGTTGCCCGCTCGGTCTACCTTGAAATTTAGCTAAGGTCATGTGACCACAAACCAACCAATGACAGTCATCGTTTTATCCAGCAAACTCTAGCAAAAACCAATATACACTTAATGTCTGGTCGCAAGGGAAACAATAAGTTTTGTTTTCCCGAGAGTCTCGATGTTTCCCAAGTCGAAGTCGAGGGAAAACAAAACTAAATATTTTCCGAGGGACCAGACGTATTAAGTGCTTTGTTATATAGCTGGGTTTTCATTGGATTTTTGCTTGGTTTATCCGTTTATATTAATTAGCTGGAATTTCACTAAGCAGTTGTTGCAATATTGCCCGCGCGGGAAACACTCCATTTGTCTAATCCCTGCACGTGACCATAAATGAACCAATAGCAGTCTGAGTTACAACTAGCAAAAACCCAGCTATATAACACTAGACCTTTCCGCATAAAGTGAATGGATCATGTGATCCTTCTTTTTGACAAATTTGATTGGCTAATGTCCAAAAATGTCCGACGTTTTGGATGTCCGAAGTTTTGCGAGAGTCAATCCTGGTCAATCAAACCTCTCAACGCGTTATCTACGCACTTCGAATTCGTGCGGAAATGTCTATTAACAGATTATTGCCTGCTCGGTAGACATCTGAAGTTATCTAAGGCCACGTGACCACAAATCAACCAATGACAGTCTGTATTTATATAGGGAAACCAGTGGCTAAATTTTCAATACCATTATACCAATCATTACAACGCCTAAATGAAGTACCACCACGATGTTGAGTTCATGACGCTGACCAAGGGGACAGAAAATGCAAAACCATACACAGCCAAAAATAGAACAGGTTGTTGCAACAATGATGGCTGAACAGTACTGTAACAAGGCGGCTATCATGCGTGAACAGCACTGTTGAACCAACAGTATTGTTCATCATTGTTCCAACAGCATTGTTCAGCAATGATGAAGCAACAGTAGCTGTTCATGGCTGTTGGAACAGGAGAGAGAACAACACTGTTAGAACAGCATTGTTCACCGTCGTTATAACATGGCTGTTCAGCACTGTTACTACATCATGCCATAAGAACCTGTTGTATCATGCATGAACAACACTGTTGGATTCACATGGTTGTTCAATGTTGTTTCAACAGACGTGAACAGTGTTGTTGGATAAAAATAGCATTCCAAAAGCATTTTTTTATAACATTGCATGTTAGTAATTCACAATAAAGTATTAAATACTTAAAACCATTTACACATCACTATTAAAATAGCTAATTTCAAAGCTTTACACAGTACATTACCCTAATTTAAAGTCCTTTTATTTACAGGGAATATCACATCAGATAGCCAAGAAATTTAGGACTAGTTAGCATGCTCCAGGATGCTCATCTGTACCTGTAGCCATTTGGACTCATCTTTCAGTTCAGGTAATAACATTCCTTTAATATCAGTGTACATAATAAGTGTAAGAGAATTGAAATTAAACTTCTCTTGCAGCCATTATGAAATATTTTGATGAGAGGAGCTTGGTTGAGTCAACTCATGTAAACAGCCCCTAAGATTTCCTTTTAGACGTGCCAAATGACTGCAAAATTCCTGTTAAAAGATACAATAAGCATTTAGCAAAAAATGCATAAAAAATATATGAATACACTGCACAACAGCATGATGCAGTGCTGCAAGGAAAATATTTTGGTTTTTACAGAAATGTTTCAGGAAAAAGACAAGAAAAGAATGAAATATTCAGCTTTGTCAACCAACATTCATTGCACTAAGGCAGAAAAAACCCAACCAGGTTTCAAGAAGTAAATGTGTTCTCTGTTTTCTCTTTCTTTAAAGTATACAGTACATGGCTTGATTAACAGATATGTAATGGCAACAACTGATGCTATTGTAAGTATATGTGAGTAAATGCATGAACAAATAAGACCTTAATTAATTGGCAATTTAATTAAACAGGTTTAATTGATTAGAAACTAAATACCATATTTGATATTTGTCTTAATTTTCTCTTTATATAGCTTAATGGCACTTGGGCTTAACATTAAGAAGCTAGGATAATAGGATCTACATGTAAGTATTTTGCTTTATAGCACTGGCTTCACATGGAGATAATTCATAGCTGATAGCAATTTATAACTATAAAAAACTGATATTTGTTTTTCTTTATTACTGAGTTCACTTTGTAAATTTCAGTTTTGCCAGACAAGAAGAAATATATTAATTAGAAGAAGAATTTGCTTAGCATTCAACATATGTGGCTGAAAAATAATAGAAATTTTAATTGGAGAATTTGTTTACGAATCACGAGTTCCAGGCACTAATCAAATGTGTTTCTTTTTCTCTTTAATAGAATTTAAAAACTGCGACCTGGAGATCAACTCATAGACAGAGTAGTTTTGCAATGAGAAACTTGGGTTTTGAAAATTAAAGACTATTGCAACTTGTAAGCAAATATTATATTGCATCCTAACATTGTTTACTTCGGGTTTTTGTTTTTATACATATATCTTTTTTCATTGTTCTAAAACACATGATATGTATATGTTTAAACAGAATAAAGTTTTTACATACCTATTGTTTCAGTCGCAGAGTTTTATTTGTCTCCATCTCGAACCCGTTTCGTCTGTATTGTGTCGAGTTTTCCGATAGCTTGCGATTTGCTAGTCTCCTTCACAGCCGTTTTCCTGCCTGTACTATTCTTCGGTCCTAGAAAAAATAGGATCGAAGAATAGGATCGCCATAAGAACGGCTGCAAAGGAGACCAGCTCTTTGCTCGTTGTCGAAGGCTCGAAGCAACCGGGGTAAATTTTCGTACCGGAGTTTTTTACGTCCAGGAAAACATCCCTGATACAGCCTGTTGCAACAACATTGTTCACGTCTGTTGGCACAGTAAAATAGGATTGTTATCAGGCATGATAAACATTGTTAGAACAGCATTGTTCACGCCTGTTGATTCATCATCCGTGAACATTGTTGTTCGAACAGGCATGAACAGCACTGTTGACAATACTGTTCACAGGGTGCAGCACAGCATTGTTCACGGCTGTTTCGAACAACACTGTTCACGCCTGTTGACAACTTGCAACAAGCTGTGCGTTTTTACGCGTGTAGCTGTGCAAAATCGATGTTGTGAATTTAATATTTCGTATTTTGTTGGAAGTTAATAAAAGAATACAGTGAAGAGAATTAATAAAGTAAATAATTGTCTGAAACGTGAATATAAAACTGCAATGATTAATGATTCTGGCTCAACTAAAACAAGTTCTCCCTATGGAGAAAAGACTCATAGGTGTCCAGTCTGCATCAAGACATTTGGTAATTTATCAAGTTTAAGACGTAATATGATAATACATACTTGAGAAGTTTAGTGGATTTATTTATAAATTGTTGACACTTAGTGTATGACAAATTAACACGTATACAGTCATAAAAAGTCGTACAGTACATTTTCAAATACTGTATATTGCCTGAATTAAAAAAATACTGGCATTGTGAAGGTAACTGGCAAGTCAAGGATCGATTATATGTCCACGTGAGATCTGAATGGACATGCAACACTTCCACAGTAGCTTATGTGAACCGACTTGAGGGACACATTCCGCGGTTCTTTCCAAGATGTCTCTGCCTGGGCCTTTTTTTTTGTTAGCCCCATGGACCTTTGCTTTTATGACCCTGAATATACGATTTTGGTACATATTAAAGAATAACGGCGTAATGTTGTGATAATGTTTAAAGATAATGTTTGAATTTAACAAATTACAATGGTTTTAAAAGTAAAAGTGTTCCTTCTGATGTACACCCATGCTACTGTATGTGCTGTTTAAATAACCTTTCCTTGTAACAAAGCTATAACGTGTCAAAACAACCGCATAACGTTTTTAGCAGCAGCTTTCCAAAGACGAAAGAAGAAAACAAATAAAGTTTGCTACATTGCCATTTCCAACTCGCTAGCTACAGACACGTCATTCGTAATCGGCCATTGCAGCAACTCATGGCAGTTACGCACGACGGTGTTCCGTTTAAAAAACGAGCTAGGTACTCACCCAGATCAATTATGTTCTTACGACAGTACGACCACGTAGAGCTAGGGTAGAAACAGTTGATTGCAACCAGAGGGTGGCAAATGATCATGAGCATACGCCACCGGCAATAGCACAATCTGCACAGCGTATACGTCTGCCCCAAGGCTAGCCGCTGTCAGTAGCGAATACCTGTGAGAGGCAGGGGAGGGATGGAAATGAAAAAGCAAGACACGATCAGGCCCACTAGATTCAAGTAGGTCAAGGCTTGAGCTTATATACAGGGCGAAATCACAGGGTTCAAAACCCGCTTGGGTCATCCCCAAACCCGGCTGTTAGCGCTAACACAAAAAAATACGGTTACCCTAAAAAGTACGGTTACCACTGAATAAATTAATAAAAACAAAGCAATGGACACTCCGAAAAGGGTTAACATTTTTATTCGACGTTTTGACTAACTTGCTGTCATCATCAGGAATGATCCTGGTGTAACGCGATCTATACTACATTTATATGCAAGATATTAACCAAATGATGATGTCATATAATTATACTGTACAAGATAATTATTTAAAGACGACAAGTTCCCTAGATGCTTTTTGTCCCATGGTTAATAAGCAACGGTTTCTGCCCATGGATGCAAAGGGCTTCTGTAAATGTAGCAGTGACCACTGTCTAGCAAGGAAAGTGCTGCCTGAAGGACCAAATGGAGTCCTAATATGCTACTGAAAAATTCTGGATATACTCTGATTTTATACTTATAGTATAGTACAGTAGGTCAACACCAAGGCCTGGCAGCCACGAACAGGAGTGGTGCAGTGCAGAGCCATGTTGCTTCAAGGTTGCTAGTAGCAGTAACTTTCACTTGCTAGGGTCAGAAGACCCATTTACTACATTTTTCTCAAATGATCTTCAGACAGGAAAGATTAAACATTGAGAATTAAGATTTTCTGGTGCCGGCCATAGTAATAATTATACATATTTTTGATATATCAAATCAACAAACAGCCATGTACATATGCAGATAGATCAATGGGACAAAACAAATAGAAAATATATTTTTCTTTAAAAATAACAGGAACAATAACATGATTAATAGTTTGCAAGATGATAGTGTTCTGAATGTTAGACTACACAGTCAGCAGTTCCACATCTATCAATTTGTATGTTTGGGTATCATTATGGTAAATATTTGTCTCAATGGATAAAGAAACAACAGTTGGTAAGTTGTTCAACGACAACAATTCTTCACGTGGGATGAGACCATTGTTGTAGGCATTCAGGTACATCTTGTCTCCTTCAACTAAGACACATGGTCGATGATTGTCGAGTCCCATTTATCGACTGAAATAGCTTGAGCAGTCAACAGCGCTGATAAACTCATGAAAGAGCACTGCTTTCCTCGAGAATCGCCACTGAAACGTTCATGGCCTTGATGAATAATCCTTCCCCGTGAAAGTAAAGACATATTTATGAATTGTTCTTACCGTGAATTTCCTGACAAAGAAGACAAAGCTGAACTTCTTTGAAAATATCTTCGAAAACGTGAAGCGTGTGAGGCTATCAGCCGAACATGCGCACTAAGCCACTTTAGAGAATTTAGAGATTGCGCAATTGCCGACACATCCACATCCAAAAATCCAAGGAGATCGAGATATTGTCGACTACATAGCTCGGCCAAAAGATTGGGCACGAGTGAACGCAAAGCCACGTCAAGATTAGTGTTGCTGCCCCCTGACGGGGGCAGCAATTAAGGAAGTTTAACCAGTGTTTCCACAATGCACTGTTAAAATTTCCTTGGTTTGGTCTTAAAAATTCCTAGAATTTCCTTGAAATGGGATGTAATCCCCTTAAACTTTCCTTGTTATTTTTTTATTTTTTTTTTAACAACTTTAATGGATGTATAATAATATACTAATATCCACATGGGAAGAGCGCGAACGAGACTCGAGGACCCATGCGAGGCGCTCCCCCGTAGAAATTAAAAATACATAAATGTATGAATCAACTAGACTTATACCAACTACATAAACACCAAAACGCACCACCATATTTATATTCTTGAACTTAAATCGTTACCGGATAACATTAATAATTGCATAGTCAACGTAGGTAGAGACCAGGCTCCTGTCGGGCATGTTTTGCACATGCATAGTACTTATGAGCAATGGAAATTAATATTAAAACATTGCTGAAGGAACTCGGGAATTTGGGGCATCATGGAACCTAGAAAAAATACGATTCCGAAATACTTTACTATAGTATTTGGACTTTTAAATAAAAATAAATCAATAGACGCTTTAATCAAACTCACTGAACACAATACAATAAAAAAGACACGTTACAAATACGTTACAAACAACAAAAGAGTTAATTAGTGAGTTAGATAAGGGGCTAGCGAACGGACTCCAAGTCCCAACTAGGCCAACCCACTAAAAAAAAAGAAATTGACATAAGATTACAGGTTTGCAAGAATACAGATTCTCAGCAGCAGAAAGGTCTGCCAGTACTCCTACAATTAGGACACACAGTCTTCCACGTTCCCTCTCTATCACTATCGAAGACAGTGTCTAGCTTAGTAAAATAGAATTTGTACAACTGAGTTTTAAGGTGGCCGCTCCATACAGTTTCTAGAAAAATTGAAAATACAAGTTTGAGAGTCCAAAACACGTGCATAAACAATTCGGGAAAAGAATAAAACTAAATGTTATGCATAGTTAAACAGTCTGACAATCAAAAACTGTTACCAAGTAAATAGCAACAGTTGTTGCTATGGCAACAATGACGTTTCAAAATGGCTGCCAATTATTAATTTTTTTTCATTAGAACTTTTCTTGAAGTATGAGTAATTAATAGGGCGATTTAAAAAAAAATTCTGTACATCCAAATTTTTAAAAAAATTAACAAACATGATTTTTCTGAGAAAAAATATTATTCGTTCTACAGAATTTTTTTTTAAATCGGCCTACTGATTACTCATACATCAAGAAAAGTTTTAATGGAAAAACAATTGGGGGTCACCAAAGGTTTTTTCGAATTAAATTATTGAAGGGTAATTGGCAGCCATTTTGAAACGTCATTGTTGCCATAGCAACAACTGTTTATATTTATTTTGTAACAGTTTTTGATTGTCAGACTGTTTAATTATGCATAACATTTAGTTTTATTCATTTTCGAATTGTTTATGCACGTGTTTTGGACTCTCAAACTTGTATTTTCCATTTTTCAAGAAACTGTATGGAGCCACCTTAAAGGAGGAGAAAGTATCTGATTGACGAATTACAAGTGGTAAGTTATTCCAAAGTCGAACAATGCGATTAAAAAAAACAGCTAGTGATGTACGAACACGGTGAATTGGACGAGGATTTAAACTAGAAACAGAGCTTCTGGTGCGGCCACTAGAAGACTTTTGTCCGACTAGAAGACTTTTGTCCGACTAGAAGACTAGGAGACTTTTTTTTGCCACTAGAAGACGTTTTTTCGGCTTTTGTCCTTCTTCTGGAAAGATATCCTTAGATTTCCTTAGAGTTTTCAAAAATTCCTTAGATTTTTTTTTATCCTTGAAATTTCCTTCTGAAAAAGGAAAGTGGAAACACTGTTTAACGAACTATTTAAATATTTAAACTGTTCACAAGAGTTAAAGTGGTTAAGAATTTCAGAGTCGTTTTTGTAGGCGTGTTACGGGTAATGAGGCATCATAAACAATCCTATAATAACATTATCACTAACCAACTAACGTCACCGGTGACATTCTCACTTCTGAAGAAGAGCGCGCGTGTTTTTTTACTCAAACACGGTTTAGCCACACGACCAAAAGAATCCGACGTTATTTCCTCAGCAAAATCAACATAGGACCAACAACAACGCCACAATCTTATTCAGGACAGTTTTATTAAACAACAGAAAATTAAGAATTGCATTAAAACACTAGCCTGCAAGCTTTTTCGATTTCGATCATAGAAGGTTAACGGACGATAACAAGGACATCAACATTTTAAACAACGTACGCAAACGATTCGCTATTCTAAAACCGGATAAAGGAAACTGTAATTTTGGGTTTAAAATTGTTAACCAATCAGAATGGACTAGGTGGCTGGAAAAGAACAAAGGGGCATATGTCAGTGCAAGAATAGGAGCAAGAAGGCACTAGTCTAGTACTGTGATTGATTGATTGTGCATGTGCACGTGATTTAAGAATAAAGATTTAGAACATTATATTTGGCGACGAGGATAAAACTAATTCTGAAAATGACAAACCATCTTCTTCAAACGCCTCCGATTGTGCTATTTGACATATAAATGACAAACCATCTGCTTGAGATGCAACACAGCGCACAGTCTTATTAGTGCGATCTGCTGCTGTATCTAATAACTAACTAATTAATTGTTAATTATGGGTTATTGATTGTTGGTTACTGACTGTTCAATATTGATTGTTAATCACTAATTTTTTAATTAATGCTAATTGTCGGATAAATTTATGGCAATTGGTGGTTGATAGTTTGTAGTTGGCGACTGGCAACTAACGATTAATACTTAATAATTAGTAAATAAGAACTAATAATTAATACTTGACAATAATAATTAATGGTTAATAATTAATACTTATAAAATAACAATTAACACAACCTAAATCATTAATATGGCCTTTTCATTTTTAGTATTGTGATGAGTGGCGAAAATTCACACGTACGATACAGTCAGTCAGTCAGTCAGTCAGTCAGTCAGTCAGTCAGTCAGTCAGTCAGTCAGTCAGTCAGTCAGTCAGTCAGTCAGTCAGTCAGTCAGTCAGTCAGTCAGTCAGTCAGTCAGTCAGTCAGTCAGTCAGTCAGTCAGTCAGTCAGTCAATCACACAATGTTTATTGATGTTTCCACCACCACCAATAAAATTAATAATCTCATGTATTATTTATTATTCATGATAATCTCACATGTATCGAATTTATTATGAAATGCATTAGTCTTAGAGTGAACCACTCTATTTTTGTGAGGCAATGGGACTATTTTTTATATAATATACAGAGTTTATAAGCATCAATATAAGGATAGTGTGCAGTGATCAAAGGAGCATAGCTTTCTATTTGACCACTGCCTACTATTACTTAAAATTAATTGATCGAGGTTTAAGCCAAAATAACTATATATAACACTATGCATACACATACAGTACATTCCAAGTTAGTATCAACCAACTAGTGGACTATTACAAATCCGGCTTTCTGATTGGCTACGCTACTAGTGGTCTATTGGTGATAGACCACTAGTAGCATTATCCAATGACAAACCTTATAACTGGAATATTCCTATTCTGACCAATCACAAGCGACAGCATATTCACGCCACAAGGAAAACCTGGAAACTAGGCTAAAAACTCAAACATGGCATCTCTACTAAAATTTTTGTACGAGTGAAGAAAACGTTGGGTTGAAAGTGATGGAAAATTGTTCAGTTCGACATTTTCAAATAAGAAAATGAATTCGCTTATGCCTATGGAGTCTGGAGTATACCTACACCAAATTTGAAGCAAAATAGTTACAATCTCATGTTTTGTGAGTGATTGTTTACCATATGCGATCGAACTACTCTACATTTTGTACTATCTGAATATGTTTGATATCCTTTACATTTAAAAAGTAGGTACGCAGTGCGTACATGTGTCTACTGCATGCTGATAACATCAAAATTCTTTGCATTGCCAGAAATGTGGGACAAGATGGTGGCGCGCATGCGCACTAACGACCATTATAGTGGCGATACTCAACAGTAAATAATAAGGAAAGCACACAACAATTCAAATTTTGCTTAAACGGTGATATATTTCTTCCTTGCGCAGCTCCATCTGACTTCAGCATGGACTGAACAACAGTAATAGCTAAAAAAACATTTGCTTACCTCGACGACAAAGTACTAAAAGCGCCACTATCCATAGTGTTAGCCATAGTAATCTTTGTAAACAGGTAATAGAAATTGGCTAAACTGACCAACAACTTTACGAGTCTACTTCGAGAGCACATAAATATCCTGATCCTGATTTGTCCCTAGCATAGTACTTCCAAAAGCGTTTGAACTTGCTTGATTTCACAGTTCGTATAGTCGTTTACAGGTTGTTTATATGTACATACATGCACGATTTAGGCAAATTCTTAGGCCTGCGCTAAACATCGCACAATAGACGAATTAAATTCAGACGAATTTAATTATTTGAACTAACTTCGTCGGTAATGCGACGTAAATGCGACGTCGAGATAAACGTCGAATTTCAGTCGAATTTAATTATTTTTACTTGGACTTGTGAAGCCTGAAAACGACTTCTTGAAAATATGGCACCGGATTGTCTCAGACAGAAGAGAAACATTTAATTCGACGCGACGATAAGTCGACGTGTAACTCGACCACGCATTATCGTCGCATTATCCGTCTGACTGAGACGAATTTAATTGCCGAGACGAATTTAATTCCTGTGTCGAATTTAATCGAGTTATACGTCGCAGTTTCGTAGAATAAAATTCAAACATTTAAATTCGTCTGAATTAAATTCGTCTATTGTGCGACGTTTAGCACAGGCCTAAAGAAGTCAGTGATCGGAATAATGAGAAACACTACATAAGAATAGCCGCTGACCGAGAGCGGCGACACAAATGAAACAAATTTATGGTAATGCATGACCATAAAATGACTCACTATATTGTAATTGATAGATTTTATTATCACTTGAAACCATCTCAGGTTTGATAGATTTACTTATACAGCTACTGTACATATAAAGATCATTTCCATTCAGTAATATTGTGTTCATATATGATGTGTCACAAAGTTAACAACTACACCGCAGCTACACATTGTTTTCTATATGGCATATATTTAAAAATAAGCAGAGCTAGAGAGCTAACCCAATTACGGCGATCCCATAATAGAAACTGAATTACAAACACAAAATTAATCTAATTAAGCTGCTGATTACATGATTGAGTAAAACATTAATGTGCTGGTTACTGTACAGCAGTTTGGAGAAGTATCAAGCGGCCTAGCCTTTCTGCATTTGATGCAAATGGATTTCCAAGTACGAGGGTCATCACAATTATAAACATTTAACAAAGCATTTTTATAATAAATTTTAAGAAATGATTTGAAAGCGTATAAACTAGGGTTACTATGACGAAGTTTTTTCATTAAAATGTTCCAAGCCTTAGAAGCTCTTATGAAAAAAGATGTCTGGAACGTAACAGTTTTAGCAAATGGCACTTGGAGTTTAATAGTATCGTACAATCGACTGACGTGCTTCTAGTATTTCCAGGCAGTGCTAATGACGGACGAGCATTTGCATCAGTTGAAGTTTGGTTGTGTATAATTTTGTAAAGCAAAACTAAGTCCAGATACTCGTGCAGATAGCACAACATTTGTGTACACCAAACCACAACATTTCTACTTTCGTATTGCTTAATCAGTTGTTTTAGACATGGCAAATTAAATATGCTATCAAGATAAAACATAAACAGCATTTCATTTCAGAATTTACCTTCGATGACACGAAGCTTCTCTTGCTTTCAAGAAGTTTTCGACAAACTTTCGTCATGCTTCGTAAAATGTTCGTTCTTCGTTTGTGACGTCAGTGCCACAAACCTCATCAGAAGCCGATAGCATAGTGCGCTACTGCACATGCGCAGTAGGAAAAAACTCGCCCTTATTTTCTACGAGAAGATAGTCAACCCGACTTTGCCTCATTGTCTATCAGCTCTTAGTATAATTTCATAGTGGAAAAGAGGCTTTCCAGCTTTCTGATTGGTCCGCTCAGCGGTGAATCTGAGGTGATAGTCACCGCCTAGCGCGGTGACTATCGCATCACAAGAAATTGTTCTTCAAAAGTAGTTTTGGAAAAGAGACTGGTACTTATTCAACACTGCACTGACTTTACTCGTTTCAGTCTCCCCCTCGGAGTTGTCATTTTGAAGTATGAGATTTTAGAATTTGTTGGTCCATTGAACTGTTGATTATTTTTTTTCAAAATGGGGTCTGTAGTTTTTGAGACAAACAAAAGAGCATAATACTGAAAACATTTATCACTGAGATGTTGTACATATCAAATATCGTGAAAACAAAACTTTATAAAGGTAAGGAAGTATATTTTCTATAATTCTTCGTATTTTTTGTATGTTTTGGCTAGGTTTTGGTCGTAGCGATGTGGCGAAAACTTCGTCATGAGTGAAGAACATAAGATTGAACATGAATTAAGTGCAAAAAAGCCATAACACAGGGTCCAAAACACCAGAATAAAAGTCTTTTTAGCATATATTTGAATGTATGTACAAGTTCAATTCCAAAGTAGGATGTTGTTTACTCTTTTTTTGAAATTATTTACTGACAAAGACTGTGGCTTGCTAGCATCGTCTGTGAATAAACAGAATCACCACAGTTAAAATGAAAGCAGTTGTTTAAAAGTTTTGTTTCAACGTGATTGTTTTTTTATCAAGCTCTGAAATTATACTAAAACAATTAGTCACCTCAGTCTCGGTGACTATCGGTGTATTTACCTCGCCGCTTCGCGGCTCGGTAAATATTCACCGATAGTCACCTCGACTTCGGTGACTAATTGTTAAATAGAAAACTCCGGCTTGCTGTCTAATTGTTAAATATTCACATCAAGACTATGTACAAAGATTATATTTATCATAAGCGACGATTGCGTAGTTTAAGGCAATTCCTCAGTTTTGCATTGAACAACATTTATGCGCATAATTCTGCAATACTAATTCAAGATGTATCCAAGTGTATAGTGACGAAAACACATAAAAATATCACTAAGCGGCTAAATCACCTAATAATAACTTTGACAAGAAGATGCTAACCTAATTTTGGTTTTTGAAAAAAACCCAACATTTGTTGCATGCTTTCGTATATAGTTGAAATGATAGGCCGACAAGGAATAATGCTCCATGTTCAACCTTTAACCTTGTGTATAGCTCACGAATACACTCGGTGACCCCCACTTTTTTTTCAATTTATTTCCTACATCAGCTATACAGCAAATGGACTCAAATTCTGCTAATCATCTTCTTCTTAGTTTACCATTCTGTCAAATCATGTTCTATTGCTAGTTGGACGAATTCAATCCTAGATAGCGCTGACATCGACGACATTAAAGGGATTTTTTTTTTTTCTCTTTTGGTAGTATCTTTTTGTGTTTGAAACATAATTCAGTGAAGATTTTGCAAGGATGCGAGGTGCTTGAAATAAAGTCGAGATTATATGAGAACACAGAAGTGAGATATAAGAATGCCACCCACCCATTCCTTTTACTACGCGTTTTACTTCTGATCTTTTATAGTTTTTACTTTCTAGTGTTTACTGGCTGGCGAATGGTATTTGGATGGCTATGCTGGCTATTCTTAATCCATGTGAAATAAAATATATTTTTATCTGTTTATGTAAATTTTTCTTCTGCTTGAGTCGCTGATTCCGAACAGAACCTGTTGAGCTAGGTTACCAAGTGATGACGTTTTACTTTAGTACTTAGCTCTTCCATCGAGATCATAATATAAGACTAGAGTGGGCATTGGGCATAGAGATCATAATATAATACTAGAGGGGACAGTGGGCGTAAAAATGCGAGGAAAATTGACGGCCGCCATTAGAGGGGAAAAACGAGCTAAAATTCGTCGAAAACAAGCCTTTTACTAAATTTTCATCACGATTTTTAAGAAAAAAATACCTTTAGAATTTTTGGTCTTATTACTGTTATATAAATTCTTACCCTAGTTGTTTATTGAGGCGTCTACTATCTTTGTTGAATTTTACGCCATTAACCCGGGCGCGCGTATTGGCTGTCTTGAAAGCGCCTGGATAGTAGCTTTTCCCCTCCGATGGCGCCGTTCAATTTCCCTTGCACATTTGACTGGACTCGATCAACATAGGACTCAACATAGGAATGCCCCCTCTAGTCTTATATTCTGATCTCTATAGTTCCTTCATCAACTGGTGTGTGGCGTTCGATGAGGAATAAAGGCATTGTTACATCTTGTTTCTGTGTTCTCATAAAATCTCGACTTTAGCTACTTCAGGTCACTTCGCCAACATGCCGCCTCACTTTATACAATCCAGGATTGTCCTAAATTATCCAAGTGTATAAAATTCAAGATTTTTCTGAAGCCTAAGGATTGCAATTCTTGGTCGTATTGTTTCACCACCCCGACAGGGCCGTCGATCACGTCAGTGAAAACGATTCATTCTCTTTCTAACACGCGGTATAAA
Source organism: Paragorgia papillata (assembly GCA_035771165.1). Classification (NCBI taxonomy): domain Eukaryota; kingdom Metazoa; phylum Cnidaria; class Anthozoa; order Scleralcyonacea; family Coralliidae; genus Paragorgia; species Paragorgia papillata. Next base: position 357,563 of record JAWNZC010000455.1, on the reverse strand, counting down.
AATTATATGTTAAATTGAATAACAATAGATGTTGGGTTTCTTGCCGGGGGGTTGCGATTAGGTTTAGGGTTGCCGTTAGGTTGTGATTATAGGTTTAGGATTGCTGTGGGTTGTGATTAGATTTAGCGTAGCCGTTAGGTCGTGATTAGGTTCAGGGTTGCCATTGCTTGTGATTAGGTTTAGCGTACGTAGCCGTTTGGTTGTGATTAGGTTTAGCGTAGCCGTTAGATTGTGATTAGGTTTAGCGTAGATTGTGATTAGATTTAGCGTGGCTATTAGGTTGTAATTAGGTTTAGCGTAGGGTGTAATTTTAAGGGTTGCCTGTGATTAGGTTTAAAGGTTGCCGTCAGGTTGTGATTTAGTTCAGAATTACCTGGGGTTTGTGATTACATTTAGGGTCAGGGTTAGGGGTGGCATTTGTTTTTCCAAATTTGTCGTCAAGCTTCAGTAAGTCTCAAGATTTTGGTAATTTCTCGATAAGTCCTCCGCAGGCAACTCTTATTTTTCTTCAAGAGAGAAAATGTACTAGAAATGCTGCAAAGCAGAGCTAGAAATGACCATGGCTCACACAAATTTAATATGTTTGTTGATCAAAAGCCACAGAGTTACCTTCGGAGAAGCGCCCTTGCAACTACTTTAATTATATGCATCCTTTAAACCAGAGCCTAAATGAAGTACCACATTTTGCGCACCTGACGCAGACCATGTGGACAGAAAGGGCAACCAGTGTCACAGAATAAAGAATAACCAGAAGTCCGACTCCAGCCGAAACATGTCCCACGTTTTTTACTGCGCATGCGCGGGGTTTGCCAGCGCTGCTAATTTTCCTGGCAAGTTTACAGCAAGCAGATGCACACTGGCTTTAGTAAGCTTTTTTCCTTTCCTTTAATTGACCAAAAATTAAAAAGCCTATGAGAACTTATTAAATAGACTAAATAGAGAATATTATGTTATAATATTCGCTTTTCACTTGTTAGTAAATTGATTGAAAGTTGGTCAGTAAATTGATAAAAAATTCAGTTGGTTAGGAAGATCATAATATGCCACTGTTTACACTGTACTGTACGTATATTTAATGTCTATAATGTGACGAGACGTTTTCTCATTCAGGTAGCTTAACAAATTATAAAAGAAAACATACTGGGGAGAAACCCTTCAAAAGTAACTGGTCTGTGACAAGACATTTCCCCAATTAAATAACTTACTAATTCATAAGAGAACACATACTGGAGAGAAACTATTTCAGTGTGATGTCTGTAACAAGGCATTTTCCTATTTAAGTAGCTTATCTTGCCATAAAAGAACACATACTGGTGAAAAACAGTGTGATGTCGACTGTCACAAGACATTTTCAAATCTAAGTGGCTTATCTAATCATAGAAAAACACACACTGGAGAAAAATATCTCAATTGTGATATCTGACAAAAGAAATTCTTGTTTAAGTAAACTGCATTCTCCTAAATGAAAACATACTGTACTGGAGAGAGACCTTACAAATGTGATGTCTGACAAAGCATTTTTCAATTGATCAATTTTAATTTTACTTTTTTCATCAAAAGACACATAATAGAGACAAAATATTCAAGTGTTATTACTGTGGCACGACTTTTGATTGTAAAGCATTTTATCGACATCAACCCATGAACTTGAAGCCACAGAACCAAATGGGATGGAGTACATATGTTTAAAATGTGATGTCTCATTTGACTTAGCTAGTGCATTGGTAAAGCACATGACTGAACTTCATTTAGGGGTTACCCGTGAAAAATTCACGCGGTCAGGTTAGGAAGGTCTCTTTGTTCTTTGTTTAGAGACAAAGATAGCGGCAAGTTCAACATAGGATTGTTGAAATGACTGGATCGGGCTCCCTGTGGCGATATAGAGTCAAGCGTCATGCACTGATGTGGGCCGTGTGGCACAGTTTCGGGTTCGATTGGGTTATTTTGTATTTTCTTCCTTTGGAAATTAACATAAGAAACGTTATTACAACTTCTTATGTCATGTTTCATGGTTAAACTCCCTCCTCCCTCTGCAAAAAGCGAAGGCGATGGTTGTGAGTATTGGGCTACCTGTTGTGGTCATAATCCAAAATGGCCGCCAAGTTAGCGATGGGTGAATGTTTTGGTCTTTTCGAAAGTTAAAAACGCTAATCTTTTCAAAAGCCATACACCCATTGGACACTGTCGAACTTTAGTTTAGGTAGTGTTTTAGTTTCAATTGGCCGGGTGGTTTTCTAGCTTTTCCGCGGACGGACATACACTAGTCCGGGCGGTGAGTGAGGTAGGATTTTCTGACCAGTCAGTTTGATGTGAAACTCGAAGCTGGATGTTATTCAGACAGACGAGGCTGCTTTTAAGAGTTATAGATTGATATTGCGTAATTTAGCCTCATTTCCGTGGAAAATCGTTAGTTTTAAATATTTTGTTATTATTACTAGGAATTCCAGCAAAACATACAGGTCTACTATAGTTTTCGATCTAGAATCCAACTGGCGAGGTATTTTTTACAAAAAAAAATTATAACTGAGACTGTATTTGACTATATTCTGAATATAGCCTCGTTTTCATGCAAATATGTAATTTGAAATAACTCGTGATGCTCATCAAATTAACGAGAATAACTTTTCTACATTTGGAAGGGACATCCATATCTGAGTGTTACAATATTAAATATACGAGGGGTGTCTCAAAATTAACATTTTCTAAGTGGTGTCCTATATATATAAAGTTACAGTATTTTATTATTCATCATCCGAACTCGAGCTGTATGCGTGTTGTCTTCGTATCCATCATCACTTTCCCCATCACGCTCGACAAGTAGCTCCGCAACGTCGTCAGGATACGCTTCCACGATTCAATCGGTCTTTAGGGAGCCAACCATGGAACTGTGGATCCTCCAATGCCATAATTGGGTACCATGTCTTTCTCCAAGTTCTAGCCACATAGTTTGCTCTGGCTGTGTGCTTTCGTGGACTGCTGCTACATGGCGGTAAGAGGGAAATGTCATGTTGCCATCGATAGTGGGACTGGTGCAAGCGGGTAATTAACACAGGGCTTTATCGATGTTTATCGATGTTTATCGCTGTTGTTGTGACTTGGCAGCAAGAAGACCAAGAATGTTCCGCTGTGACTTCGTTAGATTTACCTTTCGCAGACACCTTTAGCTTCTTACTGACGTCCGTAAAACTCTTCCATTGAACTCGTTTTATGGGACTGAAATAAAGATCTTCCCCGGAACTCTCTGAGTTTAATCGCTCAAAGAATTTTTCTCTCAACAATGTTCCACGCTCTTGAACAGACAACTGAAGGCTTTCTGCTACGTCGTCTGGTTAGGACCTACCAGAGGCAAAGTTGTACAATTTGTCGTGGTAGTCAGTGCCGAAGGGATCAATAAAGTCATTCTTCAACACAGTTACGATGTTGTTGACGTTGTTCTCCGATTTTGTAATTTCAGAACCACGTAGACACTTTCGCGGATTTTTTTGGGTCTTGTTCACACATGCTTGGTTTAGAAGTGCGTCGACATATTCAGCTTGGAATGGTCTTGTGAGAACCCACTTCTCGTAAGCACTATCCAGTGTTGTGAAGTTCTTGATACTACCTATACAGAGAATAAATAACTATAGTTAACATAATTTTTTTCATAATATCCACACCCACATATTTCACAAAAATTGGAAAAAAATATTAATTAAATATAGCTGCAAAAAGAAAATATTATTGTAACAGTACCTGTGGTTTTCGAGTTCTTCATAAACGTCTGCTCGCCAGCCGACCATCAATGGATTGTCTGATGTTTAGACTGTTACGACATACCAAGAATCCCTTGTCCTGCAGCTCTTCCATTGCACCTGGGTGAGTCTCGTCCAAATTCTCAGACTGAAGGCAATAGTATGCACCGTAAAGTGCATAGTTTTGCTTGTTTGTGGAAAAGCAGAGCGAGATGAATTCTCTCCAGCAGCGAAGCCTCAGTTGGAAATCATTCATGTTAACTGAGAAGTGTAGTTTGTGGCATTTCAACTAGATCCAAGTAGCTCAGCTACTTGGATCTAGTTGAAAGGCCACTGCTCATCCAGAACTGCGTAGTTTTTCTGTGGTAACCCTGTAGATATTCCATCTTTTCCTTCATGTACTCGGCCCCCTCGTATATTTAGAATACTCTTTGCGAGATAACATCTTTGCAATACACTTCTGTCTTGATCCCCTTGATCAACGAAATTCCAATTCTTCTGGACAACGCATGACTAATGTTTCGCAAGACAGTCTCTCAATCGCCTCCGCAAAGCTTTCATGACTCCTCCAACTTCGATTATAAAGTTTTCCAGATAAAACACCTTTGATATATGCGGAGGTACAGAGTCCTGCTTAGTACACAACTTCTTCGAAACCGCTGCCTTGCACTATTTTGCCTATGATACAGAAAAATTCCATCATCCCGTGAAAGTCACCTAAATGTATCAAGACTTTATCGAACTCCTCTGGGTTGTTCCACAGAATGTGGTAGAACTTTGCTGCTACACCGGCATCTACTGTTATGTGTGTGTACGTCATATTCGATGCCTTTGCCAACTTCTGTGACTGAACAATACATTCAAGCACTGTACTGTAGTCGGTTATTGGATTGCGAATTGGAGGCAAGAATGTTATCCTTGTGCATTTGGAATTCATTCTGCCAAACATTAGGCTAATCCAACCAACGAATCTTCAAATTGCTTGACTAGTAGCACTATAAGCTTGCCTTAGAAGATTCCAACACATCAGTATTCGCCAAGCATTCGAGCCATCGTACTCGGCTCTCCGTGTGGCGTAATTTTCCTCTTTGCCAAATCAACTGGAACTACAGAAACAGTCCTTTTCTTTGATTTTGGCACCTCGAAGACCTAGTTTCTTTCCATGCTTTTGTCAGACTCTTCTTGAAAAGCAACTCCATGGCATGTGTGCATGCTACCTTCTATTGTTTCTTTGTTGCAGTCAAAGTTATCCCACCAGAAGAACTAGTTTTTACCTTGCTAGCAGAGTCTACTGGAATCAGAGGCAACGGGTGTTGCAGAGATCTCATTTCTTGAGCAAGTTCTGCTTGTGCTGTTTGAATTTCTTGAACCTTGTTGGCCTAGCCTTGCTAATATTTTAACAGGCTTCTTCAAGCCAGTGATGCTGTGCAATCCACATCCAAGTATTATGTACTTTCTGGTAAGAAAATTGCCTTTGGACACAGCGTGAAGTATGTCCTGAGAAAATTAGTCTACGTATCGGGTGACTTCTTCACCAGGACTGTGGTCAGTTGAATGTAGTAAATTTGTAAGAAACAGTTGTAAGCTTTCTGGAGGTTTTCTGTCTTCGGACAGCAGCGATTCGACAGTTGGTGGCCATGGTAATTCGGGAGTAGACTGAACTAACGAGACGATATCATCTTTGATCACTTTTGCAGCTTCTTTCAGAACAAAATCCTTATTCTGCCTCATAAAACTGTCCTTCTTTGAATTGGTTAGAACCTTCTTACTAAGAACAACTTGAGCCTCGTTACTAGAAACAGTAACAAAGAGCAGTTCATCTTTAAACTCTCGCAACAGCATTTGCTTCACTTTGCCCCTCATTCTACAGTCTTCTTCGTCGAGACCATACCTCAGTTAGGAGTTTGATCGACACGGACTGTTATTCGCCAATAATGCGATATCGTACAAACTGACATAGGTACTCGAATCTTTTTTTGCAGCGCTGTCGTCGTTTTCATCATTGCTTGATGTACTATTGCTAGCAACAGTGGCATTCTGTTTGGAACATATGCGTGTGTAATCTCTGTAACACTTTTCATGCATTTTGAACACTCTTGCAATGAGATCTTCCTCGGCGACAATTAGAAGGAGGTCTTCATAATTTTGGAGTCTAGCAGCACGTTTTATCGTCTCGCATGCAGAAATCGTTGTGATATTCTTTGGGAAATACTTTTCAGTACCCTTGACAGTTATTGGATTAGAAGACTTGCATTTCATGCAAAAGTCTGGAAATTAGTAGCACCAAGATGTTTGTAGTGTATAACACACTTCAGTTTACTCATTATTCCAACTCTATAAACATAATGAAGCCGCCACAATGAAGACCAACCTCGTACCCAGGGTCTTATCTCCGCTCACCCGCCCTCGCCCACCGCTGCGAAAAGACCCTGGTTGTGGCTGGTCACGTGGCCCCTAAAAATTGGGGGGGGGGGGGGGGGGGGTTAATTAACGATTTCAAAAATACTCAGGGAGGAGTGACAAAGGCACAATTACAAGTTTTCACCTTTGTTTATACAAATAATATATTACGTCTGGCGTCGTCAGACTGGCGTCTGATCGGGCTGTCTGATCGCAAAATATCTGTTAAAATGAAACCAACAAAAAACAAACGTACTCAGTGTTTATAACAAAACATATCTCGTGCTTTCTTCTGTGGTGCCCATTGTCAAAGATCATATCAGTAGTGTCAAAAGGCCGATCCTGGGACATTTTGCTAAATATTTTAAAAAGCTGTTCGCAACCCCCTCCTGAATTTTTTGGGTTGGGTTCGCAAAGGGTTTTGGGACATTTTTTGACTTCCGGTTTTGGGTTGGGTTTCTAAATTTTTTGACTTCCGGTTCTGGGACATTTTGGGGATGGGTTTTAAGATGGCCGCCAAGTTTTTGGGTTTGGGGTTCGCAAAGGGTTTTGGGATTTTTTGGAATTTTTTGAATTGTTCTTGGTGGGTTCCAAAATTTAAATAAATAAGAATGCCTAAACACCATAATACTATTTGTCAACCCGAATACAACAGAGATACCTACTATGCTTGCAAACTATGTACATTTAAAGCCAAAACAGAGACAGCAATTAGGTTGCATATGAAGTTTGTCCACAGGGAAAAAATAAGGCCAATATGGAACTGCACTAAATGTTTAAAAACTTTTGTAACAGAAAGGGAACTAGACAACCATTTGAGATCCCATTACATAAGAGTTAAGGGAAACAAAGTCTGAACCTTTTTAAAATCTGTATTCTTATTTTGAATACAAATTTTGAACTTAATTTACCTAGTTCTCCAATGTCCAATCGCAAGTGTTGAAATTTTGTCATCCAGTATAATCCTTTTGTCATCCTCAGAATTTAACGCTATTTTGTTGACATGAATGGTATGAATTGTATGATTTGTACTTCGAAAGGTGTTCATCCCCTTTAGTAAATTTTTTCCAGAAAACAGGCAATCCACATAATCATTAAATTTGATGTCATTGTTGATAACACTTTTCGCGATACCTTTACACTTTTTACTCTCTTTACATTCCATTAACCCGGTTACAGGGTTTCTTTTTTTGGCCATTTTAATTACATAGGCTTTCGATCTTAACCCTACAAATTCTGAAATTTGGTCAGCACCGGTTTCAGATTTCATTCTACCAAGCACTTTCTTACCTACACCACACTCTATTCCACTGGGGTGAGTTGGTGGGAAGTTTGAGGTGTCAAACATGGTTTTAACATCTGGCGAAATGTCTACAAAAAAGTCATCAGTTTTAATTTTATAGCACAAGGAATCCGTGTCTGTAAATAGTAACTTTGCTTTGTCTCCATATTTTGGTTTAATATAATTATAGTCAAAATCATACATAGAAATTTTACTTTTGTCCAGAATAGTGGCTCCCACATATATGGGCTTGTTTAATTTGACCCTAGTTTTTTTCATATGAACCGCACCCAAGTAATCGGTAAATATGCTAATACCACTGAAGGTTGGTTTTTTCGCTAGTTTGTCCAGCTGATCATTATCTGAAACCAATCTGATATCAAGCCTTTTTCTGACGTCCTCCATTGTTTTTCCAAATACAGAGTTGTTCATGAGTTTGAAAAAATCTTTCTCGAAGTTGTTGGTGGCATTTTTTCTTTTTTCTGTGTTAAGTTCGATATATGGTTTCATCCAAGATTTTTCTGTAAATGAAATACCGCGATGGATTTTTGTTAACTTTAAACCATGCTCCAACATTTGTGCCAAGGCTTCGTAATGCACCACATAATTTTTCTTGTCATTGAGGTTTGGTACCAACTTTTCCACTTTGTCGATCATCATTCTTTCGGCTGCAAAAGGCATTTCATTGTGGAGATCATGCAACCCCTTTGGATACTCGAGATCAACTTCTAAAAAGCAACCTTCTCCTTCCGTTGTCAAATATTTTTGCCAACCTTCCAACTCCTCTTCTAGAACCCATTCGAAATTTCCAACTGGTAATGCTTCTGTCATTGGGACTCCGTACAGGTTGTTTTTGTCCAAATATTGAATGAAAACACTTTCTTTTGTGGGATCAAATTCATCCATATACTTATTGTTGGCTTTTGCATGACGATGGGTAATAGTTGAAATACCTCCACGAATACCTTTTTCAACCATGAGGTACATGTTGGGGTCTGTTAAAAGTTCCAGTTTTTGGTTAGTCATTTTCAGCAGGGCACTCCAGGACAGGCCAGGAGTTGTGTAAAACCACATGGGATCAAGTCCATAAGTTTCTTTGCTCATTTTTCTGAAACTTTGAATGACGTCCGAAAGTCCAAGAACATCAGTTTTTTGGTATAAATTCATATAGTCCCTTAAATTTTTGCAACCAAACTTTTCCCAAACATTTTTGCCATGTTCGTAATCTTCATCTTCTACATGTTTTCGTGTAAGTCTGGAATAAAATTTTTCTTGTGGTGGATAATCCTTATAATCCAACTTTTTCAAGCTGTCCAAAAACTCGTATGGGAACACTCCTTTCCTTTTCAACAAATCCACATTTTCTTTTGGATGGTTTTTGAAACCATTTTCAGTGTAGTGGAACTCACTCTCTGATAGGTTTGATGTTAATGTTGCCAAAGAACTCGACATAAATTTCAACGAGTCCAAAAACCTTAACTCCAAAGGCACCCACTTTTTCTTTGGCACACCCTTAGCATCCTCTTTCCAACCACCATCCATCCAAAGTTTTTTGTTGACACTAATATACTCCTCCTCAGTTTTTGCAATGCAACCAAGTTTTCCACCTGACAACCCTAAATACTTTGCTATCAAATGGCTGTCATACCCACTAAAATTATGGAACAAAACAGGAATATGTCTTGCACTTCCCATAGAATAATTACAGTCATTGTGTGCTGCCCCACGATATTTACCATTTAAATGGTCATGATCTCTAACTTTGGATTTTGCAGTATTTTTGTTAGCCTTCCAAAGACTTCTGGGATCCAAATTTTTGAATTTTTTGTGGACAAATTGACCACCACAAACATAGCAAACTGTTGCTTGTTGGAAATCCTTTTCGTCATCTGCTGTCATTATAATTTTCTTTGGCTCTTTTAAATAGTTGTGCCAAATCTTTTTTGCTTCTTTTTCCAGACTCTCAACAAACATTTGACCAATATCCTGAAAATCATACTGCTTTGTATAACTTACATATTTTCCAGGAAATATGGTTGGGTCAGAACATATGATATTAAAACCATAACTAATTGGGATGTGTTCTTGATATTTTTGGGTGTAACGTTTTTCTTCGTCATTCTTTTTAGTTTTCAAGGTTTTCAACATGCACTCGAAATCTGCGACTATAATGAAAGGAACATCTTGGGTTTTTCTAAAATCTTTTCCACTCCATCCCATAATATCGTCAACACCTTTTTTTGGATATTCTTGGATTTGTGCGTCATGGGTTTTACAGATAGTCTCATGCTCCTTTAGTATCTCCTCTGTCTCGAAGGGGTTTAAACAAAAGTTACAGAATGACTTTTTGTGTTGGTGTTTGTCATTTTGGGCTGTTAGAAGTTTCCCCTTGTCCTTGATACAACTGAAATGATCATTCCACCAAAATAAGTTAACCCTTTTTTCATGGTCAGATCTGGATATTTGCATTTGGCAAACCTTTTTAATTTCGTCATCGTAAGTCAAAACATTTACACCAATCCCATTATTCTTTTCAAATTTTGAGATGTCCTTAATTTTGACAGGGAATGTTAAGCCCTTGCAATCATATTCCCTTGCCAATAATTTGACAGATGTTGGCAATCTTCCAAGTTTTTTAGCATCCGGATCTTCGTTTAAAATCTCTGCAATGGCCACTGCAAACAGGAAGCACAAGTCATCCTTGTTTTTTGGGTTAACGATTGCTTTTTTGCCTTTGATAAAATTTGGTAATTCTCTGAAACCCTTGCCATTTAAGGGTTTGTACTTTGTTATTGAGATGTGTAAAGATTCGACTGACCTTATGGACCATCCAGATCCTTTTTTCTGGTGAGCTGCCAAATTTTCTAACATCTCTCTTTTTGCTTGCTTGTATGATTCCCTAACATCCTCCTCAGTCGTCATTGCTTTCATGTGGGAGGTAAAGTAGAAAAGATCCACTTCTTCGAGTCCCTCCACATAATCGTAATGAACAAGTTTACAGATTAGTGTTGTTTTTACTTTTTTGGAATTTTCAATCCCGTTAAGAAGTTTTTCAACAGTTGCTGTTGTTTGTTCCAAGAAAACTATTGGGTCCAGAAATCCTTGCCCTGAGATTTCATACAGAGCTGCCTTTTCATTTGCAAAATCTTTGATCATTATGGGCTCTGTTTGTCTGAGTTTTTTGGTAGCTTTTGCCTTCCTGTTGAAAATTTTTGTAAGTTTGTTACCAAGAATTCTTCTGGTTCTGGTAAGTTTTTTGCCAACTCCTTTCCACTTCTTGTCCCACTTAATTTTCTCTCTTCTTGCCTCCTCCTGTCTGATCTCTCTTGCCCATTTTTGTTGCTCCTTTTTCTGGAGTTTTTTGTATGTTTTTTGTTGGAACTTGGTTAAGTCATCTTTTAACCTATCTTGTTGGTTAATAAGTTTTTGTTCTTTTTTTTCCTCTTTTGCCTTTTGTTTTTTTTGGAGCATGGCAAGTCTTTTGGGGTTGAAAGGTTTCATCTCCCTGTCTCGCTGTAGCTGCCTCTGTTTCCTAAGGCGAGCATCTTCTCTAATTTTTAATAATTTAGGATCATTAGTTTGTTTCGTCATTTATTATAGTATGAAAAAAATAAAAAAAAACATAAAAAAAAATTCTTTAAATAAAAAATGAACAAGACAATGAGAATTAGCGAAAATATTAATGCTGTTGATGAAAAGGTTACCGAGTTTATTGATAAAATTTCTCCATGGACTGCACTTGCTGTTGGTATAATAATTGGCAACATTATTTGGGTAAGTGCTATAATACTTTTGTAAAAACTTCATAAAAAAATTTCTATCCAGCTTTGGATAGAAATCTTTGAAAAAATGACCGAGACCAAACTTTGAAAGTTTAAAATTTCGAGAAAACAAACCTTAGAAAACAGTATAGAGTCCTGTTTATTATAGTATGGTTTTTAGAATTTTTAACGACTTACTAACCATAATTTACCATTGTACGAAACTTCCTTGTTTTTCTTGATATAGAATGGAATACAACTTGGGTTTCTGTTTAAACTTAGACCAGCTTTGTAAATGCTTGGGAACACCAGTTTTTCTCCATCCACAGAAGTAAATGTTATTTTGACTGGTGTTCTTATTACATTTCTGTGGTGTTTTTCGTAAACTTCATTTTTAACCAATGGGATGCTAAGTTTTTGACAAAGTGTTTCTGTGTTGGAACTATGGGCACCTTTAACACCAAGTTTTTTTCCTATTGCTCTGAGTTCTTTAAGTGATGATAGTTTTTCCTCTCGTATTGTTTGAAGCCTTTTGTTTGCACTTGTTCTTTCTTGCATTCTTATTTGGAAAAGTTTTTTGAGTTCTTCGGGAGTTTTTGCATATGTCATTGTTTTATTATATGGTTTTCTTTTAAAATTTCTTATTGTTTTAATAAGAGATTTTTAGTTTGTGTTTTTGGTTTATTCTGTTTCTGCTCTACTTACGGTCCATTGTTTGTCATTGTACCAAATAACTTTTTTGTTTTTAATATAGTAAGCAATAGTGTCAGAGCTTTTTTTCTTTAATGCCAAAGCTGCTTGACACATACTTGGGAACTTTATTTCTTCATTATCATCCAGGGCTGTAAACAGAATTTTAACTGGTTTTATGTTTGGAAAATTTGGGTGACCGGCGGATATGTTTGGAATATATGGGACACAAAACATTTCGCAAAGTGTTTTTGTTGTTAGTTTGGTTGGTTTTTTGATTCCTTTTTGTGTGGCCATGCTTAATAAGGTTTCTCGATATGTTGGTTTGCGGATTCCATATTGTTGCTCTCGGAGTTCCAGTGTTTTCTGCAGCTGTTTTTGTAAAAGTGTTATTTTTTCTTCTATCTCTTCTTCGGTTTGGAGTTCTTCATTTTTTTCTTGGAACTTAATATTAATTTCAATAATTGGGTTCATTGCCTTTTATTATACCTTTTATTATTAGTTTTTTAAATTCAATTTCAATAATATGGTTCATTTCTTACATTGTTGTGCACCCATCGTTTTTTCTCTCTTAAAACCCATTTTTTTCTAAGAATCAAGTTTCTCCTGTCCATCCTTTTCTGCCGAATTTGTCGATACCATATTAAAATTTTTGTTATCATCATTTATTTTATTTTGGTTTAAAGAATCCACAGATTTTTCTGCAGCTTTTGTGTAATTTTTGACTGTTTTGTTTGTCCACCCTATTTGTACATTTCCTTCCATAGTCAAATCTTCCTTACCAAAACTTAAACCAAACTGAAAACCTTTTTTGGTAATATGGTTTTTATTATATTTTTCTTTTGGCTTTGACTTTGAATTTCCCATCTGTTTTATTTTTTCCTAACCAAACAAGATTAGGAAAAATTTGTCAACTTTGTAGAACACATGGTGGAACACTTAGTGAGAACAGTAAAAATTTAAGTAATAGCAACTCAACTGTTATTGGAATCAACAGAACTGCCACCACTGTCATTTTTATTAAAATTTTCATCAGTTTGTACTGCAACATTTTTATCTAAAGTTGGTTTCCTGTCCCAAACATGTTTTACAACTATGATGCCTCCCGTAAGCAAACCAATCATTGGGATATAGGGCGAAATTTTTCTGACCAAGGATTTAACATCATCGCAAAAAAGTTTGTTTGAAGATAATTCTGCATCCAGTTTTTCGTCATCCTGCACCAAATCCAGTTGCTCCAATAACTCTGAAAATTTGGTTACAAGGGTCTCTGTTAACAGAGAAGTTGTTTTATCAAGTTGGTTTCTTTCATAGTTGAGCTTAATTTTTTCAAGTTGGGTCATTGAAGCTTTTTTCAAATATGCTTCCGAATATTTAATCTCCTTTGCAAAGGATAGGCGGATCAAGTCCTCCCGAAGATTTAAGTTTAGCGGATCTTTAAATGGTTCTTCATTTTTTTCGTCATTCATTGTTGTGTATTCGGTGTTCATTTATAGTAGTGTTATTTTTATTTTTTCTTGTATCTTTCTTTGTACTCTGTATACACAAAATATGTCAAAGCTATCGCAAGTAACCACAGATTTTTCGCCAACCATGCTAATCCTTTCGCACCCCAGGACAAAGCAGTTGCAAGAATGCTCAAAATTGGTGCCAATACAGGCCAAGCAAGTTTCCCAAGTTTTGCCAAGGCCTTTCCTAATGCTCCTGTTGCTTTTGCTGTCGTTACAACAGCAGCTTTTCCAGCTAACACAACAGTTGTTATAATTCCAGCAATGGAAATGGCTATTGCTGCAGAGACTCCCATGTTTTGTTTGGCCCATTCTTTGAATTTTTCAAATTTTGTTAGGGGATTATCTCTAAACAAATTTCTAACATAGTCAGTCTTTGGTGCTTTGTTAAATTTTAGTCTAAGCCAGTCTGCCTTTAAAGCACATGTGTCAGCAACATATTTGAAAAACACTTTTAAATCTGGATCCTCTTCCCCCTTACTTTGATCATTCCACCAATCTTCATTTTCAAGAACAGCATCCAGGTTTTCGATCTTATCCACAGCCAAAATGCCACCAAGGTTAGAAAGTGCGGAATCATGTCTGTTTTTGTGTTTATCTTTTTTTAATATTTCAGTATCAATGCTATCTTTCCTTACTGTTATTTCGTCATCCACCTCTTCAGCAACATTTTTACGAATGTTTGTAACATCTTCAAAACTAATATTTTCTGGTTTGAGACCTGCTTGCTTTGCGGTAGTATAATCTGCTGATCGTTTGTATTCGGTTTGAGATTCCAAGTATAGTCTGCTAAATTCCATTAATATATTTTTAAATATTTCTCTGTCAGCTTCTTGAAAATTTTCGGGGTTGTTAAATTTAAATTTACCAGGTTTCTTTTCATCTTTAATAAGTACCTTTTCCCCTTTAAAAATAACTCCACCAACTTCTTTTGGATTGTCTGGATCAGAAAATAATGAACTACTATCTATTAATTCTATACTGTATTTTCCATAATCTTTAACCACTGGTGTTCCTAATTTGTTTTTAAAAAATTTTGTTTTAAGTTTGGTGTTTTTTCCTCTGTCTATACCTCTTTTTTTTGTTGTCCACTTTTTAAGCCTAGCTCTGAATGCTACTAATGACTCTTTTGTTTTTGGGTTTTCTCTTGCTATTCTGGCTGCCAGATTTTCGTAGTTTTCATCTGTATCATCTAAGGTATCAAAGTCAAAAGTCTTTGAAGTTTCTTCAAAAGTTTTATTTAAATCTTCGTACCCACCTGTAGTAAATGAAGTTTCTGCCGTTCCAGAGGCTTGCCCGCTATCTTCGGCGGGTCCTCTATCTTTAAATTCAAAATCAGCCATTGTTTATTTATGTTTGTTCTCCAATAACTTTTACCAACTCCTCACCATAAAATTTTCCCATGTCCTCCTCCTTATCCCGAATTCTATACATAACAGGGACACCTCTAAAAACCGCTGACACAGTAAAAATTTCATCAGTAAAATTTGGATCATAACCTTTTGCAAAGTTTTTTCTGTATTTTTGGATTCTAACATGATCCCCAATTTTGAATTTTGGGTTTACTTGAGATTCTAATGGAGGAATTCCATACAGAGTAAAGAAAACTTTGGATTGGTTGTCATTATTGACATCTTTGGGTTTCATTTTAATAGTACTGTGGATGGTGTTGTTGTAACTATTTGTAAATTTGTCAAGACTATTTAACCACTCCTTGTTTCCTTTAAAAGTAAAAAATTTCCACATCCTGGTTTTCAAAGTCCTGTTGAACCTTTCCACAAGTGCAGCCTTTCTGTGGGATCTGGATGAAAAATATTCTATGTTTAGAGATTTCAAAAGAGTTTTTACTCCAACATTATAAAACTCCTTTCCCTCGTCAAACTGGACTGTTTCTGGATATTTGTGGAACCTAGCTTTAAATTCTTCCAACATTTTACTAACACCAGCCACCATACTTGCTGTGTTTTTTCTGTGGACAGGAACTGCAAAACCAAATCTTGACAAAATTTCAATACCTGTTAAGATCCATTTTTGATCATTATTTTCAGAACCAAATTTCGCCATATCCACCAAGTCCATTTGAAGTTGGTCGGCAAGATTTTTAACAAATGTTTTTTGATATTTTCTTGGTTTTCTAATGGTTTTGTGCAATGTAAAAACTTTTTGGCTGTGTAACCATTCCTTAACTTGTTTGCGAGTTACCGAAGGATTTTCTTTAACAGCTGCTTGGTAAAGCTTTTCCATAGATTGGTAACCGGTTACAGGGTTGTAATAAATATCTCGAAGTTCAAGATCAATGAGTAAAAGTTCATCTTCCATTTTATTTTGGGGAAAACTGAATTCTTTGCAAACCCAAAAATTTTGACTCCAATAAACAATGACAGAATTTAAAGAATGGCCAAAAGAGTGGGATGTTTCTGGAACAGTCCAAAAATTTTCCAAACAACCAAAGGCTTCTGTAAACATAAACACAATTACCATATTTGCAAATGAAAGAGAAAACTTCATTGTAAACCTAAACCCCATAAATTTAACATTTCAACAGCCAATGAAAACAAGAAATCCTGACATAAATGATTTCCTCACTATTCCATATTTTACAGCTATTGCTGCCAGTTATGTTGCAAGCTACTTGTGCGGTATTTCTAACAAGCATTTTAAGAATGGTTTTGCAAGATTTCGGTCTTCTTTTTTGACAAGTATTGTCCATTACCACTATGTTTTTCAGGTGAGAAGGTTTCTAAAACATCCAAACAAACTAAGAAGATTTTTGACAGAAGATGTCATAAAAATTTTGCAACATAATCCTAATGATGTTTGGGTCAAAAAGATAAGCAACTCCACACAAAGTGCAAAAGAATTTACACAAGACATGAAAGACCTTGGATATGAAGTCAGATATGTAAATTTAACAAAAGAGAGTTATGGAAGGGTAAACACATATGAGGAACTGGTTTCAGCTGGTTCTAGGCATTCCGATGATTTTAAACATTTTATACCCAAAGATTCCAATGGGTTAACACTATTGGGTCAAAAGTTATTCCAACAATCCCTAGAATCCTTTGTTTACTGTGTGTTGGGGGCCCAGGCAAAAACAAGGTGGGTCATTGTTGGCGAAGGAGCCAAAAGTTTACAAACACAAGAAGTGTTTAAAAAGTTAATGGAGGATACAATAGCTCAGGATGACATTACTGTTTCCATTTCAAATATGAGGCAGGCTATTAAGTCCACAAATGTTGTTTTAAATTTTGCAATAAGTCCTGGTTTAATTTTAATCCCATCTGACATGAGAATTCTTATTAACCCAATTAGTGGGTTCAATAATGTTCTTACCCTGGCCACAACAAAAATGACTCTTGGACTTAACAGACATTTAAATATTGGGAAACCCTTTGTAAAACCCATTGTAAAACCTGTTGGAGAATTTTCTAAAAAAACTGTTGAAACCAGTGATAGCAAATATAAGCCAGGAATATTTACTCCTGAAAACATTGAAAAAACTGACAACAGATTGCCAGAAGTTTTTGGGGCTTCAATTGGAACGGTTTTCTTGGTATTTAAAGGAATAGCGAGATTAATTTAATAAAAGAAATGTTAAAGTCAGAGTCATACCAAAAATTAAATGTTTCAAAATTCCCAATTATTGAAATTAAAGAAGAAGAGGAACCCAAAAATTTCAACGAAAGTCTTCTTGAACTCGAAACCTGCAAAGACAAAAGTAGTTGTTGTAAGGTGCCAACCGTAGAGGTCGAAGGATCCATAATTTGTGGAAAATGTGGTCTAATGTTGTTAAAGTTACATGCATACAACCACAAAGAACCACCAAAACCCATTTTGAAAAGATATGTAAAAACATTTTGGAAATTATTCCCAAAGGAGGAGAAAATTGTTGGTTACGAGATCATGAAATTTTTTGTTGAGTCAAATAGAATTCTTGTGGGATCTGGTTTGGTTTTGGACAGAAAATATAGTTTAAATTTAATTATGACCATTATTTTTGGAATCTGTCAAAGAAACGATCTTTTAAAAAACATAAAAAAAACAACTTTGAAAGAACTAAAAACATTTGATGAAATAAGATATATTCTGAATTATTCTCCAAGAAATAATGCTTATATACCATACCAAACAGGATTCAAAGTTTTTGGCAATGCTCTCAGTGTTGAAAATGTTTTAAAAATAGAAGAAATGAGTGGCATCAGAAAGTGCAAGGAGTATACAAAAATTATTGAAGAAGGAAAGAAATGTTAAAACTTATAACAAAATTTCTGAAAACTTATAACAAAAAATGTTATAAATTTTTCTCCAAATATTTTAAAACCTCAAACAACAACCGCCAACAACCAACCAGCACCAGCTCCTAAAAGTGTTACAGTAATAACCATATATTTTTCCATTTCATCGCTTGGTTGGTAATAATCATCAAGTTTTGGCTCCACTGGTTTTTCTTCTTGTAAAATTTCATGAAGTTCTTGGAAGGCTTTCGAAGTGTCTTGCATGTTATAGTTTGCATTCCGAATTTCATCTTGTAATTCTCTAACCTTGTCCTTTCTTTTAATTTCATTCTCAAAGAACTTTTCTTTGTCTTTTTGAAGTTTCTCTGTCGCCAGATTATGTCTTTTTGCCTCGTCAGCATAACCATGTTTGTTAAATGATTGAAACAAATAACCAGCACCAGCAAAGGCAACTGCATTGAACAACCCTCCTGCTATCATTGATGCCATTTATTTAGGAAAGAGAAGTTCAAATTTCAGGAATTTATAATTTCTTTGGATCCACATTTTTTGGAATATATCCTTTGTCCTGGGCCATTTTTACTGTAAATAACCCACCTGCAACTGCGACTCCAAGTTTAGCTGTTTCTTTAATACTTGCTGGCGCTGCAAGGGATTGTCCTGTTAACTTTTTGACAACCATACTTACTCCAACAGCTGCAACTGTTATCAAAGCTGCTTCATACAGATCATTTAAAACCTCGTTCTTATTCATTTATTATAATAATAGGTAAAAAAATATTTTAGTAAAAAATTTATAACATTTTTTTGTTATAAGTTTTCAAAAGTTTTCAAGAAAGTTTTAAACCCTATGGAGTCTCATAATTCTGTGGACATAAAAAAATTTCAAGAAGAATATCGCCAACATTGTGGTCAACTTTAAATTTAAGTTCATTGTAGACACCATTGTCTAACATAGCCTCAGAGTTGATGTTTGCAAATTTTTCCACTGATCCCTTCAATAATTGTCTTGTTGTAATTGGAAGAACTGCAGCTGTTCTATCCCTTTTTCCTGAAAATGATGTCCTAGTTCCATCAATCATTTCGCAAGATATACAGACAAATCTCATTCCAAGATTTATATTGACTGTTTCTGGACTGACAAGATTTGCTCCTCCCCTAATTACTGTTGTTTCTGGATATCCTAGCAAAGGACCAAGTTTAAGCAAGGAAAGGTCTCTTGTTGGGTATAATCTGATTTTACAGCTATATGGAAGTAATTCTGACTTTATTTCGTTTTCCTTTAATAATCTCATAATCATACCAACAGTCCAATAGCCATTGTAGAAACTAATTTTTTTTGTTCCATGCATAACATATGTTGGACTTGTTAAATTATTGTAATCCCAAAAAACTGTTGCATCCTTAACCATTAGTTTTGTATCTTCAATGATCAAAGGATCTTCAAATTTAACAGTTGTTTCTCCATTTTTAAGTAAAATTCTTAGGTTCCTCATTTATTGGGATGGGATTTTTGGTTTCCCCATTTGTTATTATGGAATGATCATATGGATGAATTAAGTTAATCTCCAATTTTGAATATTTTTTGGATTTTAATATTTCTTTTATTTTTTTCTCTTCTTCTTTTGGAATATCTAAATAATCATCTAAAATAACCTGCATATCCTTTCTATTTGGGTTGTAAAAGGTAACCAGTTTTGAAATATTTTCCCGATATGGTTTCGCAATGCTTGTCAGTTGCTGGGTGATGACTACTGTGCTAATATTCATATGTCTGGCTCCAAAACCAAGTTTAACCAATTCGCTGGTCCTGTTTTTAACACTCTGTCCAGAAGCACAGTCATCCAAAATAATTAAACTTGGTGTTCCTTTACAATAATCAACAACATATTTTAAAAAATCTTCTGACTCATCTTGGTCGCAAGGGATGACAAAAAATCTTGGATCATTAAGATGTTCCCATTCTAGATATGTTTTGTTCCATACAAATGTGGGACATATTAAAACTATGTTTTCAAATTTTTTTTTATAATTTTCAACTAAATTTTTCAGCAAATAATGAGTCTTTCCACAACTCGTCATTCCAACAATAATCATATTAAATGGTTTTGGGTCTTCGTTTTCCATTTTATTTAAAATATTGGGATTCTTAATATTTCTTGGGATTTTTAAAATTCTTAATATTTCTTGGGATTTTCAAAATTCTTAATAAATAACACTCTGGAATGCTCCTCCTTGCACTTTCAATAGACCATCTGAGA
This sequence comes from Paragorgia papillata, assembly GCA_035771165.1. Lineage (NCBI taxonomy): Eukaryota > Metazoa > Cnidaria > Anthozoa > Scleralcyonacea > Coralliidae > Paragorgia > Paragorgia papillata. Next base: position 337,695 of record JAWNZC010000455.1, on the reverse strand, counting down.
GAATGAAAACATGACATCTGAGATCTGTTGTTGTTGCCTTTTTCTTGATTTCCAACATAATTCCAGATTGGGTAGTCAAAAGTTTTGTACCATCTCCATAGACAGCATTGTCATTAATTGACCGAAGATCCACAACAAGTGCAAACTGGTTTTCTGTAAAAAATTCATCAGCTTGGATTGTTGGGTAATTGGTATGTCTAAAAAGTCTTTCGGCCTCTTCAAACAACCTTCGTTTTGGGATTCCTTGGGAGTAAATGCTGTTTGGGACTCCTTCGATAGTAATTTTTACCCTTTCAATATTGGGGTACACAAATTCTTCTGATCCTCCTCTTGTTGCTTTTGTAAACAACATTACAACTGCCTTCATGCTCTTTCTTGGCAGATTAATGGTTTCATTAATTAATGTTGAAGCTGCAGCCCATGGTGTGGTTTTCATCAAAGTTACATGTTCAAAGGAAAGGGCTCGACCTGCTTGGTAAGAGGTTTCGATCTCCTGGACCAAGGCAAAGTTGGTAATGGTTTCATACTCCAACTCAATGTTTTCCAAAGAATAACCAGCCACAGATTGGTTATTTTGAGCTTTCATGATGGCGGAAGCTTTTGGTAGTGTAATGATATATTGCAAATCATTCGCCATACTGTGGGGCGCATATAATCCATGATCCTTTAAAATCTTGTCCAACTTGATCCTCTGTTTTGTTCCATATACAGCTGCATATGTGTCAGAAGAGGCATCATCAGATTTCGAGATGAGTTTTCTCTGGTTTTCTGTAGCGATTCCATCTTCAATCATGTTGGCTCTTTCATGTTTGTCCATCCACAAGTCTTTGTAAGTTCCCAAAAGACTTTCTCCTGTGTTATCGTAAACCTTCTCTCCCGCAAATCTGACTTCCAAACGTTCTTGGAGTTGTTTCGCAAGATTGTTATTTAACCACGACTTTGTGTTCTTGTTTTTAAAGTCGAACAGGAGAAACATCTTGTCAGGAACTAATGTTGTCCCTGGTTTGAGTTTTGGGATGTGGATGTAAATTACTTCTCCTTCATTAGCAGAATTGGGATTGAAAGTAATTACATTTCGAGCTCGTTCTCCGGTTATTGAACTTCTGTGTAACCGGTTATAACCGGGTTCTAATTCAACTTCTCTCTCTGTATTCATTTATTATAATAATAGGAAATTTTTTTGAAAACTTCATTTAATAGTTATTAAAATATTCATCTTCATCTTCTTCTCCTTCAAAATCATCTGGCATCAAATCATCGAAATCTGCCCATAAATGATAACAGTGGTTTTCATTATAGTTTCTAATATCATATTTACTATATAACAACCAAAGTTTGTATCCTTCATAACTTCCTTTTGAAATTAAATATATAAGTTTTCCAATATTAAACCAGTTTTTGCTTCCAAAGGCACATTCTGTTGCATAAGAGGTGACAATCATATTTATTGAATTTCTTTCCAATTGTGGAAAGAATTTCATTTCAAAAAAATTTAGAGATCATATTTCGAAAGATCTTTGAAAACTGTTTTTGACTTGGTAACTTTTTCTTCTGGTTCTTTCTTCCATTTGGAGTAGGTAATGTAGGTAGTAATTAAGGCTGCCACTGTCCCAATTATTGCACAGGTTGTGGAAACACTTGTTTCATTTTTTTCTTCTGGATCTTCTGCTCTTTCCTTTTCCATTTTAACTTTTTTTCTTAATTTTGCTTCCTTACTTATTGCAGCAAGTTTTTTCCCTTGTGCAACTCTTTTGGGATTTTTAACACGAACAGGTGGAGGAGTTTTTGTAATGGTTTGCTCCTGTTTTTGTTCCGGTTCTGGTTTTTGTTCTGGTTTTTGTTCTTGTTCCATTTATTGGATGATTTGTTGGATTTTGTTATAATTTGCTAAAGTTTGTTTAAAAGCTAGTTGGGATTTGTTTAACAACTAACTGAAATAACTAGTTGGGGTTTGTTTACCGCTTTATAAATACAGTTTTATAACCTTCCTATGTTTTTTCTTTTTCTCATCTGGGATCAAACTTGCATAATGGATTATTGTTCCAATTGAAAAACTGGTTACAGCAGGATTTTCCCAAAACCTGTCGCACTCACCTTCGTCATATTTTTCAGGACATTTTTGGGAGAATAGGTGCCAAAGGTTTTTACCATATTCTTCTCCATGGGTTTCATTATACAGAGCAAAACCAACAGACCTCCAAGATGTGTAATTCTCAGCAATATCTTTTGGTATCTGGTCAATATAATTTTCTAACTCCTCCTCACTCTTTTTGGTATGGTCATCAAAGTTGATAATGGTTGCATTTCTTACCTTTTGTTCAATTTCTGGTAAAAAGGATAATTTGTTAACAAAGGTGTGTGGCTTTTGTCTAACAGAAAGTAAAAATATTAGTTCATGGTTAGAATATTGACTTGCCACATGATCTCTCTTTTCTTCAATAATGTAGCTCAAAAGATAGGGATCTGACTCGGGACTCTTTTTAGAACCATACAAAAACCAGTTTCCAGCAATAACAGCATTGTCAAGTTGGATGGTTGTTTTTTCTTGTACAAGTTTGTTTATGTAGTGTCTTTCCCTTTGTGTTAACCAAACATATGGAAAATGTAAATGAAAACCATTTTTGTAAGTTTTTTCATCCTTAAAATATCCTGGTTTTTCCAAAACAATCCAAGTTTGTTTGGTCGACAAGAAGTTTTTTCAATATTTTTTGGAATAGTTTCGCCAATTTTAGGACTTTCTTTCCAGAATATAATGGTTTGGGTTCAGAAATCTTTTTACTAAGATCGATGTCAACAATGACGGGACCAATTTCTGTTGTTCTTTCCAAAAGGTATTTGTTAAAATTTCCAGACCTTGACAAAAATGTGTAGGATCTTGTATATTTATTTAGGAGATCCTCTTCATCTTTTACAGAATATGATCTTTTGTTGAAAATATCCATATGTGTAATATTTTCTTTACTGAAACTTTCGTACAACAAAGATGATAGTGTGTTTGTTTTGAACTTAGACATTCTTTCTTTTATTATTCTTTTAAAGCTAATCCTAAGTTGGTCAATTCTGACATTAGAAAACAGTATCATACACACCTATTCGTGTTAACATTTTTGTTGGATCTTCATGGGGATGTAAATAATTACAAACATTTTTATGACTTATGTTGTAGTATATTTCTTCTCTGGATTTGTCTGTTGCTGTTTTACGAACAGTCTCAACCAAAACACATTGGTATCCAAATTTGCATTTCTGAACTTTTGGGAATTCTTTTGAGTCCATTTTTATTAACCAATTTTAAGAAGATTAACCTCAACATCCCACACATTGAAAAACAAGAAAGTATAGTCATCACCAATAGAACCAGAATATGAATGCAAAGAAACTTGGGTTCCCTTTTTTATAGTTGCAATCCCCTGACAGAAAATATGGTGGGGATATGTTTCGTTATATGTCCTCCCCATGGTTACAGTTTCCAAACCTGAAAGTTTGTTTGATCTGTCTGTAATGTTACCATGGTAAAGGTTTGTTTTAAGGTCAAAATAAGCATTGTAGGTAGTGCCATCAAACCATGAAGATTTTCGACTTTGTTGATCTATTTTATGTCCATTTGGTCGCAATGTAAACCAATATGACACCAGAAATTTTCCAGTATCATGGGTAGATGTAAATGACACCAAAGTGCTAATGTTGTTTGTATTGTCCCAAGCTCCTGCTTTGTGTTCTGTTTTCCCACTATCTTTTTTGTATTTTGTTAACTGTGTAAAAGTTCCAGCAGGTCCTGTAACCCCTGTAACTCCTCTCAAACCTCTTAAACCTCTTAAACCAGTTGATCCTTTTCCTCCTGGTAACCCTCGAATTCCCTGATCGCCTGGGTCTCCTTTTGGTCCCTGATCTCCTTTGTCCCCCTTTGTTCCTTGTGGTCCCTGGGGTCCTTGCGAACCTGTGTTTCCAGTGGTTCCCTTTGGTCCTTGCGAACCTTGGCTTCCCTGTGGGCCTTGGGCGCCCTGTGGGCCTTGGGGTCCTGTTGCCCCAGTGTTGCCCTTGTTCCCTTTCGCACCATCATCGCCAGGATCTCCTTTGTCTCCTTTTTGTGCAGCTGAACCGGCCATACCTTTGTCTCCCTTGTCGCCTTTGTCACCTTTGGTCCCCTTTGCACCTGTTGTTCCATGGTCACCTTTGTCACCCTTTGTTCCTTGGGGACCTGTTGCACCTGCTGATCCAGAGTTGCCCTGGTCACCTTTCAAACCTTGGAGACCTCTGATCCCAGTATCCCCTTTGTCCCCCTTTGTTCCTTGCAAACCCCTGTCGCCTTTGTCACCTTTGGGTCCTGTGGGTCCTGTGTTACCTTGGTCTCCTTTGTCGCCTTTTTTGTGGGCATCTGTACCAGCCATACCTGTTAAACCCCTGTCCCCCTTATTTCCCTTGTCTCCCTTATCCCCCTTATCCCCTTATCCCCTTTTTGGGCTGCTGTACCTGTTGGACCTGTTGGACCTGTTGGCCCTATTGCACCTCTATCTCCCCTATCTCCTTTGTCCCCTGTTAAACCCCTTTGTCCCTCCAATCCTGTGTCACCTTTGTCTCCTTTTGCACCTGAAGAGCCCTGAATTCCTTTTGGTCCTGCTGCCCCTGTTGCACCTTGGGACCCTGTTAGACCTTGAGACCCTGTTAAACCCTTGTCCCCTTTATCGCCTTTTGATCCCTTTGGTCCTGTGGGTCCTGTTGCACCTGTTGAACCTCTATCTCCTTTGTCGCCTTTTGCACCTGTATCTCCCTGTTCCCCTTGTTCTCCCGCTGTGCCTCCTCCTCCTCCATAATAATAATCTGGGTCATCATATCCATAGTAATAACTCATGTTTATTTATATGAAATTTAAATGTTTGGACAAGGGAACAAGATCATCATGTTGGGCTTCATTATTTATATGAAGTTTCCATATTCCTTCATCATATCCTTATTTATTTTTACGATCTCGGCTGGCAATAATGGTCCATGAACAATTTTAATCCCATAGATTTTTCCTTTCAGTTGATAACCATTTGAAGGATCTCCACTCAATCTTTTATTTAAAAATACAGATCCAAATGGACTACCTATATCTGCAAGGTCAGATATGAATTCTGATCCTGCCAACTTTTTGCTATTTAAATACACACAGGATCCAGTGCCAAGCCAATGGCAAGAAACAATGTGTTTGCTAAGAATGCTGTGGGGACCAACAATATCTATGGTTTTCTTTCCAGAGGTTCTTAAACCACCAACTATTAATTTGGAGTAAGAGTAGGATTTAAAGCTAAGAAATTTATCATAATTACCATTATCATTTCCAATAAGATAGCACCAATCATTAGAAGCAGATGTATCAACCACAGTGCAAACAACAAAAAACAGAAACATCATTAAACTGCATATCAGTGTTGCAAAAACACATGTAGTTTCCTCCTTTGTTTTCAATGTAATCTGTACCTGGACCAATGGGATCCGAGCCAAATGTAGGGGCAACGGATTTATCATCTTGCCATAAAACAGAGTTTCCACTTCGGGCTTGGGTTATTCTTCTTTCTCCAGCAACAGTTTCAAATGTTTTAGTAGCTTTTGTTAAGTTAAGATCAAAAACAGTTTTGTAATTTCCGTCAGGTGTCAGGGAAAGGTTTTTTAACTTTCGTTCAATTTCTCTAATTTTCTTTTCCATGTCAAAATCTTCAAATGATCTTCTCTGTCTACCATAACCATAATAATAACTCATTATTTATCTTTCAAAATTTTTATGTTTGGTAAAATTTATAACATTATTTTGTTATATATTTTAAAAAGTTTTTTTGTTAAAGATTTTTAGTTTTTTTGTTTATGTTTTGGGATGGTTTTTAAAGTTCATTTTCGCACTCTCCTTCTTCTTTAAATTGACGATCATCGGTTTCTATATCCCCAAGTTCGTCGGAAACTTCTTCTTCTTCTTCATCGTCATCATCATCATCATCATCATAATCGGGGATTGCTGCTTCTTCTTCTTCGCTTTTCTGTCTTCCTTCCCATAGGTCAGCAATCGTCTCCATCGCTACTCTCAATTTCCAGTCAATATCGATTAGAATTCGATAATCGGTGGTTCCAAATTCAGGCTTAGGATCATTGGATATATAGTATATGTTATTCAGCATTCTGTTCATTTCTAGTAGTCTTGTTGATGGAACAATGTCTTCCATAATTTCTTGAAACATTAAAGCAACTATTTTTACTGAAACTTTCTTCATTTCGGGAATGTTTGAACTTGCAACCAATATTTCGTATTGGTTTTTTAATTCTTCCATTGTTGCAGCATTTTTTGTTTGTGTTTCTATTATTTCGGCTTCTCTTCTTCTGTACCATTCATTCATATCTGTTTCAGCTTCTTCCTCTTCGACTGTTGTGTGTTCATTTGTAATCTCTTCTTCCAAATTTATATTAATTTCATTTGAGTTCATTCTTGTTCTTTTAATTTTTTTCAGAAAAAATAGTTCAATTTAAAAAACTGTATCATATACTCCTGTTCTAACTAACATTTGGACTTCTGTTTCGCCTGGGTGTATATGAGTGCAGACTGTTTTAGGATCTGTACTTTTGTTAAAATATATTATGTATGGTTCCCCATACAAAAATTTTGTAAAACCTACCCACATACATTTTTCTTTGTATGGGCACATGTTCTTCTGTTTGGTGTTCATTTATTAAATTTTAAAACTTAACCCAAACCCAAAAAATCCCAAAACCCTTTGCGAACCCCAAACCCAAAAACTTGGCGGCCATCTTAAAACCCATCCCCAAAATGTCCCAGAACCGGAAGTCAAAAAATTTAGAAACCCAACCCAAAACCGGAAGTCAAAAAATGTCCCAAAACCCTTTGCGAACCCAACCCAAAAAATTCAGGAGGGGGTTGCGAACAGCTTTTTAAAATATTTAGCAAAATGTCCCAGGATCGGCCTTTTGACACTACTCATATCGAATCCGAAAGGTAAAGAAACCCCGACGGCCCGAAGGAGATATAGCAATTATAGCGTCTATTAACACCTGCATTCACTTTACTTACCCGTATGGTTGATTTTAATATTTTCGAAAATTTCTTACTTCTTGTGTGCTACGTCTTCGCTGTGCCATCAACAGGCGCAATGATCGGCCAAGCGTGGCGTGCCTCTCTCATATCGCATTCTCGCCCCAAGCCCTGCGCAGTTCATTAGTTGTTAACCTTGGTTATCTAATAACCTCATTTAAATGCACTGTCGATACTCGATACTCGTGTCGACTAGACTTTGAAATTGTTGCAGTGTTGGTGATGTGAAGTACCTTAAAAATTTGTACAGCAAGGCAAATTTTGAACTGCTTTATTCGGCCGAAATGTTTTACCGTCAAAGACTTCCTCGCGATGATGCTCTTCCTCGTTTAATCCTCGTTTAATCTGCATGCAGGCCATGTGAAAGAGCCAAACCGCTTTCTCTCGCACTAAAATGCATTGACATTTCAGCCTAGCTCTGCTCCGATAACCGCAGCGAAAAGTACTAAAAGAAGCGATTCGGCAGAGATTGCAACTATACAACATCATAAACTGATTGCCGTCCTTTCACTCAGGTAAATACAGTTCTTGAATCGCGCTTTTCATTATTTTTATTAAACTATATAGTTCGCCTAAATGGCTAAATCTAATATCAGATTTTAGAATACGAGTATTAAAACTGGACTTGTGTCGTAGCATTGATTCTGCAGCTTACTAAAGCTTACTACCCCTCCCCTGATTGATATAAAATTCGTTTAGACGGCACGTGACCAGCCGCAACCAGGGTCTTTTCGTAGCGTGGTGGGCGAGGGCGGGAGAGCGGAGATAAGACCCTGGGTACGAGGTTGAATGAAGACATGGGAATGACGTGTTTACTGCCATTATAGCCAGCGGTTAACATTCGTTAACATTGTGCAACAGAGGCTACTCAGATTTGGATGTCCCTTCCAAATGTAGAAAAGTTATATTCTCGTTAATTTGATAAGCATCACGATTTATTACATATTTGCATGAAAACGAGGCTATATTCAGAATTTAATCAAATACAGCCTCAGTTATAATTTTTTTGTAACAAATACCTCGCCAGTTGGATTCTACATACAAAACTGGTCCAGTAGATCTGTTTTGGTGGGATTCCTATTAATAATAACAAAACATTTAGAACTAACGATTTTACACGGAAATGAGCAATATCAGGCTATAAAGCCGTAATCAAACGAGAACGCAAGTCATCGCAAGTTGGCAGTCACAAATTTCTGTGGCGGTCGTTCAAACACCCAAATTAACAAAATAAAGGATTCATGAGTGTTTTAAACAAGTTTTAACTTTGTCACGGTACATGATATTTTCGGGAAATTATTCAGAGCGGCTGGCTGACTGATAGCGTGACTGTCAACTTGCGATGACTTGCGTTCTCGTTTGATTAGGGCTTAACTCTTAAAAGCAGCCTCGTCTGCCTGAATAACATCCAGATTCGAGTTCTACCTCAAAAACTGGTCTAGAAAATCCTACTCCTGTAAATTTACCCGCTTAGCTGATCAATAATATATAGATTGTTCGGACTGCAAGAATTGTGGGTTCACGATGGAGCGCTGTTCAATTAGATTATACTGAATTCTAGGTGAGAGGATATGCTGGCTTCGCCAGTCGACGTTAAAAGCCATCACTCAAAGGGGCTCGTCTAGCCTGTAATTTTGCGGCTTTTCCAAAATAAGTCGTCAAAGTTCTTTTTCCAAATTTGTCGTCATGCAAGCTTCAGTATTATAGTCTCAACTCAATCTTCTCTGGCAATCTTCTCCTTAAAACTCTTTTCTCCTTAAAACGGGACAACATTAAAAGGTACTATATATATATAAATGCCGCAAAGCAGTGCTAGCCATGACGGCATGACCCATTCAATATATTTCTTGATCAAAAACCACAGAGTACGTTGCCCAGGAGCGCCCTTGATCCATTAAACCAAAGCCTAAATTAAGTACCGGATTTTTCGCACCGGACGCTGACCATGGGGACAGAAAGTGCAACTGTGTCGTGTTTTGTGTTTCCATGTTTTTACATTCGTATTTTGTTGGAAGTTAAAAGATACAGTGAAGAGAATTAATAGAGTTAAGAATTGTCTGAAACGTGAATATAAAGCCACGATGAGTAATGATTCTAGCTCAACTAAAACAAGTTCTAGCAATGGAGAAAAGTCCCATAGGTGTCCAGCTTGCATCAAGACATTTGATAATTTATCAAGTTTAAGACGCCATATGGTAACACATACTGAAGAGAAACCATTCAAATGTGATGTTTGTGAGAAGACATGTTCTCAGTCAAGTGGCTTAACAACTCATAAAAGAACACATACTGGGGAAAAACCATTCAAATGTGATGTATGTGAGAAGATATTTTCTTGTTCAAGTAATCTAATAGTTCATAAAAGAAAACATACTGGAGAGAAACCATTGTCACCATTCAAATGTGACGTCTGTGACAAGACTTTTTTTTATTCAAGCGAGTTACTAATTCATAAGAGAGCACATACTGGTGAGAAACCATTCAAATGTGATGTCTGTGAGAAGGCATTTTCTAAGTCAAGTGGCTTAACAACTCATAAAAGAACACATACTGGCGAAACACCATTCAAATGTGATGTCTGTGAGAAGTCATTTTCTCATTCAAGTAGCCTAATAGTCCATAAAAGAAAACATACTGGAGAGAAACCATTGTCACCATTCAGGTGTGATGTCTGTGACAAGACTTTTTTTTATTCAAGTGAATTACTAATTCATAACAGAAAACATACTGGTGAGAAACCATTCAAATGTGATGTCTGTGAGAAGACATTTTCTCATTCAAGTAGCCTAATAGTTCATAAAAGAAAACATTCTGGGGAGAAACCATTCAAGTGTGAAATCTGTAACAAGGCATTTCTGTATTTAAGTAGATTATCTTACCATAAAAGAACACATACTGGTGAAAAACCTAAGTGTGACATCTGTCACAAGTCATTTTCAAATGCAAGGGGCTTATCTAATCATAAAAGAACACACACTGGAGAGAGACTTTACCAATGTGATGTCTGTGACAAAACATTTCTCAATCGATCAACTTTGCTATATCATCAAAAGACACATTCTAGAGGAAAAGCACTCAAGTGTAATTACTGTAACAAAACTGTTGATTGGAAAGCATTTGAGCCACAGAACCAAATGGGATGGAGTACATATGTTTAAAATGTGATGTCATATTTAACTTAGCCAGTGCATTGGTAAAGCACATGACTGAACTTCATCAAGGTGGTTCTGTCTAGTTTGCCAGAAGTAAGTGAATTATTGTGCATAATACAGTGTATTTTGAAGGCACAGTTGAACATTATCTATATAGCAATTGTGTTTTTCAAAGAATTCCAGGTCATGGTGTAAGTATTAATATACCAGTTGCAAGTAACATGACCTACTGCATGTGCATGTCAGGACACAGGCATCCCAATCTCAAGGTACAACAACTTCAAATATATACATATATATATATATATATATATATATATACAGTATATGTATATTATTTAAAGATTAAAAAAGATAAAACAGTTAAAAACAGTTACTCAAGTTTCACGCTCGTAGGTGATCTTCAGACTAAAATGCATGAGAGTTTACAAAGCACTTAGGCCAAGTATAAAAAATAACTTGGTTATCGTCCTTTTTTCCAAATTTTTAGGGTAGGGGGGGAGGTGTTTTTTTAAAGTTTTTTTTATTTGCACCTCTAAATATGAGCATATTATTTTAATATATTGATTCGTATAAATTTACATGATTTATTAAAAACATGATGCAACCACAAAACGTTGCAGCTAGTGCCATGAAGTATATCATACCCCAGTGCTAGTGAACCGCTGACAGATGTAACGCCGGCTCTGGGTTTCGGTTTATTTATATAAAAAAGTGAACAAGTAGACTCGAATTATTCTGAATGGAAGATTTCTATAAAGGTATTTTATATAAAAAATTTAAAAAAAGTTGGGTTCACTGGTCGGGCGGGGATGCTAACCAAGTTATTTTTTTTACTTGGCCTTATGTAGGTAAAATTTTAAAGTTATTTACATAAAATTAATTTTGGTGTCGGCACTTAGCGATGAGCCGACACCAAAATAAATTTTATGTAAATAACTTTAACAATCCTGCAATGTCTGGCATAGGGCTTGAAACCACACCAATAACTACAGTACCCGCACTAGCGAGCCTAACAAGGATACAGTAATGTAACTACGACCTTTGGAGGGTGTAGCTCCGTCGGAGAGGGTTTGCCCTAATAGCTGAGGAACAGTTTACAGGAACAGGCGATCCACCAAGACGGGTGCGGTCTTATAGGTAGAGCAGCTCCAGGCAAGCCTAAACTCCCAACTAACTTGTAGCAATGTTGCCGAGAATTACCCTCTCCTAACAGAACTACTGTCACACATAAAGTGGAGAAGTAACTTACCAAATGATAATCAATGGTTCCGAAATTACCATACCGACCTGGACCTGAGAAAGCCACCAGGGGCCAACCAACAGAGAAAGGGCGAACGCTGCATTTGAACAACCAACATCCAGGTGACCATCAATGACCGGAACCTGTACGCAAAGCCAGAAGCAAAGGCCCACGCCTGCAACATAGACAAGCAACAAACGGGCCCTTTCCAAAGCAGGTAGACAGGTGCATAGCAAACAATGGCAAGCAACGGGCTGGACTTAAGAGCAGCTGAAGAGCCCAATAGACTTAAATTACACTACGCAAAAACTGGATAAGCCCGTACCGTAAAGCACAAGCTACAACACATCACAGCACACTACAGCACATTTTCTCGGAGTAGCCAAGAACACACCCTACAAACTAAGTTATCACCCAGAGTAGCCGGGGAACAGACCAGATGTACTGGCGCGAAACACAAACTACCAACAGCTAAGCACAAACTACTACTACTACACAAAATGACAGCACACTACTGCACATTTTCTAGGAGTAGCCAAGAACACACCCTACATAAGTTATCACCCGGAGTAGCCGGGGAACAGACCAGGTGTACTGGCGCGAAACACACAAGCGCACCGCGAGGACCCGAGGCTCCCCAACACGACTGTGCAACAGCGGGGGGCACAAATACAGACCCCCAACGTCATGTATGGCAAAGTTGCACAGTACGGACCCACACACACTAGCAGCAGGCCAGAAGGCCACAGCTGAACTAGTATAGTAGACCCCCCACACGACTGTGCAACAGCAGGGGGCACAAATACAGACCCCCAACGTCATGTATGGCAAAGGTGCACAGTACGGACCCACGCACACTAGCAGCAGGCCAGAAGGCCACAGCTGAACTAGTAGACCCCCCACACGACTGTGCAACAGCAGGGGGCACAAATACAGACCCCCAACGTCATGTATGGCAAAGTTGCACAGTACGGACCCGCACAACGACATCGCCCAAACAGTTAAAGAGACCCCCACACAACAGGGCAATGGCAGGGGAGCACAAATACACTTCCCCAGAGACAGTACGGCAGCAGAAAGCACAAAACAGTCCCCAGCGACTGTACGACAGCAGTAAAGCACACCTACAGCCACCCGCAACTGTAGTATAGCAAAGTAGCACAAGGAGCCCCCCGCAACTGCAGCTGACAGCAACTTAGCACAACGCAGATACTCAGCAACAGTATGACCGCGAGGCCCCGTAGGATAAAGGCAGACACCCATGGTACAGGAGGACAAAGGCAGTCACCCAGGGTACCGTAGGACAAAGGCAGTCACCCAGGAAAGAGGAGGACAAACATGGCCTCTGCAACTAAGGGATAGTATTAAATAGCCCCAACGCAAAGCGGAACCCCCCGCAACTGTAAGACAGCAAGGAGCACTAGCACAAATGCAGACCCCCCACCAGCAAGAAGAGTACAGCAAAGTAGCGCACAAGCAACCATGTAGCAACTGTACGACAGCAAGGTACATTAGCACAAATGCAATCCCCCCGCAACAATATGATAGCAAAGGTAGCAAACATGCGATCACGTAGCAAAGGCACGATAGCAAGGTACAAAGTACAAATGCAGTCCCCAGCAACAATATAAAAGGAAAGTAGCACACTGGCAACCCCCAAGCAACTGTACGATAGCCAGGTACAATAGCCTAAATGCAGTCTCCCAGCAACAATATGATAGCAAAGTAGCACACCTGCAACCACCTAGGAACTGTAAGACAGCAAGGAACGCTAGCACAAGCAGTCCCCCCCCCCCCCCCCCCCCCCACCAGCAACAATATGAAGGCAAAGTAGCATACAAGCAACCACCCAGCATCTGTATGATTGCAAAGTAGTGCAAATGCAGTACCCGGGGCCCGCAACTGTAGCCCCGCAAGGAACACAAATACCATCCCCGCAACGATTGCAGGCACAAGGGTCACCAGCAGCAACACAAATCCTACTTGCACGACTGAGCGAGCTCAAGCCAAGGACTGGCAACGGCTCAACCACCTGGACGCCTTAACACGGGGTGGGACTAGGGTGGGTGGTAGCGAAGCGTCACGTACGGCAGTCAGTACACGAATGAGCTCTGAGCCACTACGCACATTAACTTAGCCAAGGGGTTCTACTGGGGTATCAAATCCACTAGCCCCAAGGGACCTGTGGAACAACAACATATACACATCGCATGATGTTAATTATTTTTATTTCATAAATCCATTTAACAATCCTGCAATGTCTGGCATAGGGCTTGAAACCACACCAATAACTACAGTACCCGCACTAGCGAGCCTAACAAGGATACAGTAATGTAACTACGACCTTTGGAGGGTGTAGCTCCGTCGGAGAGGGTTTGCCCTAATAGCTGAGGAACAGTTTACAGGAACAGGCGATCCACCAAGACGGGTGCGGTCTTATAGGTAGAGCAGCTCCAGGCAAGCCTAAACTCCCAACTAACTTGTAGCAATGTTGCCGAGAATTACCCTCTCCAACGACACCCTCCAGCTATGCTGGAGAAGGGATTCGAGGCACGAACCCTGCCCAATGGCGTTTCTACAACCCAATAACCTCGTGGTGAAACTGCAACACAGAGAACTGCGAATGTAACGACGAGAGGCACTGTGGGACCAAGAGAGTCTTATCTGGGAAGCCCGCTACAGCATGGGTCAGATACAGCCGGCACCGCGACAAATATATGAGCAACGACACATGAGATGCAGCAGGAGAAAAAAAAAGGGGGGGGGGGGACACGACGTGGCACGGGCCAAGAGCTCGTTGAACACTTAGAACACATACAAGCAGTCAGAATGGCAAAGCATGCAAACACTAGCAATCGTAACCTAAAAGCCACCCGCACAGGCATGGTAACTAAACCTACACTCCGGTAGAGTGACCCTGGTAACCCACCACCCGGTACGCGCCTCAGCAGTAGAGTGCAATCTAAGAGACGACCAGCGGCAAACAGCAGATGCAGAAGCTATTGACCCCCTAAGCGCATCAGCATGGCAAGCGTAAGACCCATCATACACAGCGGCAGGTGGACACAACAATGCAGCACGACCACAAATGTGACACATCAAGCCACAGCTAGCAAAATGTGGAAGACACTCTTAAGCTAAACACGGCACGCGCCGCAATTAAGGTAACCTAAGACATGTCTCGCGCAGCGGCTCTAGGAACCACAGGTTCGTCACCTGCAGAACTACAGTAACCGAAGACAAGTGAGCGGAGCAACTATTGTAAAGACAGACAACGGCGGGTGTGGTAGTAGTACCACAACCGATGTCAAAGACCGCTGTGGTGGTAACCTAAGGTACGCACAGCAGCAAGTGTGACTTCAGAAAACAAAACAGCAGCAATGGACCCAGTGGTGGTGGGGTAAGTGAACCCACCTAAAACAGCAAGTGCAGCGGGATAACCTAAGACACATCAGGTGCAGCAGCAAAACATACTATCTGGAACCACCGGGGCAAGCAGGGACTGAGAGAGACTGGCGAGGCGCAAGACTTGGCAACCAGAAACAGGGGGGGGGGGGGGGAATGGACGCACCAGAAACACATCCGGTGTGGCAGCCAGTTAACCCACAAGACATAACCCACACGACATAACCGTGTATGATCTCTGATCTGGCCATGAAGAAAGGCTGGTAGTAACCCCGCAGCAGTACAGCATATAGATGAAAACCAATTAAGACCCGCATAAACCATACCCTGTAGGAACCATGCAACAGTTAGCAGGCTGAAAGACGAAATGGGTGAACCCAGTGTGTAATTCCCACTGTAGGAAAGGGGCTAGCATGGCCCAACATCTCAACTCGCAGCCCAAGAGTGAGGGAAGGCCTACAACACGTGCAGGCTCATAATGCGGATTGGCCCAGAACAGGGGAGAATTAGCAACTTCCCAGCATGACACCCAGACCCAGGACGCTTAGCCCACAAAAGCAGATAATAGACAACAAAGCGCATACCTGTAACAGACACAATAGCACAATCCTAGCACACAAGGCCGAAGCCCCAAGCAAGCAATCCCCAAGGCAAATAGACAAAAGGCGCCTGAATGGCCCAAAAAACAGCCTGAAAGCAAGGCCATAACAAGGCCTTCTTGCAGAAAGCGCTAGTATGCAGGTAGTATAGTAGGCAGGCAATCGGGCACTCTACAATATCAAGTCGAGCAGCAAAACGAGCCAGAAACAGAGCTGCCCTAAAGTGACGAGCAAACAATACAGAGTTTAATATAAAAGGTAACACAAAATTACAAAGACCGCGGTGTTGAGGAGATTAACATTGAAATAAGCAACCAGTGAAAAAAGCAACGTCGAAGAAAAAACAAATGCACTTGGACGTCTGGTATAACGTGGTTGTGATCCCTGTCACACCCATAAGGAGGCCACTTGGCAGCATTGTTTAGGAACAAAGGACAGATATTCCAGTGGGATTTGCAGTCGGACGATGTCAAGCCCATAAAACAAAACAAAACATAACAGATAATTAGCAAAACAAATTTTGCACATAACATCACCGACCTATTCTTTGTTGCTGTGAGCTAAAGCAGTAAACCGCACAAAAGACAGCACAGAAAATATGGCCTTCTGTATAAAGCCAACTGTATTAACTAATACGAACATATACTAGACAAGTTAGACACGGTATCGAAAAGACAACATAATAGAGCATGCAGAGTACGATAACGCTAAGGAAGCCCTATAAAGGATTTACCAACTAATAGTACAGCAAATTGCCAGCGAAGAATAACTAGCCCCAGTGCGGACAGCAGTATAGAACAGGCCAGGCAATATTTAGATAAAATCGAACGACTCGACTCACCTGGTAATTTATCCCAAATTAGGGCGACCAACGACTTGACAAAACGTTTGGCCTTTCGAACTTGTACGCCAGAGCGGAACAGTACTGAGATCTGAACAGCTAGCATATGCTACGAGCCGGTCAAACCTACAAACGCTTAGCTCGGAAACACAAGCTGATTGAACTGCGCCGAGGACCAGAATAAACAGTCTCCTTCGAGAAGGCTATAGCTCAAAACGCAACGAACAAGCGGTAGGGGAAGTGCAAACAACACCACGGACCAAGTAGCGGTCTGTGAACAATAAAATTCTCCGGTAATAACTGTGGAGAGAACGAACAACTGAACACGCCACGGAACTGAAGACAAGCGAGCTAGCGGCAAAACAGCAGCATATAAAAATTGCAGCAAATCGATTAGACGCGACAAAAACTGATAATTTAAGCCCAAACGTGGCAATGAGCCACAGCTAAAAACGTCTGAAAGCTAAGCTACAGCTAGTGTACAAACCATACAACCGGCATAAACCGGTCGGAGTGAAGAGCCAGTTGAGCCAAAGTCTACGGCAGCATATCAAGCGACGAAGCACGACCAGCAAAGGGCAAGAAAACCTTAGTTTCATGGCAGCGTTTCCCACTTATCTGCCAACAACGCTGTGGACGGGTAAAAAGCTGACGGTAGTCTTGGACCGAACCCGAGAAATTCGAGAAACAGCTAGACAAGCAGCCTTTTGGTAGCGAAGCGTCACGTACGGCAGTCAGTACACGAATGAGCTCTGAGCCACTACGCACATTAACTTAGCCAAGGGGTTCTACTGGGGGTATCAAATCCACTAGCCCCAAGGGACCTGTGGAACAACAACATATACACATCGCATGATGTTAATTATTTTTATTTCATAAATCCATTTAAAATTTTACCTACATAAATGCATGCTTTGTAAACTCTCATGGATTTTAGTCTGAAGATGACCTACTGTACGCTTGAAACTTGAGTAACTGTTTTTAACTGTTTTATCTTTTTTAATCTTTAAATAATATATTTTGCTCTGCATTTGTGTATGCGTTGAGCTCTCTTTTGAGTAAGTGATCATCATTCATTACTTGATATTGATATACTTGTATATATATATATATATATATATATATATATATATATACTATATATATATAATATATATATATATATATAAATATCAAGTAATGAATGATGATCACAATGATTATATATATATATATATATATATATATATATATATATATATATATATATATATATATATATATATATATATATATATATATATTATATATATAGATAGATACTGCAATTATGTTTTATCTTTTCAGCCAGTAAAACTGCGCAATGCAGACTGAGTTGATAATTTAGTATAGCATTCTTGATTTATATATAAATATATATATATATATATATAGTTGTATAGTTTACAGTAGGTGTATGTTATAATATACAATTAATACCAAAGTTTATAAAAATAAATATATATATAGTGATAGTGTGCAGTGATCACTGTTCAAAGGAGCATAGCTTTCTAGTTGACCACTGCCTACTATTACATAAAATTAAGTGATCGAAGTTTAAGCCAAAATAATGATATATATGCAATACAAGTACTATGCATACACATGCAGTACTGTACATTCCAGTATATTCAAATCAAGACTATTTACAAATAATATATTTATCATATAAGAAGATTGTGTAGTTTAAGGTAATTCCTCAGTTTTGCATTGTTCAGCTTTTCTGTGCATAATTCTGCAATACTAATTCAGGATGTATCCAAGTGTTTGTGACGAAAACACATGAAAATACATGTATCACTAAGGAGGCTAAATCAGCTAATAATAATTTTGACAAGAAGATACTAACTTAATTTTTGTTTTTGAAAAAAAAATTAAAAATTTGCTGCGTGCTTTCGTATGTAGATGAAATGATAGGGAATAATGCTCCATGTTCAACTAGCTTTAACCTTCTGTAGCTCATGGAGACACTCGGTGACCCCCACTTTTTTTTCAATTAATATTTATTTCCTCCACCAGCAGTACAGAATATATGAAAGAATAGAGAAATCATTTCGAGAATTTGAAATATCGTACGTTTCTCGTTCTTATGGATTCATAAAAACATGTAACAAGAAAGAACTTGATCATTCTTACTGAACTGTATATTGCAAAAATGTTTGTCAATTATTTTCATTAAATTTTCTTTCATTATTTGTTGCCTCTAAATAGTTCATATATAAGTGCATCTAAAATATTAAATATTTTCCTAGTCAGTATAAACTAAGTTCTTTTATGAAGGATTTTTTTATGATAAAATGAAATCAGGAGTTAGCCAAAATGGCTACAAATTGGGAAAACATGGTTTACTCGCAGCTGTATTTTCTAAATGAGTTTGGTGACTTTTTTTGTAATTTTACTATGAACATATAAACTGGGGAGCTTCAGCAACTTTTCATTTCTGGAAGAATTACTAAGGAATTACCTTAAGAAAGTCCATGTCTGAGCAAATTCACTTACTGACTGTAGAATATAAAGATGTATATACAAGAGGATACTAATAATAAGAGTAGTTTATATTAATGTCTATTAAATACACTAGCTGCTTGATTTAGAATGCTTTATAGCTAAAGGTGTGTTCTCCCAATTTTTTTTAAACATTATATACATGTACCGCTCGCGTATATCTTAACACATTTTTGCGTATGATACGCGTGTCATACGCGTATTATACGCGTATGATTAAAGAAATACCAAATGGTTTTCCGTGTTTCGATACTCTGATCCAAACACGCGGGAAATTGCGAGACTGGAGAAAAGCGTAACAAAACACGAGCCGTAGGCGAGTGTTTTTAGCTTTTCGAAAGTCGAGCAATTTCCCAAGTGTTTGGATAAGAGTCTCCAAACACGGAAAAAACCATTTGGTATTTCTTTTATAAAATAATCACAAGTGAATATGATATACTGTCCGACATTTTCAAAAAATCGTTTTGGCGGGAATTTTCCGTGTTTGGATACTCTGATCCAAACACGGCAATTGACCAATCAGGGCTCGCGTAGTATACATGTTATTTTATAAACTTGTATGATACGTAGCTGGTATGATACGCGTATATAAAACGTATACAGATCGTATTTACATCTCCACTTCTTTCCACTTGTCCTGCATGTCTCGTGCACGTATTCCTCCTTATGCTAGAGAACACATTATGCTATTGTCTAAGAAAGGAAAAACGTTTTCCGACATTTCAAGAAAGTTGGAGCTTTCTGGATGTCCAGTGAGTAGACAGTCAATCTCGCGTTTTATGAAGCGATCAAAGAGTGACCAAATGGCGCGTTCGTCTGTTAAAAAATGCGGTGCCAAAAGAATCCTGACAAGTGATCCGCAGTTGGTGTTCAAAGCTAATGACGGACGGATTTTGTTCGAAAAACGAAAATATAAATGCCGGTGACTACTTTCGAATTTAAATCAGCCCGTGCGTGCATGCTGATTCGTCATTTTAGATTTACTTACCAAAACGGTAAAAGTCGCGTTCATTGCCGTTCAACACTTTCAAAATTAATGTAATCAGTTTCACCATGGTTTAACACTCATAGGATCATTGGGCCACCGACTTGAAAACGATTTAAGAGATATTTGAAAGGTTGTATATCAAAGAGAAAGACTCAGTTGTTAAAACACATATCGCGTTGAACTCCAGCATTGGAGTTGTTTTAAAACCCCAAATAATACATGAGTTATTTTAACTCCTTTTGAAGGAGTTACTTTAACTCCGGCTCTTTGGAGTTAAAATAACCCAATATCATAGAGTTATTTTAACCCATATGGGAGTTATTTTAACTCCAGGTACCTAATACAAGAGTTAATTTAACTCGGTGAGTGGGAGTTATTTTAACTCGGCTTTTGGAGTTAAACGAACTCTTGGACATGAAGGAGTTATATTAACTCGACGAAGGAGTTATATTAAGTCCAATATTGGAGTTAAAATAACTCTAACACAATAACTCCACCCGAAGGAGTCAATTTAACTCCGCGGACCGAGTTATTTTAACTCCCAGAAAATAACAGTGTATATATATACGCGTTTGACGACCCGCAACGCTAGCGTCTAATAGGCGTATCAATACACGTATGATACGTGTATCATACGCGTATCGTATACGTATGATACGCGTATCATACACGTATCATACGCGTATCATGTGTTAAGATATACGCGAGCGGTACTGTAGATTATTTAGCTTTTCGAATCCTACTGGTGTTTATGTAAATAATTGTATATTATAAATTGTAGATATTTGTGTAAGAAGAGGAAATTTTATGATTCTCTCAATAGAGAATCATAAAGTTTTTTCTTCATATTCTTTAAAATATTTTTCCTATGTGTAATACCCACACGGCCCTTCGAAAATCACTGTGGTGAAAGGTCATCGTGTTTAAATAAGTTTAATAATAATAATAGTAATAATATTTATAGAGAATTTCAGATGTTTTGTTTAATCAACTACTTAACGTACAACCTTGAGCAATAATATATGTGAAACAAAAGCAATTGAAAAAGGCTATTTGGGGTAGGAAGTTCAGGTTCTAGCTAAACGGAAAATACTTTAAAAATGGAAAAACATATTTTGCCATTTTGGTTTAGTTCGCAAGAAAGATGGTGGTGAATACGAGCCTAACACTTTGTCAAGTTTTCACAGAACGTTTACGTATACAACACTTGTAGTCATATAATAAACTACTTATTGATATAAGCGATATCAATAAGTAGTTTATTATATGACTTCGGTCTGTACTAGTGAAATATCGGACCTCCGTTTCCTGCACGGACCTCGGCTTGCTGCGCTCGTTCGGTCCGTACTAAAAACGTCGTTCCGAATTTCACAAGTACAGACCTCACGCTCGGTCAAAAAGAAGTAAATCTATTGACGCTACTATTTTCATGCTGTATCTTTTATTTCTTTATCTGTTTTGATCCCTCTTCATTTTATTGTACTTATATACACGGGTCCTTCATTGATACTAGAATCTTAATTTTCTGAAGAAATTAAGCTTTATAATTTTAAAATTAATGTTTATTACTATATAGTTTTGCGGTAATTACCGCCAAGAAACGAAGATCTGTCGCTCAAAACCTTGACACAAATTCCAGTTGCTTTTGCTGTCCCTTAAGGCTCTTTTCGCGGCGAGTGTTTGCACCTAATTAAAAACAACTCGCAGTGCTCAATCACCTATAGGGGTTCTGTTATCTGGAATGCGATCTCTGCAGACCTTGATGATTCTGTAACAAATGTTACCACCCTTGGTAAGAGGATAAAGAGAGCAGGCATCCTAAGGCTTATAAATTTTGAGGCGGAATCTGTGCAAACTGCACCTAGGCATGAAGATTGTTTTAAATTTTATTGATATGTACAGTATTTTCTTTCTTTTTTCCTTTTTTCCTTGTAATATGATTATTTAGTTTTAAATTTTATTGATATGTACAGTATTTTCTTTCTTTTTTCCTTGTAATATAGACTTAAATACACGACCCCACAAGCTGTATGCTTTAATTCCAATCGTGTTTAAATAAAATTTATTGTATTGTATTGTATTGTCTCCTCAGAAACTAGTCGCGATGATGCTCTTCCTCGTTTAATCCTCGTTTAATCTGCAGGCCATGTGAAAGAGCCAAACCGCTTTCTCTCGCACTAAAATGCAATGACATTTCAGCCTAGCTGTGCTCCGATAACCGCAGCGAAAAGTACTAAAAGAAGCGATTCGGCAGAGATTGCAACTATACAACATCATAAACTGATTGCCGTCCTTTCACTCGCATTTGTCATCAACAGAAACTCAGGTAAATACAGTTCTTGAATCGCGCTTTTCATTATTTTTATTAAACTATATAGTTCGCCTAAATGGCTAAATCTAATATCAGATTTTAGAATACGAGTATTAAAACTGGACTTGTGTCGTAGCATTGATTCTGCAGCTTACTAAAGCTTACTACCCCTCGGCCCTCCCCTGATATAAAATTCGTTTAGACGGCACGTGACCAGCCGCAACCAGGGTTGCCGTAGCGTGGTGGGCGAGGGCGGGAGAGCGGAGATAAGACCCTGGGTACGAGGTTGAATGAAGACATGGGAATGACGTGTTTGCTGGCATTATAGCCAGCGGTTAACATTCGTTAACATTGTGCAACAGAGGCTACTCAGATTTGGATGTCCCTTCCAAATGTAGAAAAGTTATATTCTCGTTAATTTGATAAGCATCACGATTTATTACATATTTGCATGAAAACGAGGCTATATTCAGAATTTAGTCAAATACAGCCTCAGTTATAATTTTTTTGTAACAAATACCTCGCCAGTTGGATTCTACATACAAAACTGGTCCAGTAGATCTGTTTTGGTGGGATTCCTATTAATAATAACAAAACATTTAGAACTAACGATTTTACACGGAAATGAGCAATATCAGGCTATAAAGCCGTAATCAACCGAGAACGCAAGTCATCGCAAGTTGGCAGTCACAAATTTCTGTGGCGGTCGTTCGAACACCCAAATTAACAAAATAAAGGATTCATGAGTGTTTTAAACAAGTTTTAACTTTGTCACGGTACATGATATTTTCGGGAAATTATTCAGAGCGGCTGGCTGACTGATAGCGTGACTGTCAACTTGCGATGACTTGCGTTCTCGTTTGATTAGGGCTTAACTCTTAAAAGCAGCCTCGTCTGCCTGAATAACATCCAGATTCGAGTTCTACCTCAAAAACTGGTCTAGAAAATCCTACTCCTGTAAATTTACCCGCTTAGCTGATCAATAATATATAGATTGTTCGGACTGCAAGAATTGTGGGTTCACGATGGAGCGCTGTTCAATTAGATTATCCTGAATTCTAGGTGAGAGGATATGCTGGCTTCGCCAGTCGACGGTAAAAGCCATCACTCAAAGGGGCGCGTCTAGCCTGTAATTTTGCGGCTTTTCCAAAATAAGTCGTCAAAGTTCTTTTTCCAAATTTGTCGTCATGCAAGCTTCAGTATTATAGTCTCAACTCTCAATATTTTGGCAATCTTCTCCTTAAAACTCTTTTCTCCTTAAAATGGGGACAACATTAAAAGGTTACTATATATATATATATATATATATATATAATATATATATATATATATATATATATATATATATATATATATATATATAAATGCCGCAAAGCAGTGCTAGCCATGACGGCATGACCCATTCAATATATTTCTTGATCAAAAACCACAGAGTTGCCCAGGAGCGCCCTTGATCCATTAAACCAAAGCCTAAATTAAGTACCCGATATTTCGCACCGGACGCTGACAATTGGGACAGAAAGTGCAACCTGTGTCGTGTTTTGTGTTTCCATGTTT
Organism: Paragorgia papillata; assembly: GCA_035771165.1. Lineage (NCBI taxonomy): Eukaryota > Metazoa > Cnidaria > Anthozoa > Scleralcyonacea > Coralliidae > Paragorgia > Paragorgia papillata. The sequence goes on along the minus strand of JAWNZC010000455.1, from coordinate 314,001 downwards.
TTACATTCGTATTTTGTTGGAAGTTAAAAGATACAGTGAAGAGAATTAATAGAGTTAAGAATTGTCTGAAACGTGAATATAAAGCCACGATGAGTAATGATTCTAGCTCAACTGAAACAAGTTCTAGCAATGGAGAAAAGTCCCATAGGTGTCCAGCTTGCATCAAGACATTTGATAATTTATCAAGTTTAAGACGCCATATGGTAACACATACTGAAGAGAAACCATTCAAATGTGATGTTTGTGAAGAAGACATGTTCTCAGTCAAGTGGCTTAACAACTCATAAAAGAACACATACTGGGGAAAAAACCATTCAAATGTGATGTATGTGAGAAGATATTTTCTTGTTCAAGTAATCTAATAGTTCATAAAAGAAAACATACTGGAGAGAAACCATTGTCACCATTCAAATGTGACGTCTGTGACAAGACTTTTTTTTATTCAAGTGAGTTACTAATTCATAAGAGAACACATACTGGTGAGAAACCATTCAAATGTGATGTCTGTGAGAAGGCATTTTCTAAGTCAAGTGGCTTAACGACTCATAAAAGAACACATACTGGCGAAAAACCATTCAAATGTGATGTCTGTGAGAAGACATTTTCTCATTCAAGTAGCTTAATAGTCCATAGAAGAAAACATACTGGAGAGAAACCATTGTCACCATTCAGGTGTGATGTCTGTGACAAGACTTTTTTTTATTCAAGTGAGTTACTAATTCATAACAGAAAACATACTGGAGAGAAACCATTGTCACCATTCAGGTGTGATATATGTGACAAGACTTTTTTTTATTCAAGTGAGTTACTAATTCATAAGAGAAAACATACTGGTGAGAAACCATTCAAATGTGATGTCTGTGAGAAGACATTTTCTCATTCAAGTAGCCTAATAGTTCATAAAAGAACACATAATGGGGAGAAACCATTCAAATGTGATGTATGTGGGAAGATATTTTCTTGTTCGAGTAACCTAATAGTTCATAAAAGAAAACATACTGGAGAGAAAGCATTGTCACCATTCAAGTGTGATGTCTGTGACAAGACTTTTTTTTATTCGGGTAAGTTACTAATTCATAAGAGAAAACATACTGTTGAGAAACCATTCAAATGTGATGTCTGTGAGAAGACATTTTCTCATTCAAGTAGCCTAATAGTTCATAAAAGAAAACATTCTGGGGAGAAACCATTCAAGTGTGAAGTCTGTAACAAGGCATTTCTGTATTTAAGTAGCTTATCTTACCATAAAAGAACACATACTGGTGAAAAACCTAAGTGTGACATCTGTCACAAGTCATTTTCAAATGCAAGGGGCTTATCTAATCATAAAAGAACACACACTGGAGAGAGACTTTACCAATGTGATGTCTGTGACAAAACATTTCTCAATCGATCAACTTTACTATATCATCAAAAGACACATTCTAGAGGAAAAGCACTCAAGTGTAATTACTGTAAGAAAACTGTTGATTGGAAAGTATTTGATCAACATGTATTCACTCATGAACTTGAAGCCACAGAACCAAATGGGATGGAGTACATATGTTTAAAATGTGATGTCATATTTAACTTAGCCAGTGCATTGGTAAAGCACATGACTGAACTTCATCAAGGTGGTTCTGTCTAGTTTGCCAGAAGTAAGTGAATTATTGTGCATAATACAGTGTATTTTGAAGGTACAGTTGAACATTATCTATATAGCAATTGTGTTTTTCAAAGAATTCCAGTTCATGGTGTAAGTATTAATATACCAGTTGCAAGTAACATGACCTACTGCATGTGCATGTCAGGACACAGGCATCCCAATCTCAAGGTACAACAACTTCAAATATATATATACATACATACATATACATACATGTACATACATATATATATATATATATATATATATATATATATATATATATATACATATATTTATATTTTTATACATATATATATATTTATATATACATATATATTTTTTACAAATATATACATACATATATATATATATGTATATTATTTAAAGATTAAAAAAGATAAAACAGTTAAAAACAGTTACTCAAGTTTCACGCTCGTAAGTGATCTTCAGACTAAAATGCATGAGAGTTTACAAAGCACTTAGGCCAAGGAAAGAAAAAAACTTGGTTATCGTCCTTTTTTCCAAATTTTTAGGGTAGGGGGGAGGTGTTTTTTTAAAGTTTTTTTTATTTGCACCTCTAAATATGAGCATATTTAATATATTGATTCGTATAAATTTACATGATGTATTAAAAACATGATGCAACCACAAAACGTTGCAGCTAGTGCCATGAAGTATATCATACCCCAGCGCTAGTCAACCGCTGACAGATGTAACGCCGGCTCTGGATTTCGGTTTATTTATATAAAAAAGTGAACAACTAGACTCGAATTATTCGGAATGGAAGATTTCTATAAAGGTATTTTATATAAAAAATTTAAAAAAAGTTGGGTCAAGAGCTTTTTCACTGGTCAGGTGGGGATGCTAACCAAGTTATTTTTTTTACTTGGCCTTATGTAGGTAAAATTTTAAAGTTATTTACATAAAATTTATTTTGGTGTTGGCACTTAGCGATGAGCCAACACCAAAATAAATTTTATGTAAATAACTTTAAAATTTTACCTACATAAATGCATGCTTTGTAAACTCTCATGGATTTTAGTCTGAAGATCACCTACTGTACGCGTGAAACTTGAGTAACTGTTTTTAACTGTTTTATCTTTTTTAATCTTTAAATAATATATTTTGCTCTGCATTTGTGTATGCGTTGAGCTCTCTTTTGATTAAGTGATCATCATTCATTACTTGATATTGATATACATGTATATATATATAAATATCAAGTAATGAATGATGATCACAAGGATTATATATATATATATATATACAAAGTATGAAGTATAGTTTTACCTTAAAGTCTTCGCTACCAGAGGTTTCACCCTAAACGGGATCATCAGGCGAGTCGCCTATACTTCATACTTTGTATTTTGCTCTATCTATATATGGTATTGAGCACTCTCTAACATTTCGTGAACCAAAACTCACTTATATATATATATATATATATATATATATATATATATATATATAGATAGATAGATACTGCAATTATGTTTTATCTTTTCAGCCAGTAAAACTGCGCAATGCAGACTGAGTTGATAATTTAGTATAGCATTCTTGATGGTTTATATAGAAATATATATATATATATATAGTTGTATAGTTTACAGTAGGTATACATAGCAAAGTTTATAAAAATAAATATATATATAGTGATAGTGTGCAGTGATCACTGTTCAAAGGAGCATAGCTTTCTAGTTGACCACTGCCTACTATTACATAAAATTAAGTTTAAGCCAAAATAATGATATATATGCAATACAAGTACTATGCATACACATGCAGTACTGTACATTCCAATATATTCAAATCAAGACTATTTACAAATATTATATTCATCATATAAGAAGATTGTGTAGTTTAAGGTAATTCCTCAGTTTTGCATTGTTCAGCTTTTCTGTGCATAATTCTGCAATACTAATTCAAGATGTATCCAAGTGTTTGTGACGAAAACATATGAAAATACATGTATCACTAAGGAGGCTAAATCAGCTAATAATAATTTTGACAAGAAGATACTAACTTCATTTTTGTTTTTGAAAAAAAAATTAAAAATTTGCTGCGTGCTTTCGTATATAGATGAAATGATAGGGAATAATGCTCCATGTTCAACTAGCTTTAACCTTCTGTAGCTCATGGAGACACTCGGTGACCCCCACTTTTTTTTCAATTAATATTTATTTCCTCCACCAGCAGTACAGAATATATGAAAGAATAGAGAAATCATTTCGAGAATTTGAAATATCGTACGTTTCTCGTTCTTATGGATTCATAAAAACATGTAACAAGAAAGAATTTGATCATTCTTACTGAACTGTATATTGCAAAAATGTTTGTCAATTATTTTCATTAAATTTTCTTCCATTATTTGTTGCCACTAAATAGTTCATATATAAGTGCATCTAAAATATTAAATATTTTCCTAGTCAGTATAAACTAAGTTCTTTTATGAAGGATTTTTTTATGATAAAATGAAATCAGGAGTTAGCCAAAATGGCTACAAATTGGGAAAACATGGTTTACTCGCAGCTGTATTTTCTAAATGAGTTTGGTGACTTTTTTTGTAATTTTACTATGAACATATAAACTGGGGAGCTTCAGCAACTTTTCATTTCTCGAAGAATTACTAAGGAATTACCTTAAGAAAGTCCATGTCTGAGCAAATTCACTTACTGACTGTAGAATATAAAGATGTATATACAAGAGGATACGAATAATAAGAGTAGTTTATATTAATGTCTATTAAATACACTAGCTGCTTGATTTAGAATGCTTTATAGCTAAAGGTGTGTTCTCCCAATTTTTTTTAAACATTATATACAGTACATGTAACGCTCGCGTATATCATACGCGTATGACACTTGTATGATACGCGTATGACACTTGTATGATACGCGTATGATTAAAGAAATACCAAATGGTTTTCCGTGTTTCGATACTCTGATCCAAACACGCGGGAAATTGCGAGACTGGAGAAAAGCGTAACAAAACACGAGCCGTAGGCGAGTGTTTTTAGCTTTTCGAAAGTCGAGCAATTTCCCAAGTGTTTGGATAAGAGTCTCCAAACACGGAAAAAACCATTTGGTATTTCTTTTATAAAATAATCACAAGTGAATATGATATACTGTCCGACATTTTCAAAAAATCGTTTTGGCGGGAATTTTCCGTGTTTGGATACTCTGATCCAAATACGGCAATTGACCAATCAGGGCTCGCGTAGTATACATGTTATTTTATAAACTTGTATGATACGCTGGTATGATACGCGTATATAAAACGTATACAGATCGTATTTACATCTCCACTTTTTTCCACTTGTCCTGCATGTCTCGTGCACGTATTCCTCCTTATGCTAGAGAACGCATTATGCTATTGTTTAAGAAAGGAAAAACGTTTTCCGACATTTCAAGGGAGTTGGAGCTTTCTGGATGTCCAGTGAGTAGACAGTCAATCTCGCGTTTTATGAAGCGATCAAAGAGTGACCAAATGGCGCGTTCGTCTGTTAAAAAATGCGGTGCCAAAAGAATCCTGACAAGTGATCCGCAGTTGGTGTTCAAAGCTAATGACGGACGGATTTTGTTCGAAAAACGAAAATATAAATGCCGGTGACTACTTTCGAATTTAAATCAGCCCGTGCGTGCATGCTGATTCGTCATTTTAGATTTACTTACCAAAACGGTAAAAGTCGCGTTCATTGCCGTTCAACACTTTCAAAATTAATGTAATCAGTTTCACCATGGTTTAACACTCATAGGATCATTGGGCCACCGACTTGAAACGATTTAAGAGATATTTGAAAGGTTGTATATCAAAGAGAAAGACTCAGTTGTTAAAACACATATCGCGTTGAACTCCAGCATTGGAGTTGTTTTAACCCCAAATAATACACGAGTTATTTTAACTCCTTTTGAAGGAGTTACTTTAACTCCGGCTCTTTGGAGTTAAAATAACCCAATATCATAGAGTTATTTTAACCCATATATGGGAGTTATTTTAACTCCAGGTAATACAAGAGTTAATTTAACTCGGTGAGAGGGAATTACTTTAACTCGGCTTTTGGAGTAAAACGAACTCTTGGACATGAAGGAGTTATATTAACTCGACGAAGGAGTTATATTAAGTCCAATATTGGAGTTAAAATAACTCTAACACAATAACTCCACCCGAAGGAGTCAATTTAACTCCGCAGACCGAGTTATTTTAACTCCCAGAAAATAACAGTGTATATATATACGCGTTTGACGACCCGCAACGCTAGCGTCTAATAGGCGTATCAATACACGTATGATACGTGTATCATACGCGTATCGTATACGTATGATACGCGTATCATACACGTATCATATGCGTATCATGTGTTAAGATATACGCGAGCGGTACTGTAGATTATTTAGCTTTTCGAATCCTATACTGGTGTTTATGTAAATAATTGTATATTATAAATTGTAGATATTTGTGTAAGAAGAGGAAATTTTATGATTCTCTCAATAGAGAATCATAAAGTTTTTTCTTCATATTCTTTAAAATATTTTTCCTATGTGTAATACCCACACGGCCCTTTGAAAATCACTGTGGTGAAAGGTCATCGTGTTTAAATAAGTTTAATAATAATAATAGTAATAATATTTATATAGAATTTCAGATGTTTTGTTTAATCAACTACTTAACGTACAACCTTGAGCAATAATATATGTGAAACAAAAGCAATTGAAAAAAGCTATTTGGGGTAGGAAGTTCAGGTTCTAGCTAAACGGAAAGTACTTTAAAAATGGGAAAACATATTTTGCCATTTTGGTTTAGTTCGCAAGAAAGATGGTGGTGAATACGAGCCTAACACTTTTGTCAAGTTTTCACAGAACGTTTACAACACTTGTAGTCATATAATAAACTACTTCTTGATATAAGCGATATCAATAAGTAGTTTATTATATGACTTCGGTCTGTACTAGTGAAATATCGGACCTCCGTTTCCTGCACGGACCTCTACTTGCTGCGCTCGTTCGGTCCGTACTAAAAACGTCATTCCGATATTTCACAAGTACAGACCTCACGCTCTGTCAAAAAGAAGTAAATCTATTGACGTTACTGTTTTCATGCTGTATCTTTTATTTCTTTATCTGTTTTGATCCCTCTTCATTTTATTGTACTTATATATACACGGGTCCTTCATTGATACTAGAATCTTAATTTTCTGAAGAAATTAAGCTTTATAATTTTAAAATTAATATTTATTACTATATAGTTTTGCGGTAATTACCGCCAAGAAACGAAGATCTGTCGCTCAAAACCTTGACACAAATTCCAGTTGCTTTTGCTGTCCCTTAAGGCTCTTTTCGCGGCGAGTGTTCGCACCTAATTAAAAACAACTCGCAGTGCTCGTTTTCTCCTCAGAAACTAGTTCGCAGCTTGCTGCAGGTACTTGTATCTCATTAAAAAGAACTCACAACGACAAAACAAGCACTGCGTGTTGTTTTTAGTGCAAAGTTTCACTTTGCAGTATTGTGATGAGTGGCGAAAATTCACACGATACATCTGTTAACTTTCCGGGGGGGTGAACTTACCAGGTTTAACGACATACATATACTTGTCGTAGTTGAAAAACCAGTGCAAATGTGAAACACTAGTATCAGTCTTTCATATACAACAAATATTTATGTCGCTTAAAGCTCGTAAGTCCTAAAGAGCGATAACAGAGAAGTTTGTATGTACGTAAAATCCTAAATCGAGAAAGAAAGAAGTTTCCCCCCGGAATAAATTAGAATATCACTGCGCACGCGTGGTTTTGTTGCAACTGGCGAATACAATAATGGCGGAGAAACGCAAAGGAGCGATCAATTTTCTTCTCGAAACGACTTTCTAGGCTTAGCTGCATGGCTAATTAAATGTGGTCTGGACGAAAGGATTTATTGTCTGCCTAGCGGAAGGTGCGAATAAATATTAAAAGCTTTCTATTCAACTTTAATATGGTTTGGCATGTTGACGATGTTGTGAAGTCGGTTTGTAGAGTGTTGTTGGTTCGTGTCTGTTATATTTTACACGAGTGGCGCTCGAGCAGTTTTGCACGTCAGCTCAATAACAAATTCTGTATACTGGAGATTGTAGACTGTCTTCGCATTTTGATTTGGCGTTCAATAAACAACTGTATGGAGAACCCTGGCCATATATTAAACATGAATGTTTAAGTTCTACATGTATCTGTACCTGCGTGAACTTAGCGCGTTATTAGGCAGACGATTCGCAAGTCTACATAACGTGAAGCTAGCAACATAATCATCAGACGATCGTTGTTTGTAAAGGCAACAAAAACTTATGTATCTTTACATCCACTTGGCAGATTTTAGTCAATTTTGATCTGGATCGACTGGACGTCACACGATACGTATTAGTATCGCAATTCTTGCGCCAAGCTTTTTATGCAAAAATTTCAAGGAGTTCAAAAAGATCTTGATGTTATTAAATAGACTGGAAAACAATAGCGAAGGGCACAATTTTTTTGGCGTTCTTCACAAGAGAAAATGACTCTTTAAGAATCCATCGAGATTCTATTTTGGGTTGTTTGTCTGAGTTTTGGCTTGTATTATTTTATTATTGGGCTTTGCTTTAGAAAATGGGCTGGCAGGTTGCGGGGGTGGCAGCTTTGTCCTTACACGTGGCAAAAATCGTTATTATCTTTGACTAGAAACTTTGCACTATCCTTGGGATCTAGTTAATTAGATGGAAACACTCGCAGCGAGCTGTGATGCTTACAGTGTTATATAGCACGTACTAGTCATTTCAGACCAGTTATGGACTCAACTTCTGCTAATCATCTTCTTATTTACCATTCTGTCAAATCATGTTCTATTGCTCGTTGGATGAATTCAATCCTGGACAGCGCTGACATCTGTAGTGTATGCATGACGTCACACACCCCATCCAAGTTATGTAAATAAGTTAGAGGCGTGATCTAATAAAGTCAATGCGATTTAGACCATAGTCAATCGAGATATGGTCTGGAAACTCAGCTAAAGTCTTTGGTCTATCTTTTTGTTCGCCTTTATGCATTTTTGTGCACGGTGCACGGTCACTGAACACATTGTATTTTAGTATAATAAATGAATTGTCCAATAGCAACGTTTCAGTTCAATTACTCAACCGTTCAATTTAAATATTAATAAACCTAAAACAAAGGATGTGCACGGTGTAAGTAAGGTACGGTTCAACATAAAATCACAGCTCATTATAGGCGCTTTGAAGTTTGCCGAGTTTCCAGACCATATCTCGATTGACTATGTTTAGACGGCCGGCCAAGGCTTCAAAATATTACTTTTGATGGCATTTTTTGTTACAAGCAGGCAACCATGCCAAATCGTATCGGATAATGCATACTTTGAAGGTGAGGGGGGTTGCCATCTGTAATTATTGATTTATATACTAAAATATAGAGCTTTTTGAAAGCACAATGATGGATGGGATATCTGTAAAGAGCTGTCTAATAATACGTTTGTGTTTTATTTGAATTGCTAAATTCAGAATGCATCCAATCAGCGTGCGTGAAGTTCTGATTATTCTAATTCGCATAACTCACAATCATAAACAAACAAGAAACATGGCGCAAATTCACCTAAATATAACACTTCGCCGAACAGCCACAACAAGCAGCCAACTTTTTGTTACAAGCAGGCAACCACCATAGAAATGTAGCTTAGACATTGATCAAGATGACTAGACCGGTTGCCTTTCGTGTATCACAAGATAGCACTGTTGAACCGCCAGAACCGGTGAGTTAAATGTCTAAGGAACAATATAAGTAACACTACACTGTAGTACAAAAGCTCAGCTTTATAACAGTAGATGGCGGTATCGGCAAATTATCAAAATAAAGCGAAGTAATTTGTGAATATGAGACTTTCTTGTAGCTACCAGATCTAATACATTTCTGTAGCTTTTCTTCGAAGTGTTATATTTAGGTGTATTCACGCCATATTTCTTGTTTGTTTGTTTATGATTGTGAGTTATGCGAATATAATTAGTTTAACCAGAACTTTACGCACGCTGATTGGATGCATTCTGAAGTGAGCCATTCAAAATAGAACACCAACGTAGTTTGCATGACTCCAAAGAAATCCCATTCATTCCAATGAGTTTTTAAAAAACCATAAATTTTAGTATATTTTATAAATTCAAAATTACGGCTGCATGGCAACCCCCCTCACGTTCAAAGTATATACTATCCGATACGACCTGGCATGGTTGCCTGCTTGTAACAAAAAAATGCCACCAACGGTGTTTTTGAGACACTTTTATCGAGGTTGGCCGGCCGTCTATTATGTGAACGAGACAACTGAACAAGTATAGTTTCAGTTTAATGCTGAGACTCCTTTCGAGAAAGATCTGTAAGCATTGTTTTCTATAGATTGTTTGTTTTACTTCGAGAGGTGCCCTTGTGTGGCTTTCTCATCACGCACATGCAGTAAATCGAAAAATGGTCTGGAATGTTTAATTTAAATTTGTGCACAGTGAGCACACTTATTGTTGGTATAATCCAAACAGCGTTTATTGAGAACCATAACTATTAATTGACTGAGAGCAGTGCAGTTTTAAGAAAATGTACAGTGCAGAAAAAAAAAGTACAACTTTTTGTAGCCAATAAAACAATAAAAAACAATAAAAGCTGAAATACTGTTCAGTACAGTTCTACAGCGGGTTTTGAAGGATGATATTTTTTAACTTCGTACCCAGGTGCCTGCACAAAGATGGCGGGCCTTGGTACCAGTGCTTGGTACCCTGCGAGCAGAGCCCACGAGCCTTCTTTTGGTAGGCCTTGGCGGCCAAAATTTGAAATACTGTATAGTATAGGGCAAGTTTTAAAATTTGAAGCTAATTATTCTTTAATATTGTCAAGTAAAGTACTGTACCTATAAGAAGACTAGAAGATTCTTAATGCTTTGAGTAAACTATTCCAAGCATTGGTGATAGGAGCGAAGCGTTTTTAAATAGCCAAATATAGGAATTTAATTAGTGCAAAGTTAGTGCAAGTGCAAATTGTTAATTAATGTGAAAATTGTTCTTATGCCCTTTTTAATTTTAGAAGAGACGGCTGACCAAAAACTGGCTTGTGATTGGTTAATTTTCCGGTTCAGACATTACAATATGATGACGCTCTACATATAACATAACATAACATAACAACTTTATTTACCGAGGGTAAAACACATGACAGTAAAGTACTGCTAAACTTGTGCCCCTCATAAATAATTAATACAAGTAAAATAAAAAAGAAAGAAAGAATTACAAGAAATAAATATAAAAATTAACTACCTAATACAAAGTAAGGTCATCCTATATAAAGTCAAAATTAAATAAAGATAATTACTACTTTCGTTTTTCTAAAAAATGTTTTTTCAATGCATATTTAAAAGAATTAAGAGTACATTTCTTTCTAAAATTTACAGGGATACTGTTCCACAACCTTGTTCCTATAACTTTAAATGATCACCCGCCTTCGGTTTCACGCTTATACAATGGGAATAATAAATTAATAGTGGAATAACGATTTGATCTAGTGTGTATATCAGCGTTTCTGACAAGGTTGTCCTTTAGATAGCTAGGCACTTCTCCATTGATCTGTTTATAAATAATACAACTCTGCATGCTGTAATTTAACTTCATCTCTCATTGGTAGCCAGTTCAGTTTGCTAAATAAATTGTGGCTTCTTTCTCTCGGGGCCGCATCAAGTATGACTCTTGCAGCTAGTTTCTGTAACTTGTATACATGTTCCATATCTTCTGCTGAGCACGAACTCCATACGCAACTTCCATAAAGCATAACAGGCTTGATCAACGCGTTGTAATATAACTTTCGTTCGTTTAGGGGAAGATTTCGCTTTATCTTATTTAATATGCCAATTCTCTGGGCCACCTTTTTACAATTTCTACTACATGATCATGAAACTTCAACTCCGTGTCCAGTTCTATACCAAGAAGCTTCTGTGATCTTACTTGCTCAATTTTTTCCCCATGTACCATAATGTTCAGGTCCAAGTTATTAATCCTGCATGTTTACCAAGCGCTTGCCCGTAATTAACATGGTTTTCGTTTTGGATACATTAAGAATCATCTTATTATCATTTGACCACTCAATAACTTGATCAATATCCCTTTGAAGGTAGTTCTGGATCTGCCTCCTCCGCAGGCCCTCTTTGCATCATGGACAGGTCACACTTTTGGGAGGGCCTGCCAGATCCTGTAAACAAAATGGGGACTGATCCAATTATGCACAGCGAGACTAGGCCCTAGAGGCGATAGTTTTGAGAGGGCCTGCAAAATCGTTCCGGCCGCTGTTCGACAAACGTAAGTCCAGGAAATTCGGTCTAAACTTTCTTACAGATCATGACAATGAAGAAATCAATGTGTTTTAGAATCACCGACCTTCTACCAATAATATTTTTAGCGACAAAAAGGAATTGAAGGGAAAAATTTCTGCCGAACAAAAGCAAATTCGACGGTCAGGAAAGTACAGGTTTTTCTAATTGTTTTTTGGTTTATTTAGCTATCGAAGAATGTCAACTGACCAAGAGTTAATGAGATTTAATTTTGTTAAATTGTAGGCTATAGTGTAGCGTAATTCAAGTTTCAGTTGTTGTGGAAACCGAAAAAGTATAAACCAAAGAGTCTCTGGGTAGACTAAAGTGCATTTTCGTTGATTATTCCGGCCGAAAGTTGACAAAGTTCAACCGTAATTGCTTTTTTCAACAATTCCTTCATTTTAAAGCTAGGATTCGTATGTCGCAAGTGTTCAAGGTCCTTCAAAATCTTCGGATATAGCCATGGCTATTAACAATGGTAGTTAATTATGCAAATTTATTCCGTGCCAAGTTTTGCCAAATTTTTTACAGGATCTTGCAGGCCCTAAATTCGGCGTGTGTGACCTGTCCATGATGCAACGAGGGCCAACGAGGGAACGCAGGCTAGTTAGCTTTTTCCATGCCGTTATATCGTAACTCGGTAACTATACGGTACGCGACACGTATTCATATTTCACACATATATATACATATATATATATATAGTAGTTTAAGTGGGCTTACCTCAAAATGTTGAGTGTCGCAACTGTCAGTTTCACGCGGGGCGATCTTCAGGCGACCCCGCGTGAAACTGACAGTTGCGAGACTCGACATTTTGAGGTAAGCCACTTAAAGGGTATTGGCAATAAAAATTAAGTTTATCTCATTTGAAAGAACTCGTCAAATGGTATAAGAAGACCTTTTACAATTTTTCCGTATCTGTTTTGGTTTTGGAAATTTCGACCAAACTCAGCGTGCTGTCCGCCATCTTGGAGTTATTTTCGATATGCAAAATTATGCATGTGACGACATAAGCAGGGTAAAGTGAAATTTTTATCTTGCCAACCTTATGACATGAGCTAGAAACTCGATTTTTTGTTGCGCTATTTCCATTTTAAATTGACCCACAACATTTAAAAAGCCTTCCGTAGAAATTTGGGCACCCACGGAGTAGTTTCATCAGGTTTACCCATTGGACTAAAAATAACTGGAACGCTACGTTCAGTAAACTGCGCATACAAATCTTGAAGCCAAAATTTGACTCCCATGAAGCCAGTTTTGACTCCCAGACACGCACTTCCACGCGTGTTTCTACTGCGCGATTTACTCGCGAGACAATGCAGGGGGCGATCGAAGCATGCCGTTTTGAACGTTTTCAAAAAAAAAAAAGACCGATGTCGATGGAATTTTTAACCCTCCTTTGTTGACAAAAAGTGTAAAGGCGGATGCTTTGCCAGCTTCATGATATCTGGAAGATGTACAACCATGTTGACAAGTTGAATTGGCTTCGTCTGGCGCAGGAATAAGGCTCATTTTACATGAAGGACATGGTAGCTTATCGATTAGCTGTGTGACAATATACCCTGCTATGTAGAAAAGGACATTTGCTGTGAATTCACTGTGCTCTTTATCTAAATGTCCACACATGAAGTTCAACTCTGGTGAATTGTCCAAGGAATCGTTTTCAGATGCAGTGGTTTGCCCTGTGTTTTCTGAATCTGGAGTTTTGTTTTTTCTGGTGGTGTGGAACAAAGGTATGATTGAGTTGCATCCAGTGAAATTTACACAGTTGGCATTTTTTGATGCAGTTATCGCATTCCGCATCAACATTTTTCTAATGGCATACTTAAATTGTAGACAGTTGGGATTGTTGTTCCATCCCCCTCGGGAGCGAATGCATGAAAAAAGCAGTTCTATGTGGTCTTGCGAAAATTTGTAAGTAAGCAAGTACTTGAAAGGGTTGACTGGTGTACAAAACATTTGGGTAGCCATTGAGATTGTTGATTTAATGCAAGCCACAAATCCAATGACAAAGGTTTTGCGTTGACAGGTAGAAAGTGGTTGTGGTGGTGTTGTATTGGTTTTCAAGGACATCAGATATTGGGCGATGGATAGGAGAATTTTTTCCCATGTGTCTTTCGTTTGAAGCTTGAGAGGTGTCTTGAACCCTTTACCCAGTGGATTTCTTGAGTTTAACATGTCAAATAGTTGGTCAATTACACGAATGAATTTAAATGTACCTTTACTGTCACAAAACTCTGGTATTTTAACTGAACTGTCGAGGAACTCTATTGCATTAGCTACTGAGGAACTAATAGTTTGTGCCGCTAGTCTAACGTTCATTTTATGTTTTTCATATTTTAGATGGTTTGACGAGAGTTTGTTGGCTAGCTTCAGTCCTTCATGCTCTTGAAGTTTCTGCAGCTCCTCGATGTGCTTCCACTTGATAATATTTCCCTCACCATCGACAAAGGATTGAAGTTTTCCTAGTGCATTACGGGCAAGTTTGAGCATATGGCAAGGATCGAGTATGACAAAAATTTCTTCCCCCGTTGTTGGATGGATAAATGAAGACTTTATTTCATTGTAAGTGCCAACAAAGTTGCAACCAAGAATTTCAAATGTTCTCAGATTGACTGATGTACCATCTGCTGTTACTGACCAGACCTTCAAACCAGCTTTTGCAGCCATTTCCAGGGATTTTTTTATCAACACAGCTTGATCTTTGGCGGTTGCCTTGTCTGTCAGGAAATACCCAATGGGACACTTCCAGTGACTTCTTGTGCCAACTAAAAGAAACACCAATGCCTCGGAAGCTATTTTCTCTGACTGAGCAGCAGGAATTTCATCACCAAAATCAACAAATCCAGAGTACTGGTCTTTTTCAGGATTCCAGAGGGTTTGCTTGCGGATGGACATTGCGTCGATAACCAAGCAGCAGTCCTTATTAATTGGAGAACGTGCAACTTCCTGGATAGAGATTTGAATGCTTCTTTAATAAAACCTGGTTCGCATTTGAATGATGAAGACCATTTTCTGATTAAGGATGGATTTGGCAAGGGAATTATGGAGCGGACATACTTGTATGCTTTTGGTGAGTAAAAGTACAATGTTAAAGCAAATTCTTTAATTTCATCTGGAGTACCTTCTGCCGGATGGTTTATGATTTAAGATTTTCTTTAAAATTGTACAGGAATTCCAGATGTGTATTTTCAAAGGTAGAATGGAGAGCTTCTGCTTCCTTTGAACTAATCACCAGGTTTCTCTTGTAATGTCTTAATAACTTCACCCATGGTGTTAGCTTTTTGTTTTGTACGTCGTAATTGTTGTTTGAAGGTTTCGTATTTTTTGTCGCAGTTTTTTTTCTAATTCATCTCTTTTTTCTTCTGCAGGTGCAGTTACTTCGGACTTTTTCTGGTGGTGACATTTCATCATGATTGGTTGGTGGGAGTGGTCTCTTGTTCGAATGCTCGAGTCTGCTTTGCAACTCATCTGGTGGTGTTGTACATTGGGTGGAATTTTGAATGGACCTTGATGGTATGGCATAGATTTTTAGTCGGCTTGTTCCATTTGATGAAGGAGGAATGATATAGTCTGACAGTTGGAAATGGTCACTACATATACGGCTGCCTCTTTTTGCTCTCCATGGTTCCTCGAGTATGTTCTCTTGTTCAACAAAACTTTCCCAGCATTCTAGTTTTTCATTATTTTTCATAGGGAATCTATAATAGTTGTTTACACATACTTGAGCTGATATTTTACTCTGTCTAACGCCAGATGATTTTAACTCATCAAGGGAAGAGTGCTGGTGCTTAATGGTTAACTGGCCTATCTGCCCATGTGTCTAGTTAACCCATTGAGTTGCATTGCACCCTGATGCGCCCTACTTCATTATTTTACTCTGTCTAACGCTAGATAATTTTACTTGTCAAAGGGAGAGCGCTGATGCTTAATGGGTTAATAGATTGAAAGCACTTTTCCAGCTTATTGTTTGATTAAAACATCAGTGAAAATTTAAGCTGTGTGTATTTTTTCCTTTGTAAAATGTTTTACTTAACTCGTTGAGTGGCATCACTCAAACCTTTGACAAGTGAAATTGTCTGAATATTAGCCAGAGTAAAATAATAGTTTGGTTATCAGGGCACAATCACCACCTAAAGGGTTTTTTAAAGGGTTAAATGTCCAAGCTCAGACTGTCCATTTGCTAAATATTCACTTGTATTTTTAATTAAAACTTGATTGTATATATATAATAAATAAATTTTCCTAATGCTTCATAATTGTGTATAATATATTTAATGTAATTTTTTATCTTCATTAATTAATGCGTTAAACCTGTTGTTTTTTACTTTATTAATATGGTAAAGTAGTTATTACCTGTGAAAAGCAACTGTAACTCCTTCTCCATGGTGAGGAATGGCCCTATTTTTACATCCACGTATGACACATGTGTGTGGCATGCTTTCTTATTCGCTTGTGTGACCTAATTATTCAATTTTGCCTTGTACAAAAACTTTTTGCTATTCAAAATATTTGTTTACTAAACAACTACAGTAAAAATGCGCTCTAAAGTTCAAAAAAAGGACTGGGCAGAGAAGAAACTTCAAAGTTTTGGCACTCATAAAGTTAACATTTCCTCGCAAAAACAGACTTGAAAGACTATCTTCATGGTAGAAGTGTTCATTTATTTCATTCCCATCGCTAAGTGAAAAAAACTCACAAAAATCTGCCATGCAAACTCGGCCTAAATATATCGCACTCCTAGCAGTGCGTTTTTGGCCAAAAAAGAGCAGTTTTGTTAATCATTTCCTTACAAAAAGTCGATAAAAGCAAGCTATTATCATCAAGAATGTTTTACAAACTTTAATGTAAAAACAAAACTATTTTACATCTTCGTAAAATGAGTTTTTTTGTGAGTTTTGACCCGTCTGGCGATCGATGTTTTTGTTTTGGCCGTGTTTGTTTTTTTTCGTGGAAAGGCTGGGTACGACTTGCATAATTTGGCTTCAAACTTACGGTTGAACGTAGCGTTCCAGTTATTTTTAGTTCAATGGGTTTACCCTGGTTTTGACGTCACCAATTTCCTACTAATTAGACCCAATATTACAACAAGATGGCGGACACCACGCTGTCTTTCGTCGAAATATTTCAAAACACAAGAAAGATACAGAAAAATTACAAAAGGTTTTCTTATACCATTTGGCGAGTTCTTTCAAATGAGACAAACTTAATTTTTATTCCAATACCCTTTAAAGGACGAGTGTCCAGCTGATGCATTGCGCGCTTGTGTTTTTGTTTTCATACGGGAAACTGGCATCTAACTGCCGCAATATATTAAGTTTCTCATTGTTTGGTTCTCTGCCGATGATATTATAAGCTTCCAAAAGTCATTTGAATCGATTTGTAGCGATGTTTGACTCAGAATTTGTCGAAAATAATTATAAACGACACTCCACGAATCTGTCAGCGTATTCTATTCGCACGGCCTTGATTGCAATGACCTTTCAAGTACTTACTTCCCACTTTACAGACTGTGCATAACACTTGTGTATGCTGTATACACGCTCCACGTTTCTGACGTATTTCTCTTCGTCTGCTCATAGAATATAGGGAATAAAAGGATCTTATAGGCTTTGCTAGGAAACTGCACGTGTCGAAGAGAAATATATTACTTTTGACGCTCCACGTGAAATTGACATTTGTCTTTGTCTGAGAACTCAAAAATATTTGGATGGTCTTCACTCTTGTGTTACTGTAGCCTATTCGAAGGGAAAGGAGCCTACAACTACAAACAAAACACTGCGATAAATTGCAGTATTGCATTTGAAAATTAAACGCCAGAGAACAAGAGCGCCTAAGGGACCGGTCATTATTTATGGCCAGGGGTGGGACCGAAGAGAAAAGTTTTATCCTCACAAAAAAATGACTACCCAACTTATTTTCCATTAAAATTTTCCCTTACCCACCCAACAAATCACCAAATTATTTTCTGACCCACCCCCACATATCAAACAAAAAAGGGTGTTTGATCAGCCACAAACAACACTTTACTTTAAAAATAGTATAATGCCAACATCTTTTGGGGGCAAAGGTCACGCCGTACTGTTCCTGGATATGTCTATTAGACATTTATATTTGACGATTTCTATTATAAAATTCCATTCTTATCTTTTAAAGCCATTTAGTGTTGTGATTCAATGCTGTTCAATCAAAAGTACCTCAATTAAGTTTAAACAAATTCCAATGCCCACCATCATGTCCATAGTGGGTTTTAACTATTAATGGAAGGTGGTCAACTGCTGGTGCTTCACTCTCCACTTCACTGCTACTACCACTCTCCCAGTTCCAATTTCTTCAACAACCAGGTCTTTGTCACTCCCATCACCACTTTCTTCTTCATCCACTATCTGTTCCATTGCTTCCTCTATGACATTCTGTTGGTTCTTTCTTAACACATCTGCTGTAATAGAATTTATTTTGTCATTTTTTCTTCCCTTCTTATTAAGCTTATGTTTTTCGAGGTATTTATTCAACTCCAAAACCTTCAGCAATTGTATTCGTGGTAGGCCTTCTCGTTCCTCCTAGTCTGGTCTGCTCTTCTCTCGTTTTCTCTGATCTTCTTGTCTTGTCTGTGTTAATAAATGGTGGTCCTTTATTGTAATAGGCAACGAAAAGTTCCAGAGCTTCATCAAAAGGTAAAAAGCTGTTGTCATGTGCTTTACCATCCTTCGCAATATGCTCACATAGAAGAGCATACAGCACCGCAAGAAGACCCATTATTTTCTGCTTCTTCTCGTGTTGTGATACACTTGTTTGTTCCAATACTGTTTGAAGAACATGGCGATTATCCTTAAAAGAGCGAGGTTGCAACGATCTTGAGATACTCCTGCTTTCCTCACATGTTACACGAGCTTTCAACATCAACTCTGCTCGTGCTTGATTCTTCCCTCGATGCTCCGTCTCCAGTAGCCTTGGTCGTCCGTTCATGTTGATTTTTGGCGGCCTTTCGGTTACTTTTCATTCGACCTCCATTACAATATAATAGAAATTTTCACTGTTGAGCTCAATCTCAGCATGGATCTCAGCCACTATTTGATATCGAGAAGAACGCGAAGCGCAAACGGAAAGGTCAAAGGTCTTACGTCATCAGTATTAAAATTATTATGGTTGCTAAGTTGCCAGGATTCCCGTATGGTCTTTTGTCATGATCATGACGGATGGTTCTACTTCTAGCTTCGAATCTTTTCTCTCTTCGATTAACTTCACCAGTGAGTATCTACAGCGTTTTAAAGACACTGGTTTTGATGATGTGGAATTGCTGAAGTCCTTGAACACTGATGAGAAGCAACAGATGTTCGACCTCGTTGGTTTATCTGGAAAACCGGGCCATTTGATAAAATTCAAGAAAGCTTTATCATGTCTACAATTACCTCCAATTGCTGCATGTTCTTCTGTGCTTGAAAAGGTCAACGATAATTCAAGTATAAATAGCGCAACAACGACTAAACAAGGTCAACAAGGGAAATTTCAAAGAAGTAAGTCTGTTAATATTTTAACTCTGAAGAATTATATTTTGATGTATTTTTACAAAATGTATATAATTATGTGGTATGTTTACAATTTCGTCATATTTAATACGTATAACATTCCATGACTGGGCTTTTCCCCCTAAGATAAGAATTTCCAGTAGATTTTGTCTTAAAGTAATTGATTTTATAGTTTTGATTTCCATGGCATCATTGGCATGGGGTTATTACCTCTTAAGAATTTGGAACAAACTGTGAAAGACAACACATTGACTATAATAATATCATAATTATGCTCTGTTTTATTTATTTACAGCCATATCACTTGTTGGTGGAAAATTTTAAGTATTTGGTAAAGCAACCGTTGTGGAAAAGAAACCATGGGAGAAGTTTCTCACTTTCTCATCCCGAATGTAAAGTCAGATAGATTGATTTACTTCAATTCCATAACAAGAGCAGTGTATCAATCCGCTTTTGTTGGGAAACAGTCCACCTTCCAGGCATATTTGGATGATCAACGAAGGTTTCGATATGGTGTTGTAACCAAGTACAAACAAGTGCAAAAGGTTCTCTCATCATATCAGGAAGGGATGATTCCTAAAGAGAACATAACATGGAAAAGATACCAAGATTTCCCTTCTGATGTTAATGTTGAAGATGTCTCCAAAAGTCAAAGAGCAGTAGAGCACTTCAATGGAACGATTAAATCTTTGAATGATATACATGATCATCTTTCAGCAAGGAAAAAGGAATTATATGATGACAGCATGAATGAAAGGCCATGGGCAAGTAATGAGCTTGAATTTATTAAAGAAACATTGTTACTAGTTGAGGAAATGATCAAGCAGACTGAGCATATGATGCATGATGTTCATCATGTTATGGATCAGTTGCAAAAGAGGTTTGATATGGGAGAGGTAAGAAAGTGTGAGAAGCGGAGGAAAGCTAGGAGAGAAAAAGAGAACAGGTTGAAAGTTAAGAAGAAGAAACAAATCGTCCAAGGGAACCATGCCAGATTGAGCAATCCATCTGATGATGAAATGCCAATTGACCTTGTAGAATAAATATTTTTGACTTTGTAGGAACTTTAAAAATGTCCTTCTTGTGATACCTGTAGTTGCATATGTTATACATATTAATACAACATTTTAATAGATACTTTTGAATTCTTGGTATGGTCATTTTTTTTTACCCACCCCATTCACTCTTTAATTTTTTTCATACCCAACCTTGGACATACCCAAATTTTTGCTTACCCAACCTTTTTCTCTTCGGTCCCACGCCCAGCCATAAATAATGACCGGTCCCTAATCAAAACAAATCCTAGTCGAAGATGTAATCCAACAGGTAGACCACTTGTAAGCAACTAACAGCAGTATGAATGCGTCTTATTGAAATGACGGCAAAACTTTGAGTCTAGTTAACGACTCTTATTAAATGGCATCTAATTTAGTGTCTACGTTTAGTTACGATCTCTTGTCCTCCGTTTGGTTTTGTAAGAAACGCCGATCGACGAATACTTGTCCTGAAATACAACTCCACGGCCCTCTGAGTGTAATCAAATATAAAAAATATGACAACTACTTACTAAATCATCTTTGCTCTCACGAAAAACATAAATTGAGTAATTTACTGCAAGGATTGCTCAGATATCGAGGGATTGCTTCACTTGTTGAATTTCGTGGCTCGAAAAATGGCCGCGAGCAACGTTGTGAGCGCGCAATGCATTAGCTGAACACTCATTCTTTAATTTATTATTGAGTCGGTTTTCTTTGTTCTTTCGAGGGCTTTATATCGCATAAAGCCCTTGAATAATAATTAGAAACGAAATGAAGAAAAAACAAGGAAAATCTTTGGCGTCCGAGGGCTTTATATCGCATATATCCCGACGTTCGAGGGATTTATCTATTACTTAAAATAAACTATATTCGCTCTACCTTTATGGTATTGAGCACTTTCCGACATTCCATGCACAAAATCACACGTGCTCGTTTGCATATATATATATATGAAATATTATTCACACTGCATAAATAAGAGCATCGCATATAAAGGTCAACAAACTATATGAATAAATTGTCAGTGTGGTCAAGTAAGCGACTCCGACAACATGTACTTCTATGCTGCACCCTGTACCCTTCGCCAGGAGCCTTCACCAGGAGCCTTTGCTAGTACTTTACAGCAAGACAAGCTCTTACGTCCTTCTAAACAAGGTCTACTACAGTTTACTCATATATTGATGGTTGTCGGGTTTTGCCAGACGAGCGACAAAGGCTGGAACACCTGAAGCGTGTCAAATATTTCCGAGTTGTCCCTGCTGAGGTATACGACTTTCGAATCTCAGTTCTCAATCGGGATAAAACTCATTTCAATTCATGGCCATAACATCAGGCAAAGACTGATAGTATTCATTTGCATTGCATTTAAATTTCCGAACTCAATTATACGGAGACCTCAGCTAGATGAACTGAAATGAGTTTTATCCCGACTCAGAACGCGTCATGCTGATGCGCAGTTGAGATTCTAAAGTCGTGTATTGCTTATTCTTGTAATCATAGTCAATCGAGATATGGTCTGGAAACTCAGC
Organism: Paragorgia papillata; assembly: GCA_035771165.1. Classification (NCBI taxonomy): domain Eukaryota; kingdom Metazoa; phylum Cnidaria; class Anthozoa; order Scleralcyonacea; family Coralliidae; genus Paragorgia; species Paragorgia papillata. The sequence goes on along the minus strand of JAWNZC010000455.1, from coordinate 291,936 downwards.
TAAAGTCTTTTCTCTATCTTTTTGTTCGCCTTTATGCATTTTTGTGCACGGTGCACGGTCACTGAACACATAGTATTTTAGTATAATGAGCGAATTGTCCAATAGCAACGTTTCAGTTCAATCACTCAACCATGCTATTTAAATATTAATAAACCTAAAACAAAAGATGTGCACGGTGTAAGGTACGGTTCAACATAAAATCACAGCTCATTATAGGCGCTTTGAAGTTTGCCTAGTTTCCATACCATAATCTCGATTGACTTTGTTCTAATCTTATTTCCTTTCTTCCTGTTAACAACTAGACTATCTTGTTGGGCTCACGGCTTGATCGACCGAAATCGATGCTTACTGACTACGGTAGTCCGATATATTTTAGACATATATTCGCACATTTCGCTTAGAATTTTCATTACTCATTCACATTCGCATTATGCTCATTGCGTGCGCATTTTGCTCATTCACATTCGCATTATGCTCATTGCGTGCGCATTTTGCTCATTTACATTCGCATTGTGCTCATTTACATTCGCATTGTGTTCCCTTACATCCCATAAGTCCCCGTTAAGTCGAGTAAATATGGACACGAGAAGAGACCATTACTTATGTTGCGCACAAATTACGAAATATATGTGCATAAACTTGTAGCTCACCGGGACAGTATATATGTAACCGATGCGCTGAGTTCGAAGAAGATGAAGAAGACAATCGGACGGCGCGCAGAGATGAACGTCGCATTTAACTGACAACAGGCATTCAAGTTCTATCATCTTCTACTCACAGTTATTCTGTTTACTTCCCTCGCTCTCTTCAGATTTACCGTCGCCTTTTTCCGATAAAATAATAATGAGAAGGTAATGCACCAGTCAATTCCAGCGTTGCCCCCCCCCCCCCCCCCCCCCCTCCACCCCTGGGACGATGCCGAGCATTTGCAGGGTTTTATTTGCTCGGGAGTGGGGCATTTGTTCTCTCAGTATTTCCCCGGGGCTGGGCATTAGTCTACCCCTGGGCATTGGGCGACCAAGGAGGATTGTGGTTGCTGCTACACACGCTTTGTATGTGCATGTACATGCAAGTAGCTTTGAAATGGAATAACAAACGGCAATAAATTTGAGTTGTGAAGAGTTGCATTTTGTGCATACTGTAACAATACTGTAATTGTATTAATACTTGTGCTACAATAGAGAAAATGGCAGAAGTTCACACATGGCAGAAGTTCAAAACATGCACCTTGCGTCTGAATCATAGATGGTCTGAATCTAAAGACCATCAACGTGCTAGGATTTTCCTTATGTTTAATTTCCTGACGACTTAACGAGTCAAACTGACACTGGGGCGGGGCATTTGTCATCCATTTTTTTTCCCTGGGTGGGGCATTGTAGCGTCTATTTTGCCCAACTCCAGGGCATTTGCATTAAAGAAAATGCAAATTTCCGGGGTCGGCCCGGGGGGGATGGGCAACGCTTGAATTGACTGATGCATACGCCGTAGACAAGAAAAACGAACCTCATGGGACTCATGGCACATACATTATTCATGTCTCGCTAAACAAGCATGAGTTGAATTCTTAATTGAATTTCATTCTAATTTTTTTTCAACCTAGAACTGAACCCAATCCGCACCTAAACCAAACTTTTATCCTAACCTTTTCCTAACCCTAGACCCTAACCCCAACCCTTACTTGCGAGACATAAATCAAAACCAACGAATGTTCGCCCCTAGCAATTTAATAGTTCGAGTGTTCGACCATTAGGTTCGACGTTTGAAACCAACGTTGAACTTTGTCGAACTTAATATGATTAGGTTCGGCAGATGATAAGTTCGACGTTTGAACTAGGCCTGATATATACAAAGTAATGAAATAGCCTATATATTAAATTGGTACCTTCTATCGGGTCTCGGTCCTCCCGTGTTGAAATCCAATTATAAGATGTTTGACCATGCACCATTTGCCTCGACTATAGACACAAATACGGGATTTGCTTTCCTTGTCATAAAATAGATTAAAATAACAAAATGTCCAAAGTGTCTCCATGGTAGTAAGTCAGCTATCCAAGTGATCGGCAAAAATGTACTCCATGATACACGGCCAGATTTATTTTCATCGATTCATTCTAATCGCCAGTGAGACGCTACTGAGACTATAATTTGATATCAGTCAATTTACCCACGGAAAATTACTATCCATTTTTTCCGCATAATTATTTGGATAGTATCCGTCAAACCTCTCGTACCTTGACAGTAACAAACAATCAGACATGTAAATAACGCCATCTGGTTTCAAATTTATTGAACGCAACTAGAAAAGTTACAGTTGTCGTTGTTGAAAAAATACGTTGTTAAAACGTTGGGTCGTGAACTATAACTTTTTTACTTTTTAGTTGCATAAAAATATCGATGAAGCGCGATCGGGTATGAAGGCATCACTAAAAAATAAGGAAACGGCGTTGTCAGGGACGACGGAGCTGGCGAGCTAGGGGGTTTCAGCCCCAGCCCCCTCCCCCCACGCACGCACACACTTTTTTTCACATGTTCGCCAATCGCAAAGTTTTATTTTTGTTTCTAACCCCCTTCCCCCCCCCCCCCCCCCCCCCATCCCACACACACACTTCAAATAATGCTCCGGTGACCCTGGTTCTCCGATCAAAAATATTTTATTTCGAGCTTTCGCCCACCAGTCTGTTCTTCTCGTCAAATGCCACAGACTGGTGACCGAAAGCTCGAAACAAAATATTCTTGATCAGACAACGCCGTTCCCTTATCTTAGTTTTTTAGTTGCATTCAATAAATTTTGAAACGAGAGCAGCATATTACATTTATTCTTTATCAATTCATGCACCTGATTGAGTGTGCAGAAAACCTCTCAGTATATCACCGTTTACTATACGAAAAACAGGATATGTCCGTCGATAATATCACAGTATAATATTCATTATTATATGCTAATTAACATGCCCGTGTTCCCAAACGGGAACGAGGGCAAATATTAAGGCGTGCTATTTCAGCACTAAAGTGAATAAGTGTGACTGCGGACTACCTCAACTAGAAAGCAGTCTATAACTCAACGATATATTAAAAAACATACAAGAAAATAATATTTTCTTTGGAGCTTGGTATGTTTTCGATTTCATTACCACAAAGGGATTATAATAGCACAAATTGTCGAAGATGGTATTTTTCCTGCTATGCTTCTACAAAACTTATCATAGTTGATTCTAGTTGGATTGGTATTTTGACAGTATCAAAATGAACGAGCAAAGTTTAATTATTTTGAAAATATGTATTATAACCTATATAATGCTAAAAATGAAGTCTTTAACTGATCGTGAATATAATATCCATAATGAACAGGAAAGGTACCAGAAGTACGAAGGTGCAGCTTATGGCGCCCTATTGGCTTGTGTATAATTATGCTACTATTCAAGCTTGTCATGTAGTGTTAATTGAGACACTCAAGAATCTAAAGTACCGACTTTAAGACTACGCACAAGACAAACCCGAATACGATTTTTTATTATCCATTGCGGGCATTGTGACCACCTGCAGAATACGTGTTACAGGGGGATAAGAGCGTATTTCTTTAAACCTTGTTATTAAATTCGTATAGACTATGAGAAAGAACTGAAAGATTTTATGTTCTCTACTTTTGCCAATCCGCCAGTGTGGTGTCTGAGATTGTCTTGACTAAACGATAATTATGTTAATTGTCTGTTTAGTATACTTGTCTAAAATTTTAAGGCTATGATCTTATAAAAGCCAGTTATGTATTTGCAGGTTTTGTTTCTTGAAGGTTCAATTTGATGCGCCTAATATAATTCCCTAAAATTCGTAGGTTCAATTTGACGCGCCTATAATTCCCTAAAATTCCTTTATTGAAGTGTTGGGCAGAACCACTTATCTCTTTCGGAACAGGAAACGCTCATCATAACAAGTGAAACCGTATAGCGTTAGCAACGGTAATATACTAAAGTCTAATTGTTGTCTAATTGTTTTAGTATCAACCATAAACAACTTTTCTCTAACGTAAAGAACTCTTATCAAACATTGTTCTAAATGTTCAGATAGTTTTACCTTTTTGTTTGCAGAAGTCTCCCCATATATAATGCAGAGCAGTTCGATGGCGTATGGTAAACAATCGCTCACAAAACACAAGATTGTAACTACTTTGCTTCAAATTTGGTGTAGATATACTCCATAGGCATAAGCGAATTCTTTTTCTTATCCGAAAATGTCAAACTGAATATATTTCCATTACTTTCGACCCAATGTTTTCTTCACTCGTACAAAAATTTTAGCAGACGCCATGCATGTTTGATAGTTTTACCTTTTTGTTTGCAGAAGTCTCCCCATACATAATGCAGAGCAGTTCGATGGCGTGTGGTAAGCAATCGCTCACAAAACACAAGATTGTAACTACTTTGCTTCAAATTTGGTGTAGATATACTAGACGGACGGCCAACCTCGATAAAAATGTCTCAAAAACACCGTTGATGGCATTTTTTGTTACAAGCAGGCAACCATGCCAGATCGTATCGGATAGTATATACTTTGAACGTGAGGGGGGTTGCCAGCTGTAATTTTGAATTTATATACTAAAATTTATGGGTTTTTAAAAACACATTGGAATGGATGGGATTTCTGTGGAGTCATGCAAACTACGTTGGTGTTCTATTTTGAATGGCTCACTTCAGAATGCTTCCAATCAGCGTGCGTGAAGTTATGATTAACCTAATTCGCATAACTCACAATCATAAACAAACAAGAAATATGGCGTAAATACATCTAAATATAACACTTCGAAGAAAAGCTACAACAACATAAGCTTGCAAAGAATCAGAAATTTATTAGATCTGGCAGCTACAGGAAAATCTCATATTCGTAAATTACTTCGTTTTATTTTGATAATTTGCCGATACCGCCATGTATCTATACTGTTATAAAGCTGAGCTTTTGTACTACAGTGTAGTGTTACTTATATTGTTCCTTAGACATTTAAATCACCGGTTCTGGCGTTTCAACAGTGCTATCTTGTGATACACGAAAGGCAACCGGTCTATAGTCATCTTGATCAATGTCTAAGCTACATTTCTATGGAGGTTGCCTGCTTGTAACAAAAAGTTGGCTGCTTGTTATGGCTGTTCTTCGAAGTGTTATATTTAGGTGAATTTGCGCCATGTTTCTTGTTTGTTTATGATTGTGAGTTATGCGAATTAGAATAATCAGAACTTCACGCACGCTGATTGGATGCATTCTGAATTTAGCAATTCAAATAAAACATAAACGTATGTTACTAGACAGCTCTTTACAGATGTTCCATCCATCACATTGTACTTTCAAAAAGCTCTATATTTTAGTATATAAATCAATAATTACAAATGGCAACCCCTCTCACGTTCAAAGTATGCATTATCCGATACGATTTGGCATGGTTGCCTGCTTGTAACAAAAAATGCCATCAAAAGTAATATTTTAAAGCCTTGGCCGGCCGTCTATACTCCATAGGCATAAGCGAATTCATTTTCTTATTCGAAAATGTCAAACTAAATATATTTCCGTTACTTTCGACCCAATGTTTTCTTCACTCGACGCCATGTTTGATTTTTTAGCCTTGTTTCTGCAGGTTTTGCTTGCGGCGTGAATATGCCGTGGCTTCTGATTGGTCAGAATAGGAGTATTCCAGCTATAAGAAGGTTTATCATTGGATAACGCTACTATGGTCTATCACCAATAGACCATGATAGCTCAGCCAATCAGAAAGCCGGATTTGTAATAGACCACCAGTTGGTTGATACTAATAATTCGTTGATGTGAGTTTGTACAAGGCTTCAACAGTAGACCATTAATGGCCTCTTGTCATGTTAAGGGATGAGAATTGGGGTGTAAGGATTGGGGTATATATGAGCCCAATAATGGTCTCCAGTCCTGGTAGTGTACAGAAGCATGGAAAGCTACAGAAAGGGTGGGGAGGCGAATTTTCTCCCCATACCTTAATAGCGATGCGATATTGTTGCAGTGTGAAAAAGAATACTATTCACACTGCATGAATTAGAGCATCGCATATAAAGGCCAACAAACTATATGAATAAATTGTCAGTGTTGTCAAGTACAGCGGTGTAGGCTACATAGCGTACGCCGTACGATGCAGCACAGGTTTATCCTGATTCCTGATAGTGATGCCCATTTATCGTGAAAATGACTTACCACCCACCCACCCACCCACCCAATTCTGAGCATTTGCACTGCAGCTCTTGTCGTATCGCCGAATTTTCTCCCCATACCTAATTAATAGCGATGCGATATTGTTGCAGTGTGAAATAGAATACTGTTTAAAGTGCTTATGGATTGAAAAAATCACTTCAAAATAAACTCTCTTACTTGAAAGGATTAAAGAACTATGGGAAGTATAAGTTTGGCGTTTACATCATGTAGTTCATGAGATATTAAGAGTTGTTGATATGCAAATGATCCTCACTTTGAGATCACACTGCATAATGACTTAATAAAAAAGCCTGTAAGTCTTTCAGATTATTAAATCATGGCACTCGGATCGTGACCTAAACGAATTTAGTATCATTGGGTACACTCACAGACACATGCACAGTTTCACAATTTCGTTACATAATCCATATAAAGGCTTTTTTTGCAAATCATTATGCAGTGTGACGTCAAAGTGAGGATCATTTGCATATCAAACAAATCTTAATATGTCAAGAACGAAGTGAAATATGAAAGAGTTGTAAACGCCAATCTTTAAGATTTCTAGGGTTTTTCCCCCCAAGTAAATAAGTTTATTTCAAATCGAGTTTTTGACTGCATAAGCACTTTAACGTTTAATAATGACGTAACCAATTTATCCCACAAGTCACAACATTGCAAGTCTGGAGTTACTTGAAAAAGCATCACATTTTAATGATTTAACTAAAACGATTATACAATTAACATTCAAGCTAATAGATTTAAAGCAGAGCATTTCATCGTTAACAGTGAATCTACTATAGCACAGTCCTAGTTATAAATAAATGTCCAGCATAATTCAGGTATACTTTGTGTAGGGCTGATCTCAACAAAAATCCCAACCTAGAAATCCAGTAAAGCATCCGATAAGTTCATGTTCAATAGAGTAATTATAAAGTTAGGGTTTGTGTTGGGGTCAAACCACTAATCTCAATATAATTGGACGAGGGACTACATGGGTCGAATCAGTTAGCGTGCCAGCTGTATGATGATATGGCATGCACTACCTAAGATGGCCGCCACATCAGCTTTCGTAGATTATAAACAGATAAAAACACTCACTTAAAAAGATTTAAAAAAAAATAATGCAATGGCATATACGAAGTACTCAATAAGGTTTAAAGCGCTAATTTCTTGTATTTGCTTGTATATATTAACGAGCTTTGTATTAAAAACCTTTAGATTTTGTTACTTTTTTTTTAGTGCCGATAACAAAAAATCCGTTTACGATTTACAAAACTGAAAAACAGACTATAAAATCTACGAATAATTCAAGTCTCAAATTATACCTTTGATAGTAATTTAGTCATTTTAATACCTTAACAATATCTCGTGTTGCGTTCTTGCCATCTTTTACTTATATTTGTTGTTGGACTGAAAACCGCCGAGTAAACCGACATCCATCCTTCGGTTGCTTACGGCTTTTCCAACTTTTTGGCACAGAATTTGTTTTATATTTTGTTTATACGGCGGCAATGATCTGACCGTGCTGACGTCAGGATTGCTTTAGCCAGTCAACTTTAAAACATTTTTCCATTACGTGGAAATTTTCAACTTCCAAAGCCAACTGAACAATGCACGCTTCGCTCGCGCGGGCAAAGCGGAACGTAATGAAAAAAAGCCTTTAGGATTGGATGCAAGTTCTGAGGCTGCAGTGCGTGATAGGTTTCATTAGAGAGCTTAAGCATATTAGGCGTTTTTGAGACACGGACGGTGACCGGAAGAACAGGAATACAATACAGAACTACATGAACCGGCGTATTCTTTGAAAATACTTTTTTTCCCAAAACAAAGGCTATGAATAATCACATATCTTAAGCTTAAATTTCATCTTTATATAAAATACAGATCCTTTATTTTATATTTCAATGAAATTATCCCCTTAAAATACAAGTTTTCTACTTTAAAAGCATGTCTATTGTAGTAAAACAACGATGACAGGCCTCAACGTTCTAGACGTTCCCGTCGTCTCAAGAACGTGAAAATGCTCTCAATGACGTCTTGTGTAGAACGACGACGGCGTTCACTTTGCTCTTGGAATTTTAAATTGCTCATTATCATTGTTTTGAATGAAAAATGCTATTGAATTCAATCGCCGTCCGTGGCTCTAAAACGCCTGTATGCTTAAGCTCTCTATTACGTAAGATGGCGACCACTAACACAAAATTGTTGACTGCCCGCCTATATCTATACACAATGTACGTGGGTTATGTTGGAAATGAATTTAGAACAAGGTGCGCTTCAGTGGATCTAAAATAGCGTTCTCTATCGTTAAAGTGCCCATGACACGAAAATTAAGTTTGTCTTACTTGAAAGAACGCTTAAAATGACAGAGTAACATCTTTTGCAGTTTTTGGTTTCCTTGCTTTGTTCTTTAGCTTTTACAGTTTGTTTGATATGTAAATGTCAAATGTTGTGACGTACACGTGCATATATAATAACTTAACGGAAAAAGCTATATATCTTTGCTCTTATAAAACCAAACTTAATTTGAAGGAAGTTCGTGCGTGTGTTTCTCTCACAACGCCAAACATGCAGGATTTCAAGTAGTTTCGTTTGATTATATCAAAGATATAGAACTTCCGCTACGTCATTATGCACTTGTACGTCAAAACATTTGACATTTACATATCAAACAAACTGAAATATCTCAAAAACAAAGCAAGGAAACCAAAACTGTCAAATATTTTACTTTGTGATTTTAAGCGTTCTTTCAAATAAAACAAACTTAATTTACGTGTCATATGCACTTTAATAGATAATTTAACACCAAACATTTTTTTAACTTAACCAATCATTACAAAAACTTAGTAATTAACAAAAGCAAAGTATTATCATCGTGCGTTTCAGTATCTCGATATGGTTGCCCCAATGAGGAAGTTGTTCTCTTGTTCACCGTCTCCCCAACCAACAACGTCGACGTAGATGTCTTTCAGTGTAGCACTGCCTGTCTGCAGTGTGACTACATTGATTGCAATGCCACGTGTATCAGAGTGGGTTGCCGAAGTGGGAGTGCAACCTCCCGGCTGAAGAGGCGGCACGCAAACGTAAGTCGCCATGGCGGAACGAGAGTCGAGGGCTGTAACCACAATGTTGATATTGTACCTATATAATTGACAAAAAAACAAGCTGTATTATAAATCAACAAAAAAAAAGATGGCGACTTGTAGATAGTAAATATTCTTTCTTGTACAATTATCGGAAGATATATCTTCCTATATATAGGTCTTTAAAAAGGTCAACTTTGGTAGCAATAAAGATCTTGCTTAGTTAATCCATGTTAGCATGATAAACAATGTTTAGTTGTTATTTGAGATGATTTGAGGTCGCAAAGCATTATGGTAAAATGTACCGCCGCCATCTTTTATCGGTACCGTCAATTAAGAATAGTCCACTTTCGAAAAGACTGGTGCGAGAGTAGCCATGGGACAGTTTGGGGGGACATTGAAACTTCCATATGTTAAAATCACACCCAAAGTGTGGTCTTTCTATTTATACTTCACAACCTCTTGATGTTTTCAATGACGATGTTTCATCAGATTTTTTCCTCGATATTAAGTTCCCTGTCCCCCCAAAATGGTCCCTCCTTAAATATTCCTCGGGAAACATAATTTGCATAGTTTTTTTTGCCAGTTCTGTCTGGTCTGCATGGTCTGCATCTATCTGGTCTGGTCTGGTCTGGTCTGGTCTGCATGGTCTGGTCTGTCTGTCTTTCTGTCCGGCAGGCTAAGGAAAAGGTATAATCTTGTTATAAAATACGAGGTAAAATACGCTTTAGAATTTAAGTCGTGCGGTGACCATACTGTAATTTAATCCTCACACAAGGTGGACACCCACATTTAAATATAGTCAAGTACTTACACTATACCTATATTAACCGGTTACATAAATACCTTTGTGTTGTCGTGCTATCTGGACAGAAAGTCATGCTAAAATCAATTCTGTTTAATGTTGTCACGCTCTGATGAACTCCGGGCGGAATAATTTGGGAAAGAACTTTCACTGCGTTGGGCGAAACCTTGTTTTCTCCCATCGGTTCTGGAACGTCGTAGTACATCACGTCTTTTACTCTGGTTGCGAAATACTCTCGTTTGGTAGAAATTCCACAGCGATGGTCCAGTCAATGTTGGGTGCGGGGCCTGCAGTGGCGCGAACGAAAATGTGCTCCATGGTCGTATTATAAGCAAACGAGCAATTATGTTGACCGCTGAAGACACCCTTAACGTAATTGGAGCACAGGATTTTATCGCAAGTCGACGCAGCGCAAACCTCCAACTTAGCCAAATAGCCAATGCCCGGTTTCCATCCAGCGGGAATGTTGACACGGGCGACGACCATGAATTCCATGTAGAGCTTTGTATTGCATATGTCAGCCTGGTAGATGAACACTTGGCTAGGATTTGGTCTTTCGGGTAAGCTTGTTACATAGAGAGTTGGAATAAATATGACTGGATGAGGAGGTAACTGAGCAATATCACCAACAGCCGAGCCATGACACCAACTAAACCATGGCATCAATGTAAGCACTAGATAATCATAATAACAAGAGGGCACTCAGACTGCGTATACATACATATACACATACATACATCTTTTATTTGGTAAAGCAGGTTAAATTACAGGCAGCATGAGCTGATGTGGACCTGCTAATTAATAATTAAGTGAGATACAATGATTAAATGAAATAACAGTACGATAAATATTAACTACTTATTGACCGAGCGTGAGGTCTGTACTAGTGAAATATCGGACTGATGTTTTTTTAGTACGGACCGAGACGAGCGCAGCGAGTTGAGGTCTGTGCAAAAAACAGAGGTCCGATATTTCACTAGTACAGACCGAACAAGCGAGGTCAATAAGTAGTTTATTATATGGCCATAAATGTTGTGAACGTTCTGTAAAAACTCGACCCATCTTTCTTGCGAACTAAACGAAAATGGCAGACATTTTCCCATTTTTAAAGTACTTTCCGTTGAGCTAGAATCCTGAACTTTCTACCCCAAATAGTAAATTTTCAATTGCTTTTGTTTGACATATTGCTCAAGATCGTACGTTAAGTAGTTTGAATAAAAAATCATCTGGAATTCTAATACTTGTGAGAAGTAAATGTTATTACGAACAATGTCACGAACGTTTTGGACATTTTAAAAACTTTCACAAAACGTGGAAACTCCAACTATACATCAAATGAAAGCTTATAAAATTTCTAACAACATACCTGCACGATATATTTCAACAATGAGTTAGTTCTGAAATTATAATCCATCTTGTTGCCGATACGTGACTGCCATTTTGTTTATAAAATGAACTTACGGTTCCGAACGGCAGGTTCCGCTCTGAGCGGGCAGATTCCGCTCTGAGCGGGCGGATACGGGAAATATCCGACCGCTTATGAACCAATCAAATTACAGGATTTCCGTATTCGGACCTCTCAGCGCTGCTGCCATATAATAATAATAAATAATAATAGACCCCCCTCACAAACACCAGCACGCACCACCCCGACGTCACAGACTCTCCCTTATAGTTATCGAGAGTAAAGAGGGTATCCCTGACACCGAGCGGGAATGATGCACGCTGGTATCTATGAAAAAGGTCCATCAAGTGATATATGTTAAAACTTTTCTAAGGTATACCTATAACTCTAATATTAATAATACAAATAATCTAAATCTTTGTTAGTAATCAGGCAGGTTTCCTTCGAAAAATTAATGTTGTCCAATAATGTTATGCTATTCTTCTTAAGTCCAGATTTAAAAGTACTTAGTGTACTAGCTTGTTTTAGGGCATCTGGTACAAGGTTCCAGGCAAGTGTACCTCTATATCTTAGTGAGGTTCTACCAATTTTAAGGTTATAGCGTGGCAAGACAAACTTGTTTAATTTGTATGACGCAAGCTATATGAATGGCTAGTATTACGAGTAAAGAGACTAGTGATCTTAGCTGGCACTTGGTTTGTATATACATTGTACATAAGTGTCAAAAGCTTCTTCTTATACATATTACTGAGAGGTTCCCATTTGGTGGTTATTAGGACATCCTGATCAGAAATATTATCAGGTAGCCTATGTATTATTTTAGCTGCTCTGACATGTATGTGTTCTATTTCATTTGTCAGGGATGGAGAACAAGTGCCCCATACTAAATTACAATAGGTGACCGTTGGGACAATACTAGTGAAATAAACTTTTTGTAAAGTATCCTTAGGTACTTTAGCCTTTTTAATTGATTTACCTTCGCACTAAAAGATTTACAGCGGGTAATAAAAAAACGAGCCATCCCGCTCAACCGGGCTGGAAGAAATGCTTGATCGCGCAATCAAGCATTTCGTCTACAGGGAGAATCTTGTTTTTACTAAGTTCTCATCTAAATTTCATCCAAATTCAAGCAAAATTGAAAGATTTGGTCCTTCATCCAAATTCAAGCAAAATTGAAAGATTTGGTCCTTGGTCTATGGTAAATCTTTCCACATAAGTCCTTTTCGTACAGATAATACCTCCCGAAACTACAGGTAATAGCATTGTGGGCTCAGAATCTGACAATCACAGCGGCAAATACGACAATTATAATCGAGGATTTAGAAAAAATTAATGTACTAGAAGTTACTATCGCAAGTGAAGTGCTGCCTCGTTATTGAGAAAAAACGATTTAGCGTACTCCACAGGCAACTCTGTGCAGACTGTGACCCAAGTAACACTCTAATACCCACTCCAGTAACACCACTTGAGTTTACCCAACCACCCGAGTTTGCCCAATCCACGTATACGTACCCAAATTTTCCCACTCTCGAGTTTGCCCACTCCACCCGAGTTTTCCCACACCACCCAAGTTTGCCCACTCCACCTGAGTTTGCACTCCACCCAAGTTTGCCCACTCCACCCAACTTTTCACACTCCACAAGACTTTCTCATTCCACCCGAGTTTACCCACTCCACCCTCTATCTGAGTTTGTCCACACCACCCGAGTTTTCCCACTCCACCCAAGTTTGCCCACTCCACCCAAGTTTAATTTGCCCACTCCACCCCGGTATATATTTAACAATTAGACAACGAGCCCGAGTTTTCTATGAGCGAATAGTCAACGAGGCGAAGTCGAGTTGACTATCGCTCATAGAAAACGAGGGCGAGTTGTCTAATTGTTTTAGTATAAATTTACCAACAAAAGTTAAATAAATTCTCGACCATAACATATTCTTTGAGGCTCGTTTAATACATTTTTTAACAGCCAACAACAAACGTTCAACAGTCATTTCGGACATCTGCTTGGCCCGTACAGTAATTGATGGAAAAGAAAAGTTTTCTTGCATAATTTAGCATCGATTTTCATATACAATATTGAAACAATATATATCCACTCATTTGTTTTGTAAAAATGACAAAAAGTTGAAAGAAACATTCAATTTAGCATATAGTTTACATCACGAAATCTTGTCGACAGCTAGCGTAATTTGAAATGTGTTTTGTTTGCAGTTATTTCGTTTTAAACGAACACAGATAAACAATTCAACGATCTTACCATTAATATTTTCCATTCTAACCATTTGTAGCCGTTTTTGTTTTCTGTAGAACGTATTGCTTCGCCTAAATGCTCGCCTAAATGTCCAATTTCTTCTTTCATTTGCCCACTCAATCTCGAGCCCATAGTCACCCCCTTTTTGGTCAGCGGGAGAGCGCGGGGGAGACTCTGGGGAAATTGGATTGATTCTCCGTTTTGATTGGTTCATTTAAATTTATTGAATTAATCGATTCAAAACATACAGATTGTGAAATAATGAAAGTCAAACATATTCCTTTACTCAATAACATATATATCTTCAAATTTAGACGCCTCATTTACACTTCTTCCCTTTGTTTAATACTTTAATTATATCTGGGTCTCATTCACACAAACAAACTTCATAGCAAAGTACAAGACGAATTTCGCATAACAAATAGTCGCAATGAACAAAACAAATCCCGGTGGGATTTGTCGTTATATTTGATGTATAAATGTAAAACAATTTAAACAGCGAAAAAGCATATTTAAGACAATTAAAGACGGAATCAGCCTTCGCAATCGCAACTCGTATTAAAAGGCTTGTCATCGTCTGATCGACGACGATATTGGCGTCGTGAATTGATATTTACCTTGGATTTCAAGAACGTTTATGTCAAGTGCCACCACCAGCAGTGTCAGTCTCTCTCCGACAATTTTAACGTGCATTTGATCTGCATTTTATACAGGGTTCTCACAAATATAGTATTTGCGATTTCAAACAAATATATGAGAAACGAACTCATGAACACAACGCACATTCTGCACAGCAGCTGAGGCTACGATCATGCGCTAAACAACCGGAACCCCTCATTTCAGGGGTAATTAAATCCAATTTCCCCAGAGTCTCCCCCGCGCTCTCCCGCTGACCAAAAAGGGGGTGACTATGGGCTCGAGATTGTTGCCCACTCCGTTATAATTTCGGCGCCATTGTTGCTTAACAGAACAACCGCTGGCTCTAATGATCACTGTTCGTGATATACTACGCATTTTGTCATTGGTCAATTGTTTTAAAAGAATGACTTTCATTGGTTTATCCCAGAGGTTTATATCACCAATTATAAACTCCTGCAATAGCCAATGAAATTCGAGGATTTGCATTATAAACTTGTAAATTTATACTAATAATACTTATAACCTACGCATGAATAGAATACAAATGACCCTCTGATTTCCAGGGTATTTTTCGTCAGATCTTTATATGATTAATTAATTACCTTATATGAAGTACATCAAGTCAATTAAATATAAAATGGTGCCAGTCAATAGAACTGGCCACGTTTTATATGAATAAAAAACATAGTGTGAATCCACGCCATTCTTTTGTTAGATAATCGATGATGCTCTGATAGATTTGAACCGAGTTTGACTTTATAGATTTGACATTATCTTCATACGTTGGACTTGTGATGATGAATTTGTGATGGAATTTTAGCTAAATAAGACGCCTGGTCAGACGTTAATTCGGGCTACTGCAAAATGGCAGTGCTATATATAGTAGGTGAAGGTGTTTTGGGTAAAAGGTACTGAAGTGTTATCGACGAAAAGTCGTTGTCAAAACGCTTTCGCAATCCAACTGTTTATATATTTGGAAACGTCGTTTTTAATATTTAATTCTGACATAATTACTGTTTCTTGTTGCCAGTACTCTGCTATCCGAACCGCGCAAGTTGCATGGATTTGATATATATATATATATATATATACAAACAGGTTTCCGAATTACTTTCAGCTTTTCGTCTCGTGTGTAATTTCGCGTGTAAATGGTGTCCACGCATGTCGAGATTAGCACCCTCACCGGGCTCCGGACCTTTGGCCCTACGCCCGGGCTCGGCAAACATTGCCATACGGGCTACGGCGTTTGGTTTCCGTGGTTTTCTCGTTCGGTTCTTAGCAATTAAGCAATCAATTCTCTTCAAAATGTGAAAAGCTGTTTGTGTTGATGTTCCTTTCAATTCACTGTTCTCTCTCGAGCCAAGATATTAGTGCATAAGTATTTTTCTGGCTTTGAACAGACACACGAAGAAATATCTTTTTGTTTTTTCAGTCACATTTGGCGGCATCTTTTCCGATCTTTATAGCAATTTTCATGCTTTTTCAATGGTTTCTATAGGCGTGTTTAATATTGTTTGGTTCATCCCACTGCAACATCTCTTCAAGTTAGCTTTCCTTTTTCGATCATTTGTAAACCAATTTTTCTGACAAAGATTTTGTTTCGCTTGAGCCGCGAAAGTTGGCGATTTGATGTATATATATATATATATATATATATATACATATAAACATCTCGCAGAATTTATTTCCCCTTCGCGTGTAATTTCGCGTGTAAGTGGACTCCACGCACGTCGAGATTAGCACCCTCACCCGCGGGCTCTGGGATAATATATATACTGACCAATTATTATATCTGTGAACACATCCGAGACGAGAAAGACTTGATCAGACATCAGGAAAGCAAACGAAGGAAAGTATTATTTCCACATATGTACAGCGTTCAATATGTCAAAGTCTCTTCGCCTTAACGCAGCTTCATGTCACCTAGAAAGTGTCACCTGTAAGTTAATATTCAACGGCGACACGGCGTGTGCGATTGTAAACGTATATATAATATCAAGACACTTTCCAGCGACATTACTGCCCAATAACTATGTCTGTGAACACACAAAACACATCCGAGACGAGAAAGACTTGATCAGACATCAAGAAAGCAAAGAAAGAAAGCATTTGGCATGCACGCATCAGTTTCGCAAAGCCTGATGGGATGACGTAATGATTGCTCATCGACAAATAATAATCAGTAACGGAGCCGAAACCTAGACTCGATCTACCAGGTAGCCCGCGTAATAATTAGATTTGACTCGACACAAGAGCGACGTCTAAACTGAGCCTTTACTCTCCAATAGTATTACATTTATATTATATTTTTTAACTCTTGATTGTGATTGATCAGAACTTTGAGAAGCCTTTATTTCCACCTTTATTACTAATAAGTTAGAGGTCGAGGAGTTTCTTCGACATGATAACAATGGTAACTGCTATTAAATTCAGATTATTTACTGTTGTACAATGTTTCAGAAACGCTAAGCAGCGGTTTCGCAAATGATACCTAGCCTGCGTACAGGCGCTCATATTAAGACCGCTGCTCAAAGCAGCGTAGTTGAGTGGCGTAGCATTTTAGAAACATTCAAACAGGAAGATTGTACAAAAGTAAATAATCTGAATTTAATAGCAGTTCAAATCTCACCACCGCCGCCAGGGGATTTTTTGAACAAGCTGACATTGATTAAATTCAAATAAATTGCAAACTGAATTTCATTGAGAGAAGATTTTCTTGTGAAGCGGGTAAAAGACAACTACGTGTAATATAACGATTGTGTGTTGCTAACTTTGAAAAACTTTTATATAACAAACTTACCGCAAGTTGTCATGTCGAAGAAAATCCAAGACCTCTAACTTATTAGTGTACGGCTAACAGTGCTGTAAAAGTTACATAATTTTTGTAACTAGTTACAGTTACAGTTACATCGTTAGAAAAGTAACTAGTTACTGATAAAAGTTACAATGAAAAGAAAGTAACTAGTTACAGTTACAAAGTTACTTCAAAAATTTTATAACTAGTTACAAAGTTACATTCCTTTGTCCGTGTTACTAGAATCAACAAAGAAATTACTGGTTTTTAGATGCCAGTACCATAATTATGTTTTTACAGCTAAATGCATAAATATAGTTGTCACTAAGCAGAAATAGTCAAATGTGTACATAATGTACCTTTATTATTATATCAAAACCATTTTTATCAAGAAAGAATGACATCCTCAACTGAATATCAGTAACTATACTAGTCACATTTTTTAACCAAATATTGTAACTAGTTACAGTTCTTTAAAAAAGTAACTAGTTATAGTTACTTCTTCAAAAAGTAACTAGTTATAGTTACAGTTACTTCTTCAGAAAAAGTAACTAGTTTCAGTTACAGTTACTTAAAAATGTAACTAGTTACTGTAACTAGTTACTTGTAACGAAGTTACTCACAGCACTGACGGCTAATATGAATAAAAGTGGAAATAAAGATCTCTCACAAAGTTCTGATCAATCACAATCAAGAGTTAAAAAAAATAATATAATAATAGCAATACTATTGGAGTAAAGGCTCAGTTTAGACGTCGCTCTTGTGTCGAGTCAAATCTAATTATTTAGCTTAAATCCCATCACCGAATTCATCACAAGTCAAACGTATGAAGACGTATGAATCGAAGTCATTCTTGTGTTAGGTAATGCATGATGCTCTCACAGATTTGAACCGAGTTTGACTTTATAGATTTGACATTTTAAATCTATAAAGTCAAACTCGGTTCACATCTGTGAGAGCATTATGCATTATCTAACACAAGAATGACGTGGATTCATACGATCGTCTTTAGTCATAAAACGTGGCCAGTACCATTTTGATTTAATTGACTTGATGTACTTCATATAAGCTAGGTAATTAATAACATAGAGTGATCTGGCGAATAATACCCTGGATATAGCCAGAGGTTCATTTGTATTCTATTCATACGGGGGTTAAACATTAATATATTGGAGTCGGCAAACTTGCGTGGAATGGACAAAGTCATGTGGAGTGGACAAACTCGGGTGGAGTGGACAAACTCGAGTGGAGTGGACAAACTCGAGTGGAGTGGGCAAACTCGTGTGGAGTGTGCAAACTCGGATGAAGTGGACAAACTCGGGTGGAGTGGGCAAACTCGGGTGGAGTGTGCAAACTCAGGTGGAGTGGGCAAACTCAGGTTAAATGGGCAAACTTGCGAGGAGTGAGCAAACTTGGGTGGAATGGGCAAACTTGGATGGAGTGGGCAAACTCAGGTAGAGTGGGCAAACTTGGATGGAGTGGACAAACTCGGGTTGTGTTACTGGAATGGGCAAGAGAGTGTTACTTGGGCCACAGACTGCATGCACCGAGTTGCCTGTGGAGTACGCTTCGTCTCAGTAACGAGGCAGCACTTCTCTTGCGATAGAAACTTCTAGTTGTAAAGATATTTTAACCAACAACGTCTTCCAGTCTTTGACTAAGCATATATAATGGAGGGGAACTGGATACTTACGAAATAAGAAACGATGTTTGCACGACTTGCTATGGTAATTATACACTTAGGCCCTGTTTACAAGTAGCGGATTGGCACACAGGGAGCCCATCTTGGCAGCCCGTGGGCACTCTGTGACGGACTCGAAAGACGCGCGGGGGACTGTGGCACACTCGGTCGTGGTGTGTTTAGGAAAATATTAAATAAAGGGATGAAACACGAATTCTTCCTTGTTTTGAACGTCGTTTTAAGCGCCTATAGGTATTCAAATTGTAAGACAATTGAGCGAAGTAGTTGTGATAATGATTCATTTATCAAAATATAAATCAAAATGATGCAAAATCTCAACTTTTAGCCGTGATTTTGCAGCTAAATTACATATATCGTATTTTCGGGAGATGTGTTCCGCAAGTAGCTAGGACACTACATCATCGTTGACACTTCGGATAGCTACGAAATCCTACGATAAACTTTTCGGATAAAGCGGCAAGTCTCGGGATTATTGATTTATTGCACATTCATCTGACTCTGAGTTTCAGTCGGTTTCAGTATTCTAACGGTGGCTCCCGACGATACGAGATGTCCTGGCTACTTGCGGAACACATTCCACGTTGAACGTTTGGTGTTTCGTCTCTTATATTTTATCCTCTTCCTCCCCCCCTTTCCCCCCATTTTCCGGCTTTTTTCCCGCTTCCGGTAACCGTTTTTCGTTTTTTTAAATCCCCTGCCACAGTCCCCCGCGCGTCTTTCGAGTCCGCCACAGGGTGCCCACGCGCTGCCAAGATGGACTCCCTGTGATTGGCAGTCCAATCGGATCGAAACACGCGAGTGAAGTCAACCCGGACACATGTTTAGATGGAGAATCCGATCTGCTTGGAACATTGTTTTCGGTTTTGGAACACTATTTTCTGTGCTTCCCTCAATGTCTGCCATTTAACACGACACGCGCTAACTTTACTCATGCGTATCAAGTCATTTTCAAGTCAAACCGTGTTTAGATGAATCAGATTGGAGACATTCAAGTTGATTCTTCTCCACTGCGTGGATTGAATTCAGCCATTCGTTTCGATCAGGTCGAAAACTTTCAATTTTCGTCATGTAAACACAACAAGGAGAAACAACATGGGAGATTTGACTTAAACACTCAATCCGCTTGATGTAAACAGGGCCTTTAGTCGAATGTTTTATAGTTGGATTTGGCTCGAGACAAGAGCGACGTCTAAACTGGGCCTAATATAAGATTCCTATATAAGATATACGAGTTCAGATTTCACTCGAGCCAACAGACAATATATAATCCGATCGCATAATTGGTTTTGTAGTGTAAGGAAATTATAGAATTTCTTGTAATGATTTATTTTTTCTTTCTTTCTAAGGATCCGATGATTGGAGTGTAGTCTCATACTCAGTGAGGGTGAATGGAGCACTTATTAGGGACTTTAAGATCTACGACGTCAACCTCAACGACTACGTCCTCTAAACAAAATAATTATCTTTGCAAAACAAAGAGAATGAATAATTTTTAGTCCCACGAGTAACCTCAACACCGTCCTCGTTCTTTATAACACAACGCCACTTAGAGGATTTTCACGTCTTCAAGACGACGTCGACGGCGAAAAGATGAGAACTGTTGCTTGAGATTGACTTCAATACAGACACTACAATCATTTTAGCAATGCTGGGGCGTTTTGGAAGTCATTAAACTAGCTTCAAATATCAAATATAATAGTTAGTTCACCGTGACTTCTTTAAATTGTAAAACTTATCTTGCGTTTTAACCGCCGTCGTCGTCCTAGCATCTTAAAGTCCCTATTGAGTGTGAGGGGCCACTCATTGAGTGTGAGTGCGAGTGCATGCATGTGAGTGTGAGCGGTGAGCTTTTAGAATACAGGCGTTAGGCTGTTTATATGAGGCGAGCCAACCTGGTAAGCGGGATAGCCCAGTAAGCGAGATCTCACTGTGTAGTTATTTTCCTATTAAAAATTCCTCTGCGTTTATATGGCCAAGCGGGCTAGCCCGGTTTAAGCGAGATCTCACTTGAAAGAGGCGAGATCTCGGTAAGCGGGATGAAAATTTCCCCTTGTAAACAATCGCTAACCGGGCTGGCCCGCTTACCGGGATGATTTTTCAAAGGATTGTTGTAAAATCATCCCAGTATAGGCGGGATGAAATTCGTTCATATAAACGCGAGCCAGAAATTATCTCGCTTACCGGGCTATCCCGCTTACCGGGCTGGCTCGCCTCTCATATAAACAGCCCCTTTTAAACTGAATACGACAAGTCAGTAGCCCTCCAGCTCAACCGATCGAGCAGCGTTCCGATATGCTGAATCCCCAGTTCAAATTTCGCTCAAGGTTGAGTGAACGAATTTAATGGCCACTTGGTTTTGGCACTATAAATCATTAAAACTTTTTCACATGCATGTTTCTCGAAAGATGAATCAGAGTTAGAAATGAAACAGTGTATGCCCCAAGAATGCCTCGTGCACTTATTAGTTAGGAAACAAACTACATCAGCATTTTAGTCTATCTAGCTAAATTAAGTATTTTAAAAGTTCTACACTTTGGTCAAAAGTCAAATTGAACCCGTCGAGACAGCCGTATCTTGTCTGTACCGGCCAATAGATGTTGATTCATTATTCAAATAAAATCAAATCAATCGGCAAACATAATATAAAGCCACGATTTCTGTCGCCAGTTTGTGTCGCAACGGCCTAATTGGAATCATATTATTATAATAGCTGGAATAATATTGCATCATTTACATGCCCATATCGCATGGATATTAAAGTATTAAGATGTAGGGAAAATTATTCGTGCAAGTTGATTCCGCGAATTAAGTTGTCGGTTGAAATTGTTACTTTGCAGAAATTTGTAATTTTTGTTTCTTTGAAGAGTTAACTGTGACTTAGAATTAAAACAAAAAGCGTTGTGGTCATGCCGGATAAGCGTGAACTCAAGTTGTCACGAGAATGTCCCTTGCAACTAAGATTTAAGAATAAGACAACCACTCCCATAATTTTCAGCTGAAACTGATCGAACGATGGACTGGCAATGCATGCTTGAACGACGCTCAAGAACACAGAAAATTATGAATTATATTTCAAGCATTTCTCAGATTCTGAATTTTTATTGAAACACGCAACTTTCTTGTAAATAAGCGTTAAGTTATCGTCATGATTTATGGTAAGAGCTCTAGAAAACTTCCGCTGCGTTATTTAGCATAATGATAATGTTACATGTTGCCAAAATGTTTCGTGCACGTATAGGTGCGAGTATTTCTATACGACGAAATAAATTAATGCCATTTTAGGTAGATCTAAATTATTAAATAAGTATCAAGTATCAAACGTCGCACTTACAATAATCTCGATTCTATCCGTCTGCACCAGATGGAAAGCACGTGTCCGCGGTCGATCCAAATAATACAATCAGAATTATAATTGAGTTCGAAACTTTGAACTTGTCACTTATTAATTCGCAGAATTTGGTTCGATTCATGTGAAGTCGCTTATCGGTCTCTGATAGACTAACCACATTTCCGATCGAACCGATTTTTCCTTTGGACAAATATTTGTCACATCGGAATAGTTACTCAATTTCAGTCCGTTCCGATGAATCCGATGGACAACATGCAGGTTTTTCCATACTATGTTGATTGACATTGGTTTTAGAGTCAGGGGGCGATTACATGGACCGGGCTGGCCCGGTTAACCGGGCTAGCCCGGTTAACCGGGCTAGCCCGCTTTATATATAAAACACATGTTGTTTTAACATTTCGATTACATGGCAAGCGGGCTAGCCCGGTTTGCCGGGATCCCGCTTGTCGCAACCGGGCTAGCCCGGTTAACCGGGATGAAAATGTCCATGTAATCGTTTTCAGCCCGGCAAACCAGGCTGAAAAACTGTTGAACTCGCTTCGATACGCGTTCGTTTGCTTGACTGTGTGAATAAATAGTGCTGAAAGGAACTGAAATAGAACATCAACGTTGTTTGTGTGTTTTGTGATCAAAGCGAAGATTTAATAAATTAATTAGTCTTCGTGAAGACGCTTTCCTGGGTTAGCTAAGACTTTAACAATCTTTTTAGTAACGATGGGCTTACAAAATAAATAATAGACTAATTAGTGTAAAACTGAAGTAAAACTAACGTAGCTTTGCCCTTATTTACTTGATAATTGCGAATTTCGGCCTGAAATCAACCCGGCTTACCGGGCTAGCCCGCTCCATGTAATCGTTTTGTAAACTCATCCCGGTTAACCGGGCTAGCCCGGTTAACCGGGCCAGCCCGGTCCATGTAATCGCCCCCTCAGTCCTGGCGGCTCAACCGATCGAGCAGCGTTTATACCGATATTGTGAATACCCAGTTCAATTTTCGCTCAAGGTTGAGTCAACAAATTTTATTGGCCAGTTGATTTTAGCACTATAATCATTAAATGCTTTTTCACATATTTCGCGAAAGATGAATCAGAGTTAGAAATGCCCCAAGAATGCCTCGTGCACTTATTAGTTAGGAAACAAACTACATAAGCATTCAAGTTTATCTAAATTAAGTATTTTAAAAGTGCTACAATTTCAGGGTCAAACTCGAATCGAACCCCGTCGAGACAGCTGTGTCTTGTCTGTACCGGCAAGCTGATGGTGATTTATTCAAATAGAATCAATACGATTGGCGAACATAAAGCCACGATTTCTGTCGCCAGCTGTTTGTGTCGCGACGGCCTTGGAATCATATTATTATAATAGGAATAATATTGCATTATTTAGATGCCTATATCATCATGGATAAGTATTAAGTTGTGGCGAAAATGATTCGTGCAGGTTGATTCCACGAATTGAGTTGTCGGTTTCAAATTATTACTCTATTAAAAGGATGATTTTTAACATGTTTCTTGGAAGAGGTAATTGTGAATTAGAATTAAAAGAAAAAGCGTTGTTGTCATGCCGGATAAGCGTAATTTGAACTCATAGTTGTCACCAGATGTCCCTTGCAACTAAGATTTAAGAATAAGAGTGGTACCACTCCCATAATTTTCAGCTGAAACTGATCGAGCGGTGGACTGGCATGCTTGAACGACGCTCAAGAAAACAGAAAATTATGAATTATATTTCAAGCATTTCTCAGATTCTGAATTTTTATTGAAACACGCAACTTTCTTGTAAATAAGCGTTAAGTTATCGTCATGATTTATGGTAAGAGCTCTAGAAAACTTCCGCTGCGATATTTAGCATGATGATAATGTTGTTGACAAAATGTTTTCGTGTGCACTTATAGGTGCGAGTATTTCTATAAGACGAAATAATTTAATGCCATTTTAGGTAGATCTAAATTAAGTATCAAGTATCAAACGTCGCACTTACAATAATCTCTGTTCTATCCGTCTGCACCAGATGGATAGCAGGTGTCCGATGTCGATCCAAATAATACAATAAGAATTATAATTGAGTTCGAAACTTTGAACTTGTCACTTATTAATTCGCAGAATTTAGTTCGATTCATGTGAAGTCGTCGGTCTGTCGCTTATCGGTCTCCTATAAGCAAACCACATTTCCGATTGATGATCCGGACTCAACCGATCGAGCAGCGTATCGACATGCAGAATCCCCAGTTCAAATTTCGGTCGAAGTTGAGTCAACAAATTTAATGGCCAGTATATTGGTTTTAGCACTATAAATTATTAAATGCGTTTTCCCATGTTTCTCGAAGGATGTTAGAAAATGAAACAGTGTACATGTCCCAAGAACGCCTCGTGCACTTATTATTAGAGTGTGCATGTTTATATGGAGGCGAGCCAGCCCGGGTACCCGCTTTGCCGAGATCGTGCTTGTGCTATTATTTCTAGCTTGTTAATTTTCATCTTGTGTTTATATTAGAGCTGAGCCAGCCCGCCTAGCCGAGAGATCTCGCTTTGCGAGACAGAGATCTCGGTTACCCGGGCTGGGATTTTTCCATGTAAACACGACTGACCGGCCTACCTCGCCTACCCAATATTAACAATTCACAAGTTTTGCTTGTTCGTATACAGTTCATATTTAAAACAATGAGACTTCGTGTCTTACCAAGAACTGTAAATTACGCAATTAGCACCGAAGCAAGAGCCCTTCTCATGTAAACACAATAAAAATCATCACTCGGCAAAGCAGGCTAGCTCGGGTACCCGGGCTGGCTCGCCTCCATATAAACACCCCCTTAGTTAGGAAACAAATACATTTATATCTTTCAAGTCTATCTAAATTAAGTATTTTAAAAGTTCTACAGTTTCAGGGTCAAAAGTCGAATTGAACCCCGTCCAGACAGCCGTAACCGGCCAGAAGATATATGTTGATTGATTCAAATAGAATCAAATCAATCGGCGAACATAAAGCAACGATTTCTGTCGCCAGTTTGTGTCGCAACGGACTTGGACTCATATTATTATAATAGGAATAATATCATCATGGATAAGTATTTTGTTGCTGCAAAAATGTTCGTGCAGGTCCACGAATTGAGTTGTCGCTTGAAATTGTTACTTTACAGAAAGTTGTGATTTTTGGTCTTACGTTTATCGGAAGAGGTAATTGTGAATTAAAACAAAAAGCGGTATCATCATGGACAAGCGTAATTTGAACTGAAGAATGTCCCTTGCAACTAGTTCAAACTGATCGAGCAGTGGAGCGAGTGGAGCGACAGGCCAATCGGCTTGAAGTAGGTTCAATGATTTTAACGTCGGTTGACTTTTGTATATCACATAAAATCACAATATTCCTTTTTCATAAAGTAATTCCTAGTTAGAATTGAAACATTCTTTCTGATAGATATGCGTTAAGTTATCGTCATAATTCATGGTGAGGGTGAAATTGAACTGAATCAACAAACGCGTCTATAGCGTATTAATAATACGAGTTAAGCCATGTGAGCAACAATTGCGTTTGCTTACCTGCGATTAGAATACCAAAACCAAGTCGACCCATTTTAACTCCCACTTTTTACTGCTGTCTTCTGCGGTGCTCAATGTTCCAAGTGTGATGGTCTTGATTCTGTAAAGTACCAGGAATACCTTCCAGCTTTATAGCCACCGAGATCGAGTGGAATCGCACGTGATTTGTTGCATACGAAATTATGCAAAAACGTGTTGCGCAACTGCATGAATACTGTGACCAAGAGTTCTTGGTAAACATGCACAAACTGGACATGATACTATGCATATGTTACTTTTTTTTATTCTACGTTTATCATTTGTATATTTAGATTTTCAAAATTTCAACAGCTTTTTTTTGTACTTTATTGATGTTACAATCTTATAGCTCTCCAACCGAGCTAGAGCCGTTAACCAGCCATTAGAAGTTTGCAGGCACCGGCTCTGAGATCTTTTCTGAGTAACTGAGCTTGACAAAGGTCCACCAAACGTCTCGCTTCCATTACAACAAGTTAGTTCCCAAACGTTCTAGATGCACCACATCATGTATACATACAACAATCATATATTTTACGATGTCTTAATAATCTTGTTGTGTGTCTATCCGTAATGTGATATAGTCTATGTACTTGTTATAATTTTGAAACACTCTATAGATGTTTCACGCAACGACGAAACGCCCAGTTAGTTTGTTTTCGTCTATGTTATGGGCTGTATCAAAATGATAATTGTCTGGGCTTTAATATTTTTGACCGTACTGAGAAGAAGAGTTGTATAAGTTATACTAGCTCGGAATTTGTATGTAATTGTTCCTCGAGTTGTTTTACTCAACCGAGTATTTTACTTAACCGAGTTATCTCGGGGGGGGGGGGGGGGGGGGGGGGGGGGGTGGTAGGGATAACTAGTACTCGGTGGCTAGGGTCAAAGTTGACCCTGTTTCACATGATAAAACGCAATTACCGAGTTGTCTCTGGCCCCTGAGATAACCCGGCCTAACTTTCACGGAACGAAAGAACACGCCAGTAACGTCAACAATTAAACGCACGCAAATGGCACGTGAACAAGAATAGTGCGTCTAAATTATAATTTTGTTTACGATGTACGCATGCGTAATCAGACCGAGTTATCCCTACGAGTATCCCCCGAGTTATCTCGGTCTCATGTGAACGGTTTACTTTTTAACACGGAAATAAACTAACACCGAGATATCTCAGGGGATGGGCCGGGATAACCCTATAACCGAGATAACTCGCCTCATGTGAACAGACCCTCAGCTCCCAAGCGGAACTCGAACCCACATCCTAGTCTGATCGCCAGTGAAGCGCTCCAATGAGCTAGATGGGACTCAGAGGATGTAGGTTGACTTCTATGACTTATATGTATAAAATTGTATGACTGCTATGTGAAGTATAATGAAATATTAAAAGTGTTTGTGATGTCGTAATGCATGTTACTATATAAGAGTTGTATTTGGTAATGTAAAACCAGAGTTCTGCGTGGGCAGGCAATGCTTTGAACAGAGCAGAGTGAAAATTAAAGTGGTAAATTGATAAGATTTTTAGCAACGAAAAGCTGACGTTTCGAGCAGAGCTCTTATCTTCTTCAAAGTAAAATGCACGATTCGGTATTTGCTTGCTTGAATTAAAGTCAACTGATGTAAACGTTCTTGAAGCTGGTTTAATTTACTCAGAAAAATTTCTGAAGTAACAGAAATCTGTTTCTTGGTAACTAAAATCAACTCGAAGAACATTTACACGCTCTTTTCCTCTTTCTGAGAACGAAACTCGGATATTTTTCGAATTCTCAGTAAAATAGCTCGAACAATATTTACAAAAACCCGAAGTGTCAGTTTTCTTAACCGCGGATCAATATTAAAGCAATCACGAGGTGTATGCTCATGTACCACGTGATAAACATCCAATTGTTAACTCGTAAACAAGCTATCACGTGGTACATAAGAATACACCTCGTGATTGCTTTAATATTAGTAATACGAAAATATCGCTTCGGAAGCGATAAAAACATCGTCTATGTCTCGCTCTACTGATTTCAGTAGTATGTTGCATTGTGAAGAGCGCCAGAACACACAGGGACTACAAGAACGCGGCCACGTGCGTAAACAATATAATTTTATGTCAAATTACACAACGTGCTCTTCTAATTCCCCAAATCCTCGGGGTTGAGAGTTAACAATTATTGTACGACAATCACGAGATTTAGCAAGACTTCAAGAATTATCAAAGCCAAGGTTTGTATTATGTACCGAAGCCGATATTACAAACCTTGGCTTTGATAAAATATAATTAATTAACCACGAAGTTTCCGGGAGAAGAAGTCGGTGGCTTCGTTTGAAACTATTGCCGCTACAAGTTTCAACTCACTGAAATGACAAACGAACTGTTAAAAGTAAATGTATTCTAATATTCACGGTTAAAATACGCCAACATTTTCCAAGTAATATTTCATAAACGAGTGGGAGAGTTTTACCAGGGGTTACAAACACGTATACGAGAGGACAATGAGAATCACGATTCACGAAGCCGTTATCGCCGAGTAATTTTCGTTGTTCTCGAGTGTTTGTAAAACATGAGAGAACAGCCGAGTGATTTTTATTATTTTCGAATGTTTTACAAACACTACAGAACGTTGAAAATTACGAGGCAATAGGCCATCGAGTGATTTTTGTTGTTCTCGTAAAACACAATACATGCACGAGTTTATGAAATAACTTCTCAATCGTCAATATGAGTACAGGAACTTGGTGATATTGGTGCATATTTAAAGCAAGAGAGTGATTAAAGTGATTGTGAAAGAAGTAGCTAATAGATAAATCCCGAGAACGAGGGATGTATGCTATTTTATAAAGACTTTATATCATACATCCCGACGTTCGAGTTATTATTATTGAGGAGGTTTTCCAACAAAGTTTTGTCTTTTTTTTCCACCTTGGACAAATATTTTCCTTGTTTTTTTCTTCATTTCGTTTCTAATTATTATTCAAGGGCTTTATGCGATATAAAGCCCTCGAAAGAAAACCGACTCAATAATAAATTAAGACGAGTTAAACACTACATTTTGGCGACGAGGATATCCTGAAAAACTATTGTGGTTTACTGACGATGTAGAAGAATTGAAACTGAATTAATACGGAACAAAATGACATCCAAATATAGTAACTTAGGTTAGATATACTGCCGAAACAGAGAACGTAGGAATCTAACGTTTCGAGCGAATTAGGCCCTTCGTCAGAGAGAAACGTAAGGGCCTTCGCTCGAAAGGTTAGATTCCTACGTTCTCTGTTTCGGCAGTATATCTAACCTAAGTTACTATATTTCGATTGTTGTTTCTACACTGCCTACGCAGCACGCTACTTTTATTTCACTAAAATGACATCCAGTTTGCCTGATTTTGCTCCACTTGATGTGTCGCACCGTGAGAACATTGAGACTCGATGGCAGCGGTGGTTTACTCGATTTGAAAATTTGTTGGTTGCCCTTGATATTAAGGCCTAGGTCAAACGTCGCTCTTCTCATGCGCCGAACCTAATGCAAATCTGCATAAACAAAGCATTTAGCTTATTATCATTAGATTCGGCGCATGAGAAGAGCGACGTTTGACCTAGGCCTTAAGGAGCCAAAGAGAAAGCGTGCTCTTTTGTTACATTACATGGGTGAGAGTACCTTGAATATTTTTAAACCCTTCCACATGATCAAGGAGATGATGATGATGAATACGAAAACGCGTGTCGTGCATTGAATACATACTTCAAACCTCAGAAGAATACATCATTTGAAATTTTCAAATTTCGCAAGACAACCCAGAACACTGACGAGACTATTGACCAATTCCATGTGCGATTGGTGCATAGTTCCCGATATTGTGAATTCGCCAATGTTGACACGGAAATTAAAGCTGAAATTGAACTTGGAACTAATTCAAAACAACTCCGTCGATATGCCTTCCGGCATCCAAAGTTCACGTTGTCTGATATTGCTTGAATATGGACGTATTATGGAAACAGCTGAATCGGATGCACGCGGAATTGAGAAACAAAGAGTTCTGGGGATCGGGGATTAAGTAGCCTGCATAGCAGGCGTTTCAGTAGGGCGGAGGGGAGTAAACGCCTGCCGCCATGCTATTCAAAAGAAAACTCCACCCCCTTTTCTCAATTATGACATGAACCAATCACGTACGAGAAATAGCATATGAAAAATGTTTACTTCCTGTCAACTGATTTCGTGTTGCAACTTGCGACTTGCGAGTATAGAATACTTGTATAGAATATACTAATCTAGATAGCGAAACTCTTTACAGAATTATTCAGAGAATGTCGTAATGTTTGCTGGCGTCTGTGTGATCTAGAATTTAGACCTAATTAGAACGGGTTTGCGACAACAAAACTCGTTGAACAGAATGCAGCCGAGGGAAATATATATATAACCACACGGAATATGACGGAATTTAATAACACGGTCAGCAAGGAACCACATTTAAGAGCACTCCTAACACTTTACGTAATTTTGATTGAGTAACAACATATTGTAGCGGTAAAATGGCTACAGCAGGATGTGTAGAATTGAATAGACACGAACAAAACCTTCAAACTTCAATTTAATATCAACTACAAATTCTATCACTTAACTTCGAGTCTCAAGTCTCAAGATAGATATATGGTAAGCACATCTTCCACTTTAAGCCGGCGAGTACGGTATCCATAAATCGCTGGAACGTAGCAGGCGCATTCGACAAGCAAAACGGCATGACGTTGAATTCAAATAAACCGTCATGACATACGAATGCCGTCTTCTCTCGATCTTCTTCCGCCATTGGAATCTGCCAGTACCCCGAGCGGAGGTCGAGGATGGATAAGTAGGAGGCTGATGAAAGGGCATCTAGGGCATCATCTATGCGTGGTAACGGGTAAACGTCTCGTTTGGTTATCTTATTTAATCGCCGGTAATCGACACAGAACCTTGGACTACCGTCCTTCTTCGAGACAAGTACTACTGGTGAAGCCCAACGGCTCTGCGATGGACGTATGATACCATATCTTTCATCATGTTTGCAACTTTCTCGTCAATCGTAGCTCGAGCTTTTGGGCTAACTCGATAAGGGGTTGCATTAACTGGTTTAGCATTTCCTGTATCGATGTGATGAGACACTAGATGCGTCTGTTTTAAAGGCTGGGTTGGATCTTGGAATAAGTCCTTGTATTCGCGTACTAAGGATTTCAGATCGTTCTTTTGGGAGGGAGTTAAGTGTGGATTTTCATCAATTTTGAGGTCACGATAGATGTTCTCCATCGAATCCTGTTCATCTACCTTGGCGGGGTTTGGTGGGGTTTGATCTTCACTCGGTTTAGGGGCTTGTTTCACTGCTTTGTCCTCTATAATGAGACATGGACTTGGGTTCTCTTCACAGAGCACATCATTCGCTACCTCAGCTTCTGTGTTACTTAGGTCAGTAATTTCAACTTCATGAGAGCTGATGACTTCAAAGTGAGCAATTGTGGTGTTGGCTGGGATTGTTACTGTATTGCTGGAGGTGATGTTTAAGATAAGCGAAGTACGATTGTCTTTCAAATCGTGGAAGCTTGCTTGGCCTGGTGTAACATAAATGTCCAGAGGCAAATCAGCGCTGTCGTTTGGTTGCACGAGCCCATCAGTTGAATCCGGTCTTGTTCCATCAATGTCGGCATCAATGTACTGACTGGTATAAGGTGCCAAGGTTAGTTCATGTACAATCCTAAGACAGTACAACGTGTCACCAACATGTTGTCCTGGCTCATGTTTGCCGAATGGAACTTCGAGGTCAAGGGCTCCAAAGTACAATGTGCATCGATCAAAATTCAAAATGGCTTGCATTCGTGTTAGAGTACCAACACCAATGAGAATGCGAGTGGATATGTCTTTTGCTACTCGAAGACGGATAGTAACAGGACAGTGAGGAGTTAATTTCATCTCAACCTTCACTTCAAGTTTAAGCGTTGACGAGGTGTTAGACACGAACACTACTCGGGTGAAAGTTCTCAATATATTCAATGTTTCCAACGCTTTAACAACACACTTCTTTCACGGCCACGTTGATGGCTATCAACGATTCAACGCCTCGCGTGAGCCAAAATCGTTTGATCGCCGTAGTTTGATTGATGACAGCTATCGACAACAGCTTAAAATACTAACCAATCAGTATTTTCCGTTCACCAGTGGACGGGTAATTCAAAAACACCAGGTTTTGTGGCAGGTATTTCCAGCTCCCGCTCTTCCGCCCGCTTTTTCTCCCTCGCCCGCGAGACCCCAAGCCCTTAAAACCGCCAGCTACGCAGGCTAGTCGTACCCAGACCCACGCAAGCCCACGCTTCAAAATAACCGCGCTCGTCCTACGCCGCTACAGATTTCTTAGCCAATCAGAAAATGGGGTCAAGATCTGACCCTAGCGACTTCATTGGCTCCGAGCGATCAAAGAAACGGCCAGTTCCACCAGAGGTTCTCTCGCCGCTTTCAGAATTTCGGGGGGGAGCGGGCGGCGTAGGAACTCTGGGACCAGGGTACGCTCGCCCATTAAGGAAGTTTAAATGAATTTTTGAAAAAGTTTAAATGAATTTTTGAAAAAGTTTAAATTGAATTTTTGAAAAAGTTTAAATTAATTTTTGAAAAAGTTTAAATGAATTTTTGAAAAAGTTTAAATGAATTTTTGAAAAAGTTTAAATGAATTTTTGAAAAAGTTTAAATTAATTTTTGAAAAAGTTTAAATTAATTTTTGAAAAAGTTTAAATTAATTTTTGAAAAAGTTTAAATGAATTTTTGAAAAAGTTTAAATTAATTTTTGAAAAAGTTTAAATTAATTTTTGAAAAAGTTTAAATTAATTTTTGAAAAAGTTTAAATTAATTTTTGAAAAAGTTTAAATTAATTTTTGAAAAAGTTTAAATGAATTTTGAAAAAGTTTAAATGAATTTTTGAAAAAGTTTAAATGAATTTTTGAAAAAGTTTAAATGAATTTTTGGAAAAGTTTAAATGAATTTTTGAAAAAGTTTAAATTAATTTTTGAAAAGTTTAAATTCACAAATAAAAAAGTTCAAATCAAATTTACTTTTACCGTAAATTTTAACAAAAATTATGCAAATACATCTTTATATTTATGGATTAAATATTGCTACAATTGGGCAGGCATAGTCAGGACATGGCTATAGGACTTTTCTTTCGTAATAGCATTTCTCTTAGTCAAGTCAGATTTTCCAGTCATGGTAGACATCTCTTCACTTTATTAACTCTTATTAGTCTTGTTACTTCCTTGACAAGATTTCCTCCTGAGTTTTACCACGTACATGAAGTCCTTCTACTCTTGAGAAGAAGACCGCTGACTTACTAAATAAACTTGGCGGGAGGATTCGAGAAATCGTATATTGTGAGGACGTGCTTGTCGCTTGAGTATAAACATCATCGAAATGCTCTCCTCAGCTACGAAGAAAGCACGTACGAAGAAAACGTTGACTTTTTCGCACATTGATAAAGACCAAGTGGCTTTCGAACTGCGAAAGTGGGCTCTTGAAGAGCTGTGCTTTCGTCCACAAGGCCGTCATGTCAATAGCCGTATACCAAGTGTGGAGGAGTTTAAAATGTAAGTCAATGAACGTAAAATCTGTAGTTTTTTTAATAATTGTGTGGTATGTATAAGTAGCCAGCCTATAGAGATGATTTAATTTTTAGTTTACCTCAAGTTTTACTTGTTATCGTATGTGATTACAATTTATATTAAAATCACCCACTTCAAGTCTTCACCTGTCGTATTATTAAGAGTATTAAAACTCTCCGCAGTATAAAATTAACACTAAATATTACAAATATATGTGTGTGTGTATATGTATTTTATTTATTATTGAGTCGGTTTTCTTTGTTCTTCCGAGGGCTTTAAATCGCATAAAGCCCTTGAATAATAATTAGAAACGAAATGAAGGGAAAAAACAAGGAAAATCTTTGTCCAAGGTGGAAAAAAAGACAAAACTTTGTTGGAAAACCTCCTCAATAATAAATTAAATTAAATAATAAATAATTAACACATTTTCTCGGAGTAGCCAAGAACACACCCTACAAATTAAGTTATCACCCAGAGTAGACGGGGCACAGACCCGATGTACAGGCATGGCAACACAAACTACCAACAGCTAGGCACAAGCTACTACTACACATAATTACAGCACACTACTGCACATTTTCTTGGAGTAGCCAAGAACACACCCTACATAAGTTATCACCCGGAGTAGCCGGGGAACAGACCAGATGTACTGGTGCGAAACACACAAGTGAACAGGCCAGGACCAGAGGATGCCCACATGATTGTGCAACAGCAGGGAGCACAAATACAGACCCCCAATGTCTGTACGGCAAAGTTGCACAGTACGGACCCACACACACTGAGGACCCCCCACTTGACTGTGCAACAGCAGGGGAGCACAAATACAGACCCCCAACGTCTGTACGGCAAAGTTACACAGTACGGACCCGCACACACTGAGGACCCCCCACTTGACTGTGCAACAGCAGGGGAGCACAAATACAGACCCCCAACGTCTGTATGGCAATGTTGCACAGTACAGACCCGCACACACTGAGGACCCCCCACATGACAGTGCAACAGCAGGGGAGCACAAATACACCGCCCCAGTACGGCAGCAGAAAGCACAATACAGTTCCCAACGAATGTACGGCAGCAGTAAAGCACATCTACAGTCACCCACAACTGTAGTATAGCAAAGTAGCACAAAGGAGCTCGCAGCAACTGCATATGACAGCAACGTAGCGCAACGCAGATCCCCAGCAACAGTATGACAGCGAGGCACCGTAGGACAAAGGCAGTCACCCAGGGTACAGGAGCACAAACATGGCCTCTGCAACTGTGGGATAGTAAATAGCACCAACGCAACGTGGAACCCCCGAAACTGTATGACAGCAAGGAACAATAGCACAAATGCAGTCCCCCACCAGCAAGAAGATTACAGCAAAGTCGCACATGCAACCACGTAGCAACTGTACGACAGCAAGGTACATTAGCACAAATGCAGTCCCCCCGCAACAATATGATAGCAAAGTAGCACACATGCGACCACCTAGCAATGGCCCGATAGCAAGGTACATAAGGACAAATGCAGTCCTCCCGCAACAATATAATAGTAAAGTAGCACACATGCAACCACCAAGCAACTGTACGATAGCCAGGCACAATAGCATAAATGCAGTCTCCCAGCAACAAGATAATAACAAAGTAGCACACCTGCAACCACCTAGCAACTGTAAGACAGCAATGAACATTAGCACAAGAGCAGTCCCCCCCCCCCCCCCCCCCCCCCCCCCAAGCAACAATATGATGCAAAGTAGCACACAAGCAACCACCTAGCATCTGTACGATTGCAAAGTAGTGCAAATGCAGCACCCGGCCCGCAACTGTAGCACCGCAAGGAACACAAATACCAACTCCGCAACGATTGCAGGCACTAGGGTCACCAGCAGCAATACAAATCCTACTTGCACGACTGAGCGAGCCCAAGCCAAGGAATGGCAACGGCTCAACCACCTGGATGCCTACTACATGGGGTGGGTGGGTGGGTGGGTGGTAGTGAAGTGTCACATACGGCAGTTAGTACACAAATGAGCTCTGAGCATCTACGCTCATTAAACTTAGCCAAGGGGCTAGTGGATTTGATACCCCCAAGTAGAACCCCAAGGGACCTGTGAAACAACAACACATACACATCGCATGATGTTAATTATTTTTATTTCATAAATACATTTAACAATCCTGCAATGTCTGGCATAGGGCTTGATACCACGCCATTAACTACTGTACCAGCACTAGTGTGCCTAACAAGGATACAGTAATGTAAACTACGACCTTTGGAGGGTGTAGCTCCGTCGGAGAGGGTTTGCCCTAATAGCTGAGGAGCAGTTTACAGGAACAGGCGATCCACCAAGACGGGAGCGGTCTTATAGGTAGAGCAGCTCCAGGCAAGCCTAAACTCCCAAGTCCCAACTAACTTGTAGCAATGTTGCCGAGAATTACCCTCTCCAACGACACCCTCCAGCTATGCTGGAGAAGGGATTCGAGGCACGAACCCTGCCCAATGGCGTTTCTACAACCCAATAACCTAGTGGTGAAACTGCAACACATGGAGAACTGCGAATGTAACGACGAGAGGCACTGCTGGACCAAGAGAGTCTGGGAAACCCGCTACAGCATGGGTCAGACACATCCGGCACCGCGACAAATATATGAGCAACTACACATTAGATGCAGCAGGAGAAAAAAAGGGGGGGGGGCAACAAGACGTGGCACGTGCCAAGAGCTCGTTGAACACTTAGAACAAATACAAGCAGCCAGATTGGAAAAGCACGCAAGCACTAGCAATCGTAACCTATAAGCCACCCCCACAGGCATGGTAACTTAATCTACACCCAGGTAGCGTGACAACGGTCACCAACAACCCGGTACGAGCCTCAGCAGTAGAGTGCAACCTAAGAGACGACCAGCGCCAAACCGCAGATGCAGAAGCTATTGACCCCCTAAGCGCATCAGCATCACAAGCGTAAGACCCATCATACACAGCGGCAGGTGCACCCAACAATGCAGCACGACCACAAATGTAACAGATCAAGAGCCATAGCTAGCAAAATGTGGAAGTAACTCTTAAGCTAAAACACGGCGCGCGCCGCAATCAAGGTAACCTAAGACATGTCTCGCGCAGCAGCTCTAGGAACCACAGGTTCGTCACAAGCAGAACTACAGTAACCGAAGACAAGTGAGCGGAGCAACATTGTAAAGACAGACACGGCGGGTGTGGTAGTAGTACCAGAACCAATGTCAAAGACCGCTGTGGTGGTAACCTAAGGTACGCACAGCAGCAAGTGTGACTTCAGAAAAACAAACAGCAGCAATGGACCCAGGGCTGACCCCAGTGGTGGTGGGGTAAGTGAACCCACCTAAAACAGCAAGTGCAGCGGGATAACCTAAGACACATCAGGTGCAGCAGCAAAACATACTATCTGGAACCACCGGAAACGGTGGCAAGCAGGGACTGAGACTGGCGAGGCGCAAGACTTGGCAACAAGAGACAGGGAGGGGGGGCGGGGGGCGGGGGGGAGCAATGGAAGCACCAGAAACACATCCGGTGTGGCAGCCAATTAACCCACAAGACATAACCCACAAGACATAACCCACAAGACATCTGGCCATGAAGAAAGGCTGGTAGTAAACCCCGCAGCAGTACAGCATATAGACGAAAACCAATTAAGACCCGCATAATACCATACCCTGTAGGAACCATGCAACAGTTAGCAGGCTGAAAGACGAAATGGGCGAGCCCAGTGTGTAATTCCCACTGTGGGAAAGGGGCTAGCATGGCCCAACATCTCAACGCGCAGCCCAAGAGTGAGGGAAGGCCTACAACACATGCGGGCTCATAATGCGGATTGACCCAGAACAGGAGGGGAGAATTAGCAACTTCCCAGCATGACACCCAGACCCAGGACACTTAGCCCACGAAAGCAGATAATAGACGACATAGCGCATACATGTAATAGACACAATAGCACAATCCTAGCACACAAGGCCGAAGCCACAAGCAAGCCTTCCCCAAGGCAAATAGACAAAAGGCGCCTGAATGGCCCAAAAACAGCCTGAAAGCAAGGCCATAACAATGCCTTCTTGCAGAAAGCGCTAGCATCTGAACCACTAAAGTAGGCTGGCAATCTGGCAGCCTACAACATCAAGTGGAGCAGCAAAACGAG
The DNA here is from genome assembly GCA_035771165.1 of Paragorgia papillata. Lineage (NCBI taxonomy): Eukaryota > Metazoa > Cnidaria > Anthozoa > Scleralcyonacea > Coralliidae > Paragorgia > Paragorgia papillata. The sequence continues at coordinate 254,419 of JAWNZC010000455.1, read as the reverse complement.
CCAGAAACAGAGCTGCCCTAATGTGTGAAGAGCAAACAATACAGAGTTTAATAAAAAAATGTAACACAAAATTAAAAAGACTGCGGTGTTGAGGAGATTAACATTAAAATAAGCAACCAGTGAAATAAGCAACGTCGAAGAAAAAACAAATGCACTTGGACGTCTGGTATTACGTGGTTATGATCCCTGTCACACCCATAAGGAGGCCACTTGGCTGCATTGTTTAGGAACAAAGGACAGATATTCCAGTGGGATTTGCAGTCGGACGATGTCAAGCCCATAAAACAAAACAAAACATAACAGATAATTAGCAAAACAAATTTTGCACATAACATCACCAACCCAAAATTTCTTTGTTCCTGTGAGCTAAAGCAGTAAACCGCACAAAAGGCAGCACACCGCACAAAAGGCAGCACAGAAATAGGGCCTTCTGTAAGCCAACTGTATTAACTAATAAGTACATATACTTGACAAGTTAGACACGGTATCGAAAAGACAACTTAATGGAGCATGCAGAGTAAAATATAACGATAAGGAAGCCCTATAAAGGATTTACCAAATAATAGTACAGCAAATTGCCAGCGAAGAATAACTAGCCCCAGTGCGGACGGCAGAATAGAACAGGCCAGGCAATATTTAGATAAAATCGAACGACTCGACTCACCTGGTAATTTATCCCAAATTAGGGCGTCCAACGACTTGACAAAACTTTTGGCCTTTCGAACTTGTACGCCAGAGCGGACAGTACTGAGATCTGAACAGCTAGCATATGCTACGAGCCGGCCAAACATACAAACGCTTAGCTCATAAACACAAGCTGATTGAACTGCGCCGAGAGCCAGAATAAACAGTCTCCTTCGATAAGGCTATAGCTCAAAAACGCAACGAACAAGCTGTTGGGGAACTGCAAACAACACCACGGACCAAGTAGCGGTCTGTGAACAATAAAATTCTCCGGTAATAACTGTGGAGAGAACGAACAACTGAACAAGCCACGGAAATGAAGACAAGCAAGCTAGCGGCAAAACAGCAGCGTATAAAAATTGCAGCAAATCGATTAGACGCGACAAAAAACTGATGATTTAAGCACAAACGTGGCAATGAGCCACAGCTAAAAAACGTCTGAAAGCTAAGCTACAGTGTACAAACCATACAACCAGCATAAACCGGTCGGAGTGAAGAGCCAGTTGAGCTAAAGTCTAAGGCAGCATATCAAGCGACGAACCACGACCACCTAAGGGCAAGGAAACCCTAGTTTCATGGCAGCGTTTCCCATTTATCTGCCAACAACGCTGTGGACGGGTAAATAGCTGACGGTAGTCTTAGACAGAACCCGAGAAATTCGAGAAACAGCATATAGACAAGCAGCCTCTTGGCAGTGAAGTGTCGCATACGGCAGTCAGTACACAAATGAGCTCTGAGCATCTACGCTCATTAAACTTAGCCAAGGGGCTAGTGGATTTGATACCCCCAAGTAGAACTCCAAGGGCCCTGTGGAACAACAACACATACACATAGCATGATGTTAATTATTTTTAGTTCATAAATACATATATATATATATATATATATATATATATATATATATATATATATATATATATATATATATATATATATATATATATATATATATATATATATAGTTCAATCTACAGACACGGTGTTTCGCTGTACAACAGCTCATCAGTGTAGCTTGGAACAATCTGAATGAATTTCATCAATTACTTATACACATGCGATCGTCGGTGACAACCGCATGTGGGACAGCATCGGTGAAGTACATTCAGATAGCGTGAAGTACGCATGGGCCCAGAGTGCTCAAACTTCCACAAGGGTAGTGAGCGTATATATATATATGTATACTGTAAAATCCCGGTTATATTAAGCCCCCCTGGATATAAGCTGACTATCACATCATAAAACGGCCTTTGAACAGGTATAAGCCTGTAAGCCTTATAACTGGCATGTTACGGTATTGATATAGTAAGACAAAAGGACAAACTTGAGTTACTTCATTTGAACTTTAATCACTACAAATTTGTTTCAAATTTGTCCTTTTGTCTTACTATTCCACTCTACCTTGGTATTGAGCACTCTACTCATATGTTTTCAAACGTGCTACTTATCTGTATCTATCTATCTGTCTGTCTGTCTGTCTGTCTGTCTGTCTGTCTGTCTGTCTGTCTGTCTGTCTGTCTGTCTGTCTGTCTGTCTGTCTCTCTGTCTCTCTGTCTGTCTGTCTGTCTGTCTCTCTGTCTCTCTGTCTCTCTGTCTCTCTGTCTGTCTGTCTCTCTGTCTCTCTGTCTCTCTGTCTCTCTGTCTCTCTGTCTCTCTGTCTCTCTGTCTGTCTGTCTGTCTGTCTCTCTGTCTCTCTGTCTCTCTGTCTCTCTGTCTCTCTGTCTCTCTGTCTCTCTGTCTCTCTGTCTCTCTGTCTCTCTGTCTCTCTGTCTCTCTGTCTCTCTGTCTCTCTGTTATATTTGCTATAACTATCTTAATATTTGCTATTAGAAAAGTTGCTATCCCTAGTAAAACAACACATACCACTGTCAAAATAAGAAACCTAAAGAGATTTGATCCGAATAAGTTTAGAGATGACCTACGAAGACTACCTTGGCATGAACTGAGTGATATAAATGATCCTAATATCAGGTGGGAGATGTGGAAAAACATGTTTCTGTCTAGCGTAGATAAGCATGCGCCTTTCAAAACTAAAAGAATTAAAAACAAGAAAAGCCCATGGCTGACGGCTGAATTGAAGCATTCGTTAATTGAACGTGACAGCCTTAAAAGAACGGCCATAAAGTCTGGCGATCAGGGCGATTGGCAAAGGTTTAAGAATGCTAAAAACAAGTGTAATAATCAAATAAGAAAAACAAAAAAAGATTTTTATTATCAACATATTAGTGAAAATTCTGGAAATTCGAAAGAAATTTGGAAGGTAATAAATGAAATAGGATCCCGTAACACCAAATCAGATAACAATATTTTGAGTCTAAAAATTGGGGGGAAAACAATTACCGACCCAGATGAAGTTTCACTTTGCATAAATAATCATTTTGCTGAGATAGGGCCAAAATTAGCTGCATGTCAAGAAAGAGCAACAAAATTATTTACAGATTATATAAAACCAGTTGACTCTTCCTTTTCATTAACTCCCATCTCAGCCACGACAGTTTTCAAATTACTGGCGTCAATGTCTGAAAATAAAGCTACTGGTCTTGACGGAATACCATGTAAGTTATTGAAAGAAGCTGCGTCGGTAATTGCTGTTCCACTTTGCGACATGTTTAATTTATCAATCCAAATTAGCATATTCCCAAGTGACTGGAAACTCGCTAAGGTTATTCCCGTATATAAAAGTGGTATTAAGGAAGACGTCAACAATTATAGGCCTATCTCTTTAATCTCAGCAGTCGCTAAAGTTTTTGAGAGAATTGTATATGACCAACTCTATGAATATGTTTCTAAAAATAATTTACTATCTGATGCTCAATCTGGATTTAGGCCATCGCACTCTTCAGCAACAGCATTATTAGATGCTACGATAGAATGGTTTAATAATATGGACCAAGGACGGTTAAACTCTGTGGTTTATTTAGATTTGGCCAAAGCTTTTGATACAGTTGACCATGATATTTTAATACACAAATTATCACTTTATGGTGTATGCGATTCGTCCTTGAATTGGTTTAAGTCCTATATTACGAATCGTGTACAAAGATGTATTGTAAATGGTCACTTGTCTGGGCAAAGAACGCTAAAAATGTGGTGTGCCACAGGGCTCGATCCTCGGTCCATTATTGTTTTTAATCTACATAAATGACCTCCCTTGTTGTTTAGAGAATTCTAATGCTAGATTGTATGCCGATGACACTAACATAACAACAACGGGTTCGTCAATTGTAGAAATAACCAATTCTGCTGAAGCTGACTTACAAAATATTAAGGAATGGCTAATTGCTAATAAACTCAGTTTAAATGTCACCAAAACAGAACAGATGTTCATTGGATCAGATCATAACCTAAGTAAGATTAGAGAAGACACACCGATACTTTTAGACAATAAACCTATTAAAAGGGTCAAGGCATCAAAATCTCTAGGTATCTACATTGATGAAAGGTTGTCTTGGCATGACCAAATAAATGAAATGTCAAAAAAAATAACGAAAGCAATTGGGGGACTACGTCAAGTAAGACAGTTTGTGCCTATACAGACTGCCATAATAATGTACAAGTCTTTAATCCAACCGCTTTTTGATTATTGTGACATTGTTTGGGATAATATGCCTTTAACAACAGGTGAGAGATTGCAAAAATTACAAAATCGTGCTGCTCGTGTTATTACCTGTCAAAGTTATGAAGTCAGATCCAATGACATCCTTCAACAATTAGGATGGAAAACATTGTCTGAGAGGCGATATATTCACAAGGCTAACATGATGTTTAAAATATTCCATGGTAACGCACCTAGTTATTTGGTGGAGTATTTTACTAAGTCTACTGTGAATAATGCATATGATCTGAGAAATAGAGATAACTGTTTAGTTCTTCCGAAACCACGAACCGAATACCTTAAGAAGAGTTTTCAGTACGCGGGCGCCAAATTATGGAATAATCTCCCACCTAATATCAGATCACAAAATAATTTTAGTACTTTTAAACGAGAAGTAATCGATAATTATTTGTAAATACCCGTTTTATTTCGATCCTTCAAAGTGTAATAATATTATATAGGTAATAGTATTGTATAGTTCCAATTTTAATGTTCTTAGCTAGTGTAGTTTTCAATGTAATTAATTATGTAATTTTTTCGTGTACTTAGTCATTTTTAGAGATCTCGGCTTTCATGTAAAGCAGTTTTTTATAACTGATGATTCCCCGAGAAGAAATAAAGATTCATCATCATCATCATCATCTCTCTGTCTCTCTGTCTCTCTGTCTCTCTGTCTCTCTGTCTCTCTGTCTCTCTGTCTCTCTGTCTCTCTGTCTCTCTGTCTCTCTGTCTCTCTGTCTCTCTGTCTCTCTGTCTCTCTGTCTGTATATATATATATATATATATATATATATTTAGCATATACCTCACAGGTGAATACAGTATTCACCTCAGTGTCAGTGAATAGTGTAGATATTCACCTTGCTGCTTTACGGCTCGGTGAATATCCAGCACTGTTCACCTCCACTTCATCTTTGGTGAATACAGTAATTGTTATATATATATATATATATATATATATATATATATATACAAATATATATACAAATATTTGTTTCGCTGTACAACAGCTCATCAGTGTAGCTTGGAACAATCTGAATGAATTTCATCAATTACTTATACACATGCGATCGTCGGTGACAACCGCATGTGGGACAGCATCGGTGAAGTACATTCAGATAGCGTGAAGTGCGCATGGGTCCAGAGTGCTCAAACTTCCACTAGGGTAGTGAGCGTTGCATATATATATATATATATATATATATATATATATATATATATACTGTATGTGCCGTATGTATATTTATACCTTTTCTCACACTTAACTTGTCCAATTGGAGAGTTAGATTTCCACAGTTGAAATAAATAACATGCTTCAATTATAGACCACTTAAACTTATTCCCTTGGTGAGTCAGGCTAACATGAAGTACAGACTTACATCAAGTACCACATAATAGTATTTTTTGATGAATAGCCTTACCAGTTACCACTAGACCTTGAATTTCCCACTAGTGTTAACGTCAGCAGCTTGCAAACAGGCTCTGGAATTACGTGCATACTGTATCTCAGCATATGCACCAAGGTTGGGGCCAAGATGGTTGACATGGGACAATCTGAGTTATTGTATTTTTGAATTTTTGCCCCGTTTGATCACCAGTTGCTATAGGCAATAAAGTTTTTAATAATTTTCTGCATTACTTTTACTAATTACTTTAATAGTTTCCTGAAAGTTTATTATTGAAACACTACATGTATTTATTATATGCATGACAAAATTACTACATTTTGATTGGTTGAGAGGGGTACAATTATTTTATTAATTGTGTACTGCAGTACAATTAATAAAATAATTGTAGTCGTCTAGAGAAGGCCCTCGGATTGTCAACATCGTTGACAATAAAATTCAAAATGGCGGCCAATTCTGCAATGGAAAGTTTTCAAATTTCTAACGACTCGTGCAATGAAGTAAAAATTCCCTGTAAATATTTTGAAATGAGTATAGAGAACACCCAGAGTGAAAATGTTTCTTGTCAAGTAATGAAACAAGATGTTTTTAAAGGTGTGAGTGAGTACTTAGCGTACGTGTCGTAATTTTGTCATGCATATAATATAGAGAATAATACATGGATGTGCGGAAATATGAAATTTATTTCGAGTGTTGACCAGGATACTGTATCTCACGAGTGAGCGAAGCGAACGAGTGACATATCCTGTTCAACACGAGAAATAAATTTCATATTTCCAAGCATCCATGTATTGTTCTGTTTATTATATAAAAAAAATTGTCCTATGGGCAATTCCAGCTATAAATGATGCGCGCGGGGATTTATGGGAAGTAAGGTATCATCTTTCAAATTAATTCAAAATGGTGGCTTAATTTGTAAACAAAGAATATATCCCAGTTTTAAATCACTGCAAATGGTGAGTCAAGTTATGCTGTGGTTAATTCTACTAACTAAATGGATGCTACAAATTCAACCAAGTCTTTAACCGAATCTTTTTGTGCCTCTGTGAATAAACAAACGACTTTTCCATCGAAGAAAGCTAAAGGTGGCGGTATACAGCTTGTTGTGTCCCTGGTTGCAGAAATAGTACAAAAAGGAATCCGGCTCTTTCATTTCATCGATTCCCGAAAGACCAAAAATCAAGAAATACATGGATACACTGGATAGGAAGAGAAGCATTCACTCCAAATGACCATCATCGAGTTTGCTCTGAGCATTTTCCAGGAGGTAAAAAAACTTATCTCAACAATATACCAACCGAAACACCCAAACTATTAAAACCAAAACTAACCAAACCCAGACCGACCTACAGATGTCGTGAACGAACTGTACTAGCAGAACTAAAGAACGACACATCAACAAGTAACACTAAAGTCACAGACGTAGAGCCAACACCGCAGGAAAATCTTCAAACTGAGATACATCGACTGGAAAACGAATTGGCCAACTTAAGACTCAAATATGAGAATGATACCAGTGCTCTTAAAGATTATTTAAAACGTGTCGACGTTTGAATCAATTAAGTTCGACGATTTTAATTAAGTTCGACGCCCACATTAAGTTCGACCGAGGTGGTCGCGCTTAGGTCGAACTTAATGTATTAAGTTCGACTTGGCGCGACGTCGATTCAAACGTCGAACTTACCATGTGCCGAACCTAATGCAATTCACGAAAAAAACGTGCTTGTCTAGTTTATCTCGCAGTAATGCGAGGTGAAAACATGAAACTTAATACGCACGGCGGTCTTTTCGAGTAAATATGGACGCGAGAAGAGATCATTACTGTTTGTATCGTAAGTGCATAACTTGTAGTAGTTATAAGCACGCCGGCATGTAATCGATGCGCTGAGTTGTTTGAAGAAGTACGTTCCGCATTCACCTGACAACAGGCTAGTGTAAGGCAGATTCAAGTCAATTATCTACTCACAATTACAGTAAAAACCCGCTAACAAGAACCTACATTTCACCAAATCAGCCTGGGATAGGTTCTTATATTCTTATAAATATATTCTTATATAAATAAATTCTCAATTTCAGCCTGAGGTTCTTAATAGGAGTAGGTTCTTGTTGGCGGGTTTTTACTGTATTCTGTTTTCTTTTCTCGCTCTCTTCGGATTTACCGTCACCATTTTTCGACAAGAAAATAATGAGAAACAGACAAGAAAAACGAAAACCGTGCGATTCATGGCACATTATTCATGTTAAGCGGTATACATTCGCGTAGGTGGCCACTGACCAAATTCAATGAATGCTCGCCGCTAGCAATTAAGTTCGACATGTTAGGCTCGACGTTTGAAACCACGTCGAACTTAAAAAATGTGGTCGCAGAAGATCACTGTGCCCAGAAGAAGAATTGTTTCTAGTTCTTTCACGATTAAGATGTGGTTTACTGGAGAGGGACCTTGCTACAAGGTACAACATTTCAGTATCACAAGTGAGTAATATATGGATAACTTGGTTGGATTTTCTCTACCAAAGATTGAGGGCAATTTCTATTTGGCCATCCAGGGAACATGTTGATGCTACTATGCCAGCTAATTTCAAAGAACATTTTCCTCAAACAAGGGTAATTGTGGATTGCACTGAGATGTTTATTGAGATGCCATCTGCACCAGTCACACAGGGTGTTACATTCTCGTCGTACAAGCACCATATAAACACCGTCAAAGGGCTTGTTGGCATTTCTCCTGCAGGGACCCTAACCTTTGTGTCAGAGCTTTATGCTGGGAGGACATCTGATAAAGAGTTAACTAAGGACTGTGGTGTCCTAAAACTGTTGGAAAAAGGAGATCAGATAATGGCAGATAAAGGTTTTAATATTGACTGAGATTGTTTGCCAGATGGAGTAACCCTAAACATCCCCCCTTTTCTGAAAGATCAAAATCAGTTTTGTATTGAAGATGAGGTAAAGACAAGGAGAATAGCTAAAGAAAGAATACATGTCGAGAGAGCAATAGAAAAGATTAAGAATTTTCGGATTTTACAGCAAGTAATACCTTTAAGTATGGCAGCAGATGTCAGCAAGATATGGATTATTTGTAGCTACCGTACCTTGTTTTTCAAGCCTCTTGTTTTTCAAGCCTCTTGTTGTGTCAGCTCAACCATAGGCTCAACAATCTGATTGAGTAATTTTATATTTTTAAATAACATTCTTAAAATAATAATAATAATTTGAATAATTCTCAAAGCTGTAACAGCAGTAAAATGACATCATACAAATGTGCCATAAATTCATTCTATTCTAAATTTTCATAATTATTTCATCAATTTTCATTATAAATACAAATATTTCAATTAAGATTTTCATTGTAGATAATTATACTGTAAATATTTCATTTAACAAAATTTTCATTTAAATATTTTCTTATTTCATTTAATTATTTTCAAAAAAATCAAAATAAAAGCGAGTAAGCTTTGGCAGCATATTGTTTTCCCAGTTTGCTGGGTCAAAGTAAACACGTTCAATATGGAGGTCTTTGACTGTATATACAACAAAATCTATCCAGCTTAAATGGCAGATGGCCATAATTCCTTGTAATTGAAATAAAAAATTTTTTTTCCTTTTTCAAAATGGGCTCACCCTCTAACAAATGAAGATAAAATTTTGCATCTCCACATGTCTCACTTATGGTCATATTAATCTTTGACGATGGACATTTTATTTCAACAGCACCACAAGGAGTTAATTCTTGTGAACTGCAAACTAGTGCATCTGGGCTAGCACCTAACCATGGTCATTTAGGATTTACCACCAAACCAACAGATCTACAAACTTGTATGGGACTGTTTTTAGCTTCCTTCTGCTCAAAATACTTTAAGAGTGCATTTGCCTCATTTTCTTTACCCCACCTACAGCTTTTGGGGACTGTTACTGAACTAGAGGAATTTAATACTTTATCTATATGATTGTTTTTGAAAAAATAGATTCTCTTCTGTTCATCACTGACCCAAAGTCTAATGATGTTAGTCGCTTCCTTCGATGAGAAAACCATTCTGGACAATCTGCTTGATCCCTGGTGTTTCTTTCAATCTCTAGACATTCCTCCAAATCAACAGTTAATTGCTTTTTTTCAAGTTTTGAGAGTTCATTTTGAGAAAGGAGGTTGAAATCTAGAACCCCATTAAGATCTTTTAGAACAGCAACCCTAACGCTCTCTGTGTTTAAATTGTTCAAAACTTTCTTTTTAAAGTTCAGCTTTAATTTTGAAGGTAAATTATTATGCCAACATTCATAGTCAAAAGGTTCACAATTGTTGTCATCAACACACCAACAAGGGGGGGGGGGGGGGGTCCATATAATTTTCAGCCATACTATCGCGAAGCCTTTTTATGTCTTCCTTTGAAACTTTTTCAGCAAAGCAGGGTGCTGCCTTGTATCCTTTCCGTTTACCTTTGACTAGAGGTCGTTTCCTACCTTTCCTATCTTTGTCGAAGTCTCCCTGCTCAAAAAGTAAATCCTCAAAAAGCAAAGGACCTTTCATCTCGTTTCTTGTTGATGGTATATTCCACTTTTGCAGTTTTCCGGTGCAAGAAATATCATCAGGGACTTCAGGTAGTTCTAGCTCTTTAAAGTCTAAAACTTGAAATAATAGTGCTGCAACGTGTTTACAACAACCTCCCTTTCCTGCCGGACATTCGCACTTCGCGTAAGAAATGTCTCCAGATCTCTCTTTGAAATGCACGTAAACAGTATATTCAATTTTCTTCATTTGAGCATTTACTTTACCCCGAACCAGAAAATAGTTTTCACCTCCCATGTTTAAATTTGGTTTTACCACTATATCACTGACGTATCCGGACTTGAACAGCTGATATCCAAGTTTTTTATGCCGTGCTGCTTCTTTGGGTTGTTGATCGGCGATACTTGTTAAGTACGAGATGTTTTTTGAGTAAATCATGGGTAAAATTCGGGAAATTACTTAAATTTCTTGTCCACACCACTTGAGGAGATTGATTTATGGTCATTTTCCAAGGCTGGTAAAGCTTAGCGACATTCTATGCAGAATTTGCAGTGATTTAAAACTGGGATATATTCTTTGTTTACAAATTAAGCCACCATTTTGAATTAATTTGAAAGATGATACCTTACTTCCCATAAATCCCCGCGCGCATCATTTATAGCTGGAATTGCCCATTGCCTTGCAAAAATGGCATTAAACTATAATGCTGATTCAGCGATAATCGTCACATGTGCGATTATCATAAATAATCGCACATGTGAGATTATCACTTTTATTAGTGGCGGAAAAATCAATAAAACACTCTATTTTATATAATAAAAATGAGTAATCATATGATTTTGCTCGTACAATTAAGGATTTACACTACTCGTGATATTTGAAAATTATGCCAAATTGCACTCACCTAACGGCTCGTGCAATTTTGGCAAAATTTTCAAATATCACTTGTAGTGTAAATCCTTAATTGTACTCACTATCATATGATTACCTATACTTACTGCATTTTACCCTGGCCAATTTTTATTTTTATCCCTTGGGGTAATGTTTTGTGGTATTCCAGGTGTATATATAATTGATTAAGATATTTGATCCACAAGATTGTTCCCAGCTGCACTGATGAGCTGTTATACAGTGAAATGTATGTCTGCAGATTGATTTATATTATATATGTATACATCACTGGGTCAAGTGGACTGAAACAGACTAAATAGAGAAAAACTTAATTTGTATTTTGAGAAGATGGTTATCATTTACGTCTTTCACATTACGAGTAATCCTCCATAGCCTGATGTTTCTCTGTGGATTAATGCACTCCTTGTGGCTTGTTCACTTGCACGACAAGCAATGTGGTATTGACGTAGTCATGACGACTTAACATGGAACAACGACTTTGGAGGAATTTCTAAACCATGTATATGATCTGTTCCACTCTTTAACGCTAGAAAAGTTTCTTTTGTTCTTCCTCCATACTTCTCCTGAAAATTTTGAAATTTTAAGCCCCAGAAAGACAGTTTTGGGCTATTTTTATGAGGTAATTAATATCTGGCAAATAGTCAATCTGTGAGGCAAGGATGGCTCTCCGCCGCAGAGGCTCAGAGGCGAAGGCGTGCAGGCGAGAGAAGATGCGCGGGGAATGATGGGAAGAGGGAAAGAAAATGAGCCTCTGCCAGATAATGATGTCAATATGGCGCCTAAATTCTGTGATCGATTAGGCGCCAGACTCGGTATTTCAATATATAATCAAATCTACTACTCAAAAGTCGGATATCAATAAATTGTGAACAAAAGACACATTTAAATCGCTGCTAGACAATTCTCAACTCGACAATGTTATTGCAACACAACGTCACAAGGACAGGTTTCTCTGATTTTGAATTATGCAAATAATGAAACAAAAGTATAAAACAAACGCTACATGAGAAAGTTTATCATTGATCTCAAAGGATAAACTGTTGGCCCGAACATCTTCAAAATCTGGAACTCAATTATGTTGGTTGAAATCCCTGCAACAGTGAGGAAACAAAATAATCTTCAGATTCTATTAACAGGATACAAAGATTGAGGAACACTTCGCAATCTTAAATCATCAAAATTAATTCTTAAAGTATATTATTATGAAAAACCCAAAATGTTCCTCAATCTTAGCCTCCTGACATCCCACTTTTTTTCAGGTCTGGCAACGCAATAACTTGATGGAGCATGCCTACCCATGATTGATTCATTTCTTATTGTAAATTTACTATCTGTTTCAGGTTATGCCGTGGTTCTATGATAGAAATATGGTTATATGTTATTCAACATGTTCGCCCTACTCAGTAAGTAGATAATCAACAATAAATAATTCGATGACTGAAACTTTATAATTATTGATATCAAGGATTACAAAAGTTGATAATACAGACCGAGACTTTGATGATTCTGGATATCGAATTCATTATAAACGTCTTATACTTTTATTCTACATTAATTTTCAGTTGAAAATATGAAGAAAAACACTTCCCCAGAACCAAAACTATTACAACCAAAAACATTACTCTCGAACTTTACGAAATTACTGTTTGACTACTATACACATTAAGGCACTACACTATATACGTACAACACTGACGACTCATGAACCTGCAAGAGTACTATATATGCCTCAAGTGCAAGTGACTAGGGTTGGGCGATATTAAAAAAATCATCTCACGATTATTGTCAAGGAAATTATCACGATATTCGATAATATCGCGATAAATACAATAAAAACAATGACCACATTTTTCAATTTTAATGAATATCAAAACATAGTAAGCTTATATAGTAAAACAACAAATTAAAGTAATATGAAGGCTTTTTCTAGTCTAATATTTACTGTTCATAAACCTGAACTGTCTATGCAGTGTCTACTGTTCAAATGTCTCTACTAGTCTACTTTATTCCATGTTTTTTGCAAGGAAAACTAGATTATTAACATGTTGTGGTTTCAACCTACTACGAAAAGCATTTACAATAATCCCTCCCTTGCTGAATACACGTTCTGACGGTACACTTGTTGCTGGAATGGAAAGATACTTTCTGGCCATTACAGCAAGAAGAGGAAAATATATGCAATTGTTTTTCCACCACAGAAGTGGATTACTATCTGTCTCTATACACGGTTGCTCCAAATAGGTATTCATCTCTTTTTCCACCCTTGCTCTTAGTGGAACTGTTTCTTGATTGGAAACATTTGACTTTGGAAGCTTATTTAAAATAGCTGTAAGACCTTTTGCCTTTTTGGGTAGTGGTGGTTCCAGTGACTCTTGTTGTTGTTGTTGTTGTTGTTGTGGTGGTGGGTTAGTTAAAGAATGATCATCTGACTCACCTCGATGTTGGTCATGTTGCTCTAACATTTCTGTCAATAGGTTAGACTTGACTAGATCTGTGTCAGCAACATAGTTCACTTTAAATCTTGGATCAAGAAAGCTACATTTATCAATAATTAAAGATATTGCAGCTGATTCATAGCGTGGAGAGAGATTAGCTGAAATAGCGGACTTCATTTGGACTGAAAGAGGACTATCTTCATCTTTCTCTTCGCAGATTTCCATCACATGCTGTAAGAGTGGTCGGATGGCAGAACAGGTTACTTCTTTCTCTCCCGATAAAGCATCTGTGAGGTATGATAGAGGTTTGACAAGTTCAACAAGCTTCTCTAGCACTGTAACATCTGCATCATTTAGCATAAGGCACCACGACTTTCTATCTTCGAGAAGGACAGCTGACAACGCTTGCTGCTGTTCCAATATTCTTTCCACCATGTCGTAAGTTGAGTTCCAACGTGTGGTAACTGCACCAAGAAGCTTGTGTTCTTTAAGACCCAACTGACTTTGCTTCTCTTTGAGGTCCCTCTGCTTCTTCCAGCTTCGACTAAATGATGCTACTAGAGCGCTGCATCGTCTCACTGACCTTTGTACTCTTTGCATCTCCAGGCACTTGTTAATAGCAAGGTCTAAACAATGTCCAAAACAGCTCAATCGCAACCAACCACGCGAGTGAAACCCAGCAACAAAATTACTGCCATTGTCCGTTGCAGTAAGGACTAGCTTCTCAGTTGAAAGGCTCCAATTGCTCAATATATCATTGATGGACTCAATAATATTTTCTCCAGTATGATCTTCAAACAAGGGCACGGTCTCAAGGCAAATTGACTGAAGTCCCCATGCGGAATCAATGAAATGAACTGTATAACTCAAATAAGGGTGCGTTGCCCTGCTGGTCCACAAGTCTGTTGTAGCAGAAAAAAAGTTAATTTGGCTTAGCTTGGGATTAACCACTGTTTCTTTTACCTGATTATATAAGCGTGGAATTTCTTGGTGTGAGAAGTGCTTTCTCGAAGGGAGCTTGTACCTAGGGTTTAGTTTGGCAATCATCTTTTGAAACCCAGGTTTTTCCACTGTGTACAATGGCTGCATGTCTTTCGCTAAAAAATAAGCTACTGCATGATTTAGTTCTTTTGCTTGGCCACCTTTGGGATCATAATGAGTTGAGCGCTCAACAACAGTCTCAAGTGTTGGCTGCATACCTTGACTCCTTGATGCTTTGTTTGTGTTGCTATTTCCTTGATTTGCTTCTTTGTATGCTCCGGGGTGTCGTTCACGAAGATGAGTAAACAAATTTGTGGTGTTGCCACTTTTACATGGCACTGACTTGCAGCATATCCTGCAAATGGGCCGATGCTCTTGTGATGGTATTAATACTCCATGTTCGTCTGCCTTTATTCCGAAAAAGTTCCATGCAGCGCTCTTTGTATTTTTCTTTTTAACAAGATTTGGTTCTGTTACTTCGGTGTCCATTGCAAAGCGTTTATATACGTTTGACTGTGGTTTGACAAACGTTTGCTGTGTCTCCGCTGGCACAAATGCCGTGGGCACACAGCGCAAGCAAAGCCTGCAATTTCATTGTTCAGCGGATTAATACATAAATATTAGCTTTTATACAAACGTATTAAATTCGTATTTAATTCAGGAAATAGTTTTAATTCTTTTAAAAACTATATTTTCTAGGAATTGAAAGAATTTTTTAGGATTTTATAAAAGCTATATACACATGCGAAGCAATATCACGATAGTCATCGAGCATGACGATAATTTCGATATATCGTCGCTCAAGTTTCTACCTTCGATACGATAATCGCGATTGAAAATATCGCGATAAATCAAAATATCGAAATATCGCCCAACCCTAAGTGCAACACAACTTAAAAACCCACCATCGTGTTGCTTTTGATTACTGTGTCATAATATATCGTCATGACGTCATGTTTTTTTTAAGTAATTGTCTACTTGTTTGGGGGCCGTAGTAATTGGCCTTAGCTGTTGCAGTTTAACCCAGCCCGTTGTCTTAATCTGTATTTATTGTGTATTATGCACGGCAAAGTTAATAAATAAATAGATAGATAAATGCAATTCAAAGACGGTTGCCTTTTTCTATTTTTTTTTTTTTTGCTTTTCTTCAGATTGTATAGCTGGACCAATGAACTCAATTTTCATAACTGAAACACTAACTGCTTAACTCCGGCGCTAGCCTCTCTAAATAGAGAATGAAAACCTGTACGAACTGCATTCAGTTTTAACTTTTCATTTTCATTTTCAACTCCCAAGTGAGTATCATCACACACTTAACTAAGTAAAAATTGAGAACTAAAAAACTGATCTGGACAAAACCAAATAATCCTATAATCTTCCGTAACGATACCACAAGAATTTACTGAACTAAAATTTATATTAACAAAACCCGACTAAGTTTTCACGGCATTGCGTGATTTAAAACGATAACAAGCGATAATTAAGTGCGTTGGTCAATTACATTCTAGTTATATCCCACTTGGAAAGTGGCAAGATCTAGACCGATAAACCGATTGCCAAAGCTTATTGACCAATCACGTTAAAGCCATCCGTATAGACACGGCCAGGGAAGTGGCCAAGCTAGTGGGGAATGCAAAACCGATTGGTCCGTGCTGGTTTTCATTCTCTATTGTGAGAGCCTGCAAGCCGGCTACTCCGGGGTAGATTGCGAAGTTAGCTTTATTACATCGCTTTCAATCCCCTTATAACTGTTCCATACGTGGTCAAAAGGTAACAGACAGCGTAGAGTAGTGAATTCGACGTGATATACAAAAATCCTAATCACTAAAATCACTAATGCCTTTAGTTTTGAAGCGTAATAGCGATTGACGTTAGCGTCCACATCTGGAAAATGGAGCTCACTGTGCTGGGCAGATCGTTAGTGTAGTAGGTACATGCACAATAACTCCTTGTACATGCATGTATATCTGCAGATAATACTTCCAGAAACTACAGATAATAACTTCTTATTAACCGAGAGCGCGGTCATTACGGAAAAATATCAGACCGAGGTCTTGACAGTACGGACCGAGCCCGTAGGGCGAGGTCTGTGCATAAAGACCGAGGTCTGATATTTTCCGTAATGACCAAGCGGACGAGGTTAATAAGAAGTTTATTATATGGCATTTTGAAACAACATACCTTACATTTATACCTTGTCATGATACGTACTTTAGTCAGTTTAGTGTGACCTCGAGCGTGTGACATAAACTCATCGTTTTCAATGTTGTTGCTCTTGTTGTTATCGCTTTCGGACTCCTAAACTCGCTTCCAGATTGCTCATCGTCCCAATCATACATAATTTAGTCCTCAGGTTGTTGAATTCACAAAATTCTTGCGGTTTTCTTTCGTTGTTTAGTTGCAAACAACATGGCTGACAAAATCCGTAATCGACCGGTCGATTACGGAAAATAATCGACCGGCACGTGACACGTCTCGGCCAATGAGAACACACGATTTCAACGGAAGTAACTTGTGCCATATAATAATAAACAATTATTGGATGAGACTTTTTTGATATCTGCCAAAGCGAAGGTTGAGGCTGATAATGCGGTCTGAGACCTTGATAATTAACAGTTATACCATGAGCTCGAGTTGTATATGAGCTCATAGCCAACGAGGCGCTTCGCCGAGTTGGCTATTAGTTCGTATACAACGAGAGCGAATGGTATAACTGTTTTATTATATAGCCAAGCACTGTAGAAGAGACAAAATTACAGCGAAATGTTTGAAACAACAAACTTCCGGCATAGGCAACTAATACTTCCGCCATGCGTAATGATGCATTGACATAGGGTTTCTCGCTGAGCTGTTCGGTAAACAGCTTCGAAATGTTGTATAAATGTTGCTCGAGAGGCAAAAAATGTGTTAAACAGATCAACAAAAAAGATTAAAAGGTACCTTCATGAAGTCAAAAGGTGGGTCAGTTGTTTATATTAGCGTTGCTGTCGTGAAAAATATTTTGATTTCATGCAAAAATGAAACTGAAACACCTTCCGCAGTGAAACTAAATTACTTAGTTGCTTGTTTTTGAAAAAGAACATGCATTTACTACTCCAAATGCTTATCTAAATCAAAAAAGTATATTTACTGGTGATCTCTTACGAAATGTGTGTTGTAAACTTGATTTTAACCGTGAGTTTCTTTGTTTGGCAACAAATTAATATCAACCCGTTAATTTAGTCGGGTTTTTGAAGTAAAAAGACGTAATTTTTAGGTGAATTTTACCATTTAACATGCTAAATCGTGTATTTGTTAATGTATTTTTACACAATGTTGTTTTTTAATACATTGGTTTGAGGGTGTTGATGTTTTTCTGCATAAAAATCCGTCAATTTCAACTCTTTTCGGCAGTTTAAAAGAACATGCCGCCATCTTGTTTTTCCTCTACTAGCAGGATATGAGCTGATAGCCTGGTAGTAGGGAACCAATCAGATTACGCAAAAGCTCGTAATCAATAATGTCGAATTCAATAATTGTTTTATTATACATTTTCAGTTGAAAATGTTATACATTTTCAGTTGAAAATGTTATACATTTTCAGTTGAAAATGTAAAGAAAATTACTTCCTCAGAACAGAAAAAAAAACACGTTCTAAAAACGCAATTCAAAGACAATTGCTTCTTTCCCGCGTTTTTCTTCGGTTTGCCTGCCTGGACAGAATGACGTCAGCACATGCATTTTTCCTACAGATAATACCTCCAGAAACTACAGATAATAGCGTTGTGGACTCAAAATCTGACAACCACAGTCGGCAAATACGACTAAAAGTGCAGATATCGAGAGTTATCGCCAATTTTCTGACAAATTATACATGTAACCAAAGATTTGGGAAAAAATGTATAATAATAGCATTGTTTTGTAGGCTTTCTTCTGAAAAATATGACTAAAAGACAGTATGTGAGATATCGAGGATTCTCACTATATATATATATATATATATATATATATATATATATATATATATATATATATATATATATATAGTTCAATCTACAGACACGGTGTTTCGCTGTACAACAGCTCATCAGTGTAGCTTGGAACAATCTGAATGAATTTCATCAACTACTTATACACATGCGATCATCGGTGACAACCGCATGTGGGACAGCATCGGTGAAGTACATTCAGATAGCGTGAAGTGCGCATGGGCCCAGAGTGCTCAAACTTCCACAAGGGTAGTGAGCGTTGCATATATATATATATATATATATATATATATATATATATATATATAACAATTATTCGACGAAAGCGAATGGTATAATTGTTTTATAATGTAGCAAAATATGTTATGATAATTCATGCAAAATTGTTGATTTATTGCAATAAATTAAATTAATTGAATATCCACCACATATGAACTTTCGTCATGCGTATTGTAGTTTATGTTTTCAAGTTTCTTGCTGAGTTGAAAACAGCTTCAGAATTTTCTCTCAGAGCCAAAAAATACATTGAAAAGAGTGAATGAAGAATAAAAACAGCTTTGAAAAGTCAAAAGGTGGGTGATTTATTTCTTAATCTGTCGTGGTTGTGAATCTTTGGCTTTTTAAATGGACAAAGAAGCTAAAAATATAATTAATAGCGAAAATTACGCGTTGTTTTTCAATATTTCTAACCTGAAAGAATAACACAGTTTTTATCCATAATGATTTATTACTTCAAAAACCCACTTTGCTGAGTAATAATAATGGTTGTACTCATAAATATGTGTTGTTAGTTCAATTCTTGTGGATTTTAATTTGTCTGACAAAACATTATTGTCAACCTGACAATTCAAATCGGGTTTTGTAAACTCTTAAGACGGTTTTTAAAGTGATTTACCATCTTAACTTTGTAAATTGTGCATTTGGGTTGTGTATTTTGTGTTTAAATGTTAGTTTCCCCTTCTTAGCTTAAGTTTTTCTGAGCTATACGTTGAAAAAACCAGCCAGTTTCATCTGCAATAGTTTAAGAAAACTACGCCGCCATTTTGTTTTCACTACTCGCTGTATATGAGCTGATATACAGTTAGTAATGCAGCCAATCAGATTGCAAGATAGCTCATATACAATTAGTAGCTATATATATATATACATGTATATATATATATATATATATATATATATTGTTCCAAGCTACACTGATGAGCTGTAGTACAGCGAAACACCGTGTCTGTAGATTGAACTATATATATATGTAATATTTAAAAACCTTGCAGGAGGGCTTTATCGGATATAAAACACGAGGCGATAGCCTCGTGTTTTATATCCGATAAAGCCCGTACTGCAAGGTTTTTAAATGACTTCTAAAATTCATCACTTCATACGTTCATTGGCGTAGTAATTTTGAAAATTAAGCTTATCTCAGCCGTTAAAAACCAGCGAGAAACTTAGAGCGAGTCTATGTCACGTATATAGATCTGATGCGCTTATGATTTTTCTTTGTGTTTTCTTCATGAATTATTAATGATTTTAGAAGTAATAGTTCAAATACGAGACGGAGGGCTTTTTAATGCACGAGGGCTTTGTAATCCCGGCAAAGTCCGACGTCGAGTATTTGAACTGACTTCTCAAATTCAAAACTTCGAAGATACCTCTGAACACTTTAAAGCGGTAGGCAAAACATATATGAACATATGAAGTATGAACACGGTATTTTCAGTAATGAAATTATATACTAGAAGTATATATAAAAAGACATATACCATGCACCAGAAAAGCTGAAACCTTTTGACACTAAACTTTCTTCTGTTGTCCAACTATACACTAATTATTACAGTGAGTCACATTAACAAAACCGCTACAAATCTTTAACTTTCAGTCAAATATTTTCTACATGTCATGCATCTCTATCGTGTCATGTCTTTGAAAGAAGTTACAAATGGCTTACCACAAGCATTTTTGTCTTTACATTTGAAGGATACACTTTCAATTTTCATGCAGACAGCCGCCCGCCCGCGTAGCCAATTAAATTGCAGAAAAGCCTACAAGTAGGATTTCTCCCGCTCATGATTGATAAAAAAATAAATACTTTTATGTACTTTTGTTATAATGTTGGTGTGGTGCTATTTTTCTTCTAAATCTGTCTGTTCTATTCTTACTCCAAAGTGCATTTCACATGAAAATTAAGTTTGTCTTATTCGAAAGTCTGAAAATAATGAAGAATATTAATTTACAGTTTTTTTGTATTTCACTTAGTTTTTGAGATATTCAGACTTATCTGATGTTCAAATGAATGATCTGATGCATAACATTTTAACATAATAGATATTAGAAAATCGCGTGGGTACAGACCATTGTCCACTAAATTGAAGAATATTGTTCAACTCTCTTGTTTACCATGATCATAGATTTGCTTTAAGGTTTCTCAATTTCTAAAGCAAAATTAATTATTTGTTTTCTCTTCAGTGCCAATCATTTTCGAGTTGGTTCTGGTTGAGTAGATTCAAAACAAGCCTTAGTATGTAAGAAAACAAAGATGTTTGAAAAAATTAAAGGTCTGAAAATTCCACTATTGCTATTTGGGCGATGTTCTTCTGTTTAGTGGTCTGTGTCCACATGCAAAGTTACAAGTGATTTCCTTCAGTAATCGTAAAGTGTATACTAGAAATACGTTAATGCAACAACCCCCTCGCTTCATGTACTTTACCTTTACAGTTTTTATGCATATATATATATATATATATAGACCAGTATTCATATAAACTAATTAAATATTCTTAATTATTTATCCACCAGATAATTTTCTTCCAAACACCACTTTGTAAAAATTGAGATAAATATTTGGTTGTTGTTGCTATGGCTACAAAGCTTGCAAAGTCACACATGCACTGTCAACTATTTGGCAGCAGTATATGTGTATACTGTACAATAAATAAAATCATGTTATTATGCAAAAATAATAAATTATGCAGTAGAAGATTCATATGCATTTATACAGGTAATATTTTATTTAGTAAAACAATGGAAATATCAATTTTAATTGCTTGTACTAAATTCACCTATTCCTGCCAATATGGCCATTAATCTACTCTGGCTATCATACCTGTATGACAATCTTTCAGGCAGGAAAGGGTTAAACACTTGACTGAGTATTATGCACATTTTTAATATAACCCATTTCTGTGTGGACTGCCAACTCTTGTATAATTGCATATTACTAAAACAAAATTAGATTTACTGTCAACCAAATAAAAATTTCTCACTTTGTTAGTATTCATCAAATATAATAGTGATAGAATTAAGTCCCTACACAAAGGATATGATTAAGTAAAATGCAGTGACTGACAGAATGCAGTGAAATGGCAACTAAATTCAAGAGACAGTGAAATACTCACGAAAGTTTTATTTTTATTTTTGGCTATTAAAATAGTTCACGCACTCAATGGTCTAGAATAAATGAATGCTTACCTTCTATGTTTCAACTTTTCTCATTTCGCTTTTTATATTTTCTTAAAAAACAAACTCTGAACTAAAATATTTTCTCTAAGCGAAGACAGATTTTCAAAGTATGTTTCGTGGTATTAACTTTCATTTCATTTTCATCCTGGGCTGCTACACAGGCTTACACAGCTTACTTTTCCTGGTAATTTCCTGGTTAAATTTGCAGTAGTTTGTCTGGATCTGGTGGTAATGACGCAAGCACAGCGAAAGTGACCGGAGTTGATGCATACAAACAAACATAGAAACTTTTTGCTCGATTACTTTCGCATGGTTTTCAAACTCGCGTGTACTCCACGCGAGGCGAGATTAGCACCCTCGCCACCAGGCTCCGGGCCTTCGGCCCGTCGAAGCAATATGTGCTTCACATTTGAACAAATCATGTGCAAGAAATTTGGTCACATGTTCGCAAACGAGTATACTCGTCGCCAGTCGTCAAAGTTAAAATGTTGTGCAAACAATATGAAATCATAGATCGTCTCATTTCCATATCACATAAGTCGAAATATCTCAAGACCGAAGTGGAATAGGAAAACCTTTAAATCAATATTTTTCATTTATTAAGAGTTTTTTTAAAATAAGACTCAATATCAAGTCAAATATTAAAGACCTGTAAGTCGATATTCTGCATTATTTCAAGAGTTCTTTCAGATAAGACAATTTTGTTTTCTATGTCATATACACTTTAAAGCACGTAGAGTAATAGATTGAAATGCTAAATATTACTTGTTTTGTCCGTATGTAGGGCACCACAGTCCAGAAAAATGTTGTCACATATGAATTGAAGAAAAATCACATGATGTGAAATTATTCAGGTCACATGTGAAATCCGGCATGTCATATGTGAATTTCTTTTCCACATATGAAATTCTTCATTTCAGATATGAAATCCTTCATTTCACATATGAAATTGGAATTTCATATGTGAAATGACGTGAAATTTTCGTAAGGGAAGTGCGGATATTTGCGTATGAACTCGACGCTATCTGAGAAATTACCTGTGGTTAGTGGTATCCCACAAGGAAGCATTCTTGGACCACTTTTATTCAGCGTATATGTAAATGATCTACCTTCTATAAGCCAAAACAGTTCCTCTGAATCTTATGTGGATGACACTAAACTTCTGCTATCCTTCAACTTAGAAAATTCTCACACTGCCATGATGGATATAAATAGTGACCTCATCAAAATACGCAATTGGTGCTTCGACAACTACGTAATAGATAAATCCCGAGAACGAGGGATGTATGCTATATAAAGACCCGAGGACGCGCAGCGTCCGAGGGCTTTATATCGCATACATCCCGACGTTCAAGGGATTTATCTGACTTAATTTATTATCGAGGAGGTTTTCCAACAAAGTTTTGTCTTTTTTTTCCACCTTAGACAAAGATTTTCCTTGTTTTTTTCTTCATTTCGTATCTAATTATTATTCAAGGTCTTTATGCGATATAAAGACCTCGGAAGAACAAAGAAAACCGACTCGATAATAAATTAACTTCTGTTAAATCCTAACAAGACAAAACTGATGATCTTTGGCAGCCGTCAAATGATCCAAAAACTACCAAATTTAAACCTATCCTTACTGGGAAAGCAGCTCGTGCCCGCCGAATCCGTCAAAGACCTAGGTGTAACGTTAACGTTTGACCCAAATTTGTCTTTTGACAAACATATTTTAGCGACAGTCTCATCCTGCATGTCGAGTTTATTTCAAATAAATCGCGCTAAGCATGCTTTTAGTACGAGCTTATTGATAACTATTATCAATGCTTTAGTTTTTAGCAAGTTGTTATACTGCTCGTCTTTGTGGTCAAACACTTCAAGAAGAAACGTAGAGAAGCTACAAAGAGTTCAAAACTTTGCGGCACGCATAGTTAGCGGCAAAAGGAAATTTGACCACATTACACCTACATTAAAGGACTTGCACTGGCTTCCTGTAAAATCCAAATTGTATTTTCGTGATGCAGTTTTGGCTTTTAAATGCATAATAGGTTGTGCGCCAGCCTACCTGTCTTCCCAATTTATAACTAGAGGTGAAGTGACTGGTCGTACAACAAGAAATAGTGATCAATTGAACATTCCTTTATTTAAAACCACCTGGCCAGTCTTTCTACTTTAGAACTGTATCCCTATGGTATAACCTTGACGAGTCTTTCAAATCATGCAACTCAATTGCAAGCT
Organism: Paragorgia papillata; assembly: GCA_035771165.1. Lineage (NCBI taxonomy): Eukaryota > Metazoa > Cnidaria > Anthozoa > Scleralcyonacea > Coralliidae > Paragorgia > Paragorgia papillata. Next base: position 230,269 of record JAWNZC010000455.1, on the reverse strand, counting down.
TCAAGCAGAAGTTAAAAAACCCACCTACTTCAACAATTTTTGGAAGATTGATAAAATATATATTATATTTTGTTCTATTTATTTTATTTATTTATTTATTTATCTTTTTTAAAATTGTAATTCTTGTCACTTACTTAAGTTAAATATTTATATTGTAAATTTAATTAATAATTAATCCGGTTGCAATTGTCACTGAAAAGCCCCTTTTGGGGAGTGGTCAATAAAAATTATTCTATTCTATTCTATTCTATTCTATTCTATTCTATTCTATTCTATTCTATTCTATTCTATTCTATTCTATTCTATTCTATTCTATTCTATTCTATTCTATTCTATATTTGGACACCTGCTGTTTCCAGAGCCAATCTTTCTTTCATTTTTTTTTAGCTTTAAGCATTAAAAAAGTTTTGTTATAGCTAACTAAAGTTATATACTAGTAGAACAATTGATTTTTTCAAAGTTTTGTTTTAATTTCAATTACTTTATTATTTCTTTTTACTGTATAACAGAATGGTTCAAAAGGTGAAAGGAAATCTGAAACTGTATCCTTTAATAACTTGTAAACATTTAATCAATTAATTTTCCGCTCATTCAAATTTAGTTTAAAGTGTTTTAAATAACCCACTGGCGGTCGTATATGCTGTCTCTGAGTGCGCTCTAGCTTTGTCTTGTCTTGTCTTGTCTTGTCTTGTCTTGTCTTGTCTTGTCTTGTCTTGTCTTGTCTTGTCTTGTCTTGTCTTGTCTTGTCTTGTCTTGTCTTGTCTTGTCTTGTCTTGTCTTGTCTTGTCTTGTCTTGTCTTGTCTTGTCTTGTCTTGTCTTGTCTTGTCTTGTCTTGTCTTGTCTTGTCTTGTCTTGTCTTGTCTTGTCTTGTCTTGTCTTGTCTTGTCTTGTCTTGTCTTGTCTTGTCTTGTCTTGGCTTGGCATGGCATGGCATGGCATGGCATGGCGTGTACCGTGGCTTGTGTCGTCTTGTGTTGTGTTTGGGCACTGTGTCTTGTGGCGTGGTGTGTAAACATACTTTAATAAAACAATACATAATTACCCAAGACTATCAATCAGCCCATCATTGGCGCTCTTGTTCTATTTACAGGATAAATTGTATTACCAAAGAAATCATAAAATATACAATTATATGAAACAATTATACTCTGTAATATCTGTTAGTGTATAATCCTATTACATAGGTGTAATTTACCAGCATGCAATACCAAATTTAAAGTTAGGAGTATTTTACTGTTTTGTGTTGGTTTTTTCTTTCTTTTTTTACTTTTATTTCTTTACTTTTCGTATGTTTCTTTCTTTCCTTTTTCCTATTTTCCCCCTACATGCAATTCTTCCTTTTTCTCTTTTTTTTCTTTTTGTGGTCATTGTTCTTTATACCATCATATATCAGATCTTCGTTATTCCAGAATAAGAAAACATCTTCAAAAGATGTTTTGCAAGGTAAAGATGGCGAACATTTGAAGATTTTAAAAAGGAATACCGAACTTCGATCGCAAATAGCGCAAGTCGAAAAAGGTCTGCATCATCTTGAAAAAGAAATTATACAAACCGGTTAGTATATTCACTCAATTTACTATGTCTGATTTTCAACCTGCTTACGAGCGCTTCGAATCTCTTGTTCTCAACTTTACCTAGATTATTGAATCTGTAAAACAACTCTTTGCCTTTCTCCGTTTATTTAGGGCTGCGCTAAACGTCGCACAATAGACGAATTTAATTCGAATTAACTTCGTCGGTAATGCGACGTAAATGCGACGTCGAGTTAAACGTCGAATTTCAGTCGAAATTAATTGGTTTTACTTGGACTCGTGGATCCTGAAAACGACTTCTTGAAAACATGGCACCGAATTGTCACAGACAGAAGCGAAACATTTAATTCGAAGCGACGATAATTCGCCGTGTAAAACTCCAACACGTATTATCGTCGCACTATCCGTCTGACTCAGACGAATTTAATCGAGTTATACGTCGCACTTTCGTCGAATAAAATTCAAGCAACTAAGTTCGCCTGAATTAAATTCGTCTATTGTGCAACGTTTAGCGCAAGCCTTAAAAAAATAAACCATCTGAGCAGGATATAATGTCATACATCGAACTCCAGCTACATTCAAGTCATCTGAGTCCATGAAGCTCAATTTTAGAAGGTCTCACCGACGGTCAGAAGGTTGTGGTTTGGAGTCCCAAAGAACATTTATACAGTCACAATTAACCAAGTGACTTTTTGTTTACAGAACAGTCACGTGATGTAGTAAATAGCAAAACGTGCGATCTTGAGAAACGTTGTGCATTACTGTCATCTTACTCAAAGCAATGTCTTGAGAGAGCTAAAGTGTTTGACGAATTTAGACGAAGAATCGAAGGACGAATTTCACTTTACAAAGAAATTAGAAGGTATCTAGCATAAAGGTTTATTCTATTCTATCAGTTCTATTCTATTCTATTCTATTCTATTCTATTCTATTCTATTCTATTCTATTCTATTCTATTCTATCCTATTCTATTCTATTCTATTCTCCATACACCCTGTACATTAGCAGTTGGTACAATTAGCAAAAATTAACAGATTAAGATGCATTACCATACATTAACATACATTAAACTGCGTTAACCTGCAATAATTATCAATTATTGGACGAGTTTGACCAAAATATCATGATTTGTCAGTGGCGAACTACCAGTTATTTGCCGATGCCGAAAGCAGAGGCAAATAACTGGAAGCGAGACACTGAAAAATCATGATATTTTGCGATAGACGAGTTAAATAATTGTTTTATCATTCATAAAATAGTTAAAAATTTGAAATGCCTGAAATCCTAAAACTTACTCTTTGTTGGCATGAGTCTTGCTTTTTATCTCACTAAATCATAGATATGATAGAAGGGGAGCCGGATAGGAAACTTACGAAACCGGAAACGATGTTTGCACAACTTGCTATGGTAATTATACACTTATAAGGGGCTAAATGCACTTAACGGGTGGTCCCACATGGCTAAAATCAGACACTGCTGAACTTAAGTATATTACACTATTGTTTTATTTCAGCAATAGCTGATCCTGGCCATGTGGGACCATCCGTTAGGTGCAATTAGCCCCTTATAAGTGTATAATTACCATAGCAAGTTGTGCAAACACCGTTTCCGGTTTCGTAACATCGTTTTAAGTTTCCTATCCAGTTCCCCTTCCATTATCTATGACTAAATCTTCCTTTTAAATATTTCTTTCCCGAAGTATATTATCATTATACGGATACTTTTGTATTTCGTGTTATGGCTTGACTTTGCTTCTAAATACTCTCGATTACTTCCTCGGACAGCTGAGAAAAACTAGCCGCCATATTTGAAAACAAGTTTACGAAAAATATTTGCAGCAGCCATCGCTAGTGCGCATACTCCGCAAATTATTTGTCGCAGAAAATTATTTCCAATCAGTTATTTGCAGGTGAATTAGCCAATCGGAATTCGGGATAGAAACAAAATGAATGATAACATGTATTATTTATACAATACTGATACAATCTCGATTTTGAGTGGCTAAAATCCTACAGTGAATTTCGGATGTTGCTGCAATCGACAAAACACCCAGAATTCGCTGTAGATTTAATTTGAACTGACGACCTGGTCAGCGGTTTGAAAAAAAAACAAAACAAGCATGGCGACCGTCCTTAGAAGTGAAGACCAGAAGCGGATTAATTTGGCACGTTTTGTTGGCGCCAAAACCGCAAAGAAAAGCCAACCGAGCTACACAGACAGCTGTTAGGGTTTAAGGCAGTATTTGAAAGAGAAAATTGTATTTGAAAGAGAAAAAAGTAAGCGAACCTGAAGACGGTATGAATTTACTATTTTTATCTAACTTTGTATGAAACATTCTGAAGGCTTATCTACATTTATAATTGTATTATAAAACAATTATTGAATTCGGTTTTCGCATGATATCTTGTTATCAAGCCTCGGTTTGTGCATGTTATCTGCCGAAGCCGAAAACCTCATCCAATAATTGTATATTAAGACGCATTAACACGCATTATAGGATGCAACAGCATACATTAACCTATAGGTTAACATGGATTAATTATAAGTAATAGCGTAAAAAGATGTGTATTAGCTATTAAATGACCCGCTCGATGAGGGTCATTTAATTTATTTTACTAAATGACCCAAATCGAGCGGGATGTTTAATAGCTAATGCACCTCTTTTTATGCTATTCCTTCGTAATATCATGTTTGCGGGATTTCTTTTGTTGTCACCTCCGTTGACGTCAAACCTGGTATGATTAATTATAATCAGACGTGGTGTGACATCAACGGAGGTGGGATTAGTAAAAATGAATATAATAAGGTATATTAGTTGTTAATACACCTGTGAGAACAAAAGAAATTCCCGCAAACATGATATTACAGACATTAAAATATATTAGAACAGTATAGTGCTGTGTAGGCAGTATTTCGGATAAAGTAAAAGCCTGCATTAACCAACGTTGCATATATTGACATACATTAACGTACATCGACACGCATTGTTATACATTAACATACATGAAAATAGATTGAATTCAATTAAACGTTATGATTTTCTATCAGGAAGTTATCTGGCGAAAGCACGTATTTTGTCCAAAAGCCATCGCTAACTGGTTTGCTTGGAACTTTGTCGACAAATGAACAAACTAGCTCTGTTGGTCTGGAGTCTGCCTGCACAGTGAGTAGACATACCAAAGCTTTTCAACACTCGGATCTCTGGGATTTCAGTTTGTATCCTAATAATTCCCCTGGATGCATGTAAACATTTGCGCCTCAAGATTTTTCAACTTTCGATAATCTTCGGGTCAATATGGTCGCACGCGCCTATAAAAAATCGCATATAGCCGCATTCTAATAAGTAGACCAGTAAAAGTAATACTGTAAAAATGTCAATCTGGGCTCACTTTAACACGAAACTTTAATAGAAAAATTTATATGGCACAAGTTACTTCCGGTAAAATTGCCTGCTTTGATTGGCTGAGGCTCGTCACGTGCCGGTTTATTATTTTCCGGTATAAATGACCGAACAACGAAAGTACAAAGAAAATTTTGAAAATCTGAATAGATTTAAGGAAAAGGGTCCTATTGTCAAGACCGCACACTCGGGTAATAAGAAGTGATTATTATATGGCAGCAGCGCTGAGAGGTCCGAATACGGAAATCCTGTAATTTGATTGGTTCATAAGCGGTCGGATATTTCCCGTATCCGCCCGCTCAGAGCGGAATCTGCCGTTCGGTCCCGCCGTAAGTTTTATAAACAAAATGGCAGTCATGTCAGTATATGCAACAAGATGGATTATAATTTCAGAACTACCAATTGTTGAAATATATCGTGCAGGTATGTTGTTAGAAATTTTATGAGCTTTCATTTGATGCATAGTTCGAGTTTCCACGTTTTGTGAAAGTTTTTAAAATGTCCAAAACGTTCGTAACATTGTTCGTAATAATATAACATTTACTTCTCACAAGTATTAGAATTTCAGATGATTTTTTATTCAACTACTTAACGTACGATCTTGAGCAATATGTCAAACAAAAGCAATTGAAAAATACTATTTGGGGTAGAAAGTTCAGGATTCTAACTCAACGGAAAGTACTTTAAAAATGGGAAAATGTCTTCCATTTTCGTTTGGTTCGCAAGAAAGTGGGTCGAGTTTTCACAGAACGTTCACAACATTTATGGCCATATAATAAACTACTTATTGACCTCGCTTGTTCGGTCTGTACTAGTGAAATATCGGACCTCTGTTTTTTGCACAGACCTCAACTCGCTGCGCTCGTCTCGGTCCGTACTAAAAAAACATCGGTCCGATATTTCACTAGTACAGACCTCACGCTCGGTCAATAAGTAGTTAATATTATATGGCTGAGCTTGTTTTCCGGTCCGTACGCAAAACGATGTAAGCTGATTGGTTCCTACGGGATTCTGCGATATTGACCAGGAAAATTTTTCAATTGATTTTAATACAAAGAAAAGAGAACTGGCATCTTAATAGACCCTTTTGCACGATGACGTGAGATAGCGTTGGGTGACTACAGTGAACTCGATGTAAGTTAAAATCTGATACCTGGAACGCCAACGCGTAAACCAAAAGGTGTGGCAAAAAAATCCAGGCCCTTACGCGGTTTGCAGGTAGGTTTCAGTCTCCCACAAAATGTTTTTACACGGCCCGACGGCCGCCCGTGCGTTGAGCGAACTGCGAAGGCTCGAAAAAAAGGTTTGAAAAAATATTTATCAAATTATTTTGTCAGACTCAACGTGCATTTAATGGTTTCCCATTGTTGTGCAGTGTTGTTGTTTTATTTACTGTATAGCAGCCCAACACTATACAGTAAATTAAGCTAGGGATGAAAAATAGGCTGGCTACTGAGGATGAAAACGGCCGGCTGAAAAGGTGAGAACAAGAGTGAGTGATCAGTGAGAAAGCTATTCTTGTACGGGAAAACTATTCTTGTACGAGTCTGAAGACGTATTGATACTTGATATTTCATAATATACATCTAATGTCATTTTCATATTTCTGCTCCTTTAATTTTTTGTTCGAATGTGTTAAACGGCCTTTTGTAACTAATGATATTTTAAGGAATAACTGACAACTAGATTCGGTACGAATGCGGAATGCTTTTTAAACAAAACGACACAGGAAACCGGTACTAACGGCATATTCTATACTAAGTTTGTGTTGATTTTTTGTATTCTCTTCGGCGTAACGAAACTCTAATATATGGTTTATATTATAGCGAAAAGTTTGATTTAATTTCTTGACTGACAAACTTTGTGCACGTTTTGTAAACGGGCAATGACATTACTGCATAATTAGTTTGGCAGCATAGCACAACCAATCAAAATCTATAAATGCACGTTTAGCAAAGCATGATAAAGTGATTCAATAAATAATTTTTCAAACCTTTTCGAGCTGTTTTCGAGCCTTCGCGGTTCGCTGAAGACCGGTGGCCGTGTAAAAAAACATTTTGTGGGAGACTGAAACCTACCTGCAAACCGCGCAGGGGTCTAAAACTTTGCCTCACTTTTTGCCCCACGAGTGACTGGACGTTAGCGTTCCGGGTGACTACAACTACCAAAATGCTTTGCCTGTATTCTGGGGTTTCGGCTAAAAGGGTTTGGCTCAATGGGACCCGTCCAGTCCTTTCGCGGCTTTTCCAAAATATGTCGTCAAATATGTTTTTCCAAAAAGCTAGGGGGTAAACCAGATTTCTGATTATGGTTATGCTGTGGTTAGGGTACCAAAAAGATTGCTAAAATCTTGAGACTAACTGAAACGTCACGACAAATGTGGGGGGAAAACAAATTTGATGACATATTTTGAACAAGCCGCGAAAGGACTAGCCTCCTTCGCAGCCCTTTTTTGCGGGCCTCGATATTTTCGTCCCCCACTAAGGTCTGCTCAAACGAGCAACACATTCCGTTCCCTTTGTGTACATGGACCAATGAAATTACACCATTGTCGTACTAAATAAAGCCGTCCTGGGCTGGTATTGTTATGTGTAATTTGTTTAGTCGAAAGCTAATGTTTTGAAAAGTTTAGCCTAGAACTTAACGAAATTTACGAAGAATACTGTTTTGACTATGTTCTTGCTGCCTATGCAAACAAATAAGCGTGAAAGTCAGTGTAAAGCGTAAGAGCGTTGAGAGAAATTTAAGATTGTAAACAAAAGCTCAAAGGTGTTAACGGTTTTATAGCGTTTGAAGCGACTGCCCAAATTAGTTTACTTGAAAGCTAATATTTCGCTTACTATAGCTCAGAGCTTTACAAAATTAACGAAGAATGGTATTATGAATATGTTCTTGCTGGTCATGTAAATAAATCTGTGCGAAAAGCTTTAAAAAAGCTACAAGTGTCGGCGAAATGTATCTAGCGGATAATAATTATTTACCTGGATGTCTGGCCAGCTTCATATATACCAGTGACGCTTTTAAATGTATTTCATGCACATGTATTCATATCGCGATTCACAGTTACAACATCATCTTATTGATTCTATTTACGCAAAATTTTTACTAAACCGTATAAGCAATAGTCTTCGAAATATTGGTTAAAACGGTCAGCTCAAACCTCAAGGTCTATAGCTGTAGATGCATGGTATCGGATTCGCCGATTCAGATTTTCTTTCGTTGTCCAACGAATCCGTCGCAGAACCGTCGCAGTAGTCTCATTTACAGGCGTTCTTTGTATCGGTCCTATATAAATACTCCATCTTCACTATAATTATAAATATACCACATCAACCTCTCCCTTTCATATGAATTTAGATCGGTTAACTTTCATCAAGCTCGGTCATGTTGTATAATGTATACATGGCCAAGGTGAAGGTCAGCCTCCCAGATTTTAGGAGCCTATCTCTGATTGGTCAATCTCTCGGAATGGAATGTGTTGCTCGTTTGAGCAGACCTTAGTGGGGGACGAAAATATCGAGGCCCGCAAAGAAGGGCTGCGAAGGAGGCTACGAAAGGACTGGACTGGACCTTTTGAGTGATCCCTTTTAGCCAAAACCCTAGAATACTGGCAAAGAATTCTGGTAGTTGTAGTCACCCAACGCCATCTCACGTCATCGTGCAAATGGCTTATTGAAATATTTCAAACAAATTAATGTGCTGGGACATTACTGCTGGTTTTCATTAAAACTGTTTACTTAAAAACACAACAAATGAAAGCCGAAGTGATGTAAGCTTTAAAACTATAATTATTTAGCTTGTTGGGTTATTTTTTATGCTCACCAAATGAGAGCTAATACTACACAATGACAACCCTATTGTAAAATTTCTTCCAAAATTAGTAGAGTGCTCGTCACGTTCAAAATAACGACGCGCTAATGGCCAGCCTAACGCAAAGGAATGTGATCACGAAAGAGGTAAGCAAAGACGTTTCGATCGCAAGTCAACACCTCGGCCTTATAAATGTACACGATGTAAAGTGTAAACTATGTTATTGATAATGCAGTCTCGTAGTTCAATTGACAGAGACTTCCCATGCACGGTAGAGTTTCCGTGCTTTAGATGTAACGTCGAACACTGCCATAATAAAGAACTAAAGAAGCATATGATATAAATTTACCGTAAGAACGCATTCTTCGATCCCTCACGTGATCACATCCTTTTGCGTTACGCTTGGCATTCGCGCGTCGTTATTTGGTGTATGACAAGCACTCTACTGATTTTAGTAGTAAAGGCGTCTTCCTTCATTAATAGCGGGGCTCATTTTGCAATTAAAAATATCCGGGATGATCGCCGATTTTTGACGACAATTTCCGATGGTCCCAAACGTGACCATCTGCGATGATAGACGATTAAATGCGACAAATCAAAACCAGGCTGAAGAACTTATATTAGAAATAATTAACATCTTAATTTTGAAAAGAACTTTTACTTTTTTAGAGAAATGTTCGAGAAACATGCGAAGCAATTGGTTCGTTCCTCCATCGTCTTCATAATGCGTACATGACGGATGACAGCCCTGTCAGGTATGCTATTGGGAGATAAGAGTGGAGTTTCACTTGTGACATAAATATAGATTACTTTATGCTAAATGCTGCACACGATGATTCGTGTGTCTACTGCGTATGCAGGGTTGTTATTACTCTTAATAGTAGCAGGCACATTTGAAGAGGTAGACGGTGTTATGGTTTTGCTGTACTTCCGGTAGTATGATTAGCATAATATATTTGGGGGGAAAATACACGTAGGCTACTATAAATGTGCCAAAAGTTTTGTTGTTATTTAAAATCTTGCATTTTCCGTAACCTGTTTTTTTTGTTTAAAGTGGGTTGGCTTCTACGAGTTCCAACTACAGAAAAATTTAACAAGTTTCAAATTTGTTTTGTTCGCCACATACCTACATACTTTTGTTACTAAACGGTAAATACGGTTGCCAAGAGCTATACCAGGATCTCATTACATTACATTACATTACATTACATTACATTACATTACATTACATTACATTACATGGGGCACTGCTGGGGGTGGGGGTGGGGGGAGGGGAACGATATGGGGTTAGCAAGAAGCGAAATGACGTCTGTTTTCTCGGGTTGCATAATGATAAAATATTTTTCTCTTATTTGGTGCTTCAGATCTTACAGCGATAAAACCAAGGCACAGTTATGGACATCGGTTGAGGTAAGAATCACTCTAACTCGCAGGGGTGGAAAAAATTGATTTCTTTGTGGAACTGCAGATTGAGCCAAAAAAGGTTTCAGTGCCAATGCACGTGCTAAACTGACAGTCTTTAACCAGTGCTACAATTGAGTGCCATTTTGCAAAATGGTTGAGACACTTTGAGAGTTTTTAGCAAAAAATTTGATATCCTGAAAAAGTCTAATACAATTGTATGCAGCTACTATTCATACATACTGACCTCAGATATTTAGTTGGATTTGGTCAACATTAATTCGTGGGATGGGGGGTTAAACGATAAGGCCTATATTCAATCGCAGCAAATTAGCCTCGTTGTGGTAAGTTGTCTCAAGTTTTTTTGTTCCCGAAAGCATGTAGCTTATATAAGAGAAAAAAGCGCAGATCAGGAGTTCCAAACCCCACTACACTACATTCCGAATAATCGTATTATTTATTTCAAAGAAATCTTCCAAACAAATTGGGAATTTCCATGAGTTCACCACTACTGCACGCATCACTTGGAAAATATCTTGTTCAAATATTTTTCCAAGCGAGAAATATGCTGATATTCGCTCCAAGATAAAAACTAAAGTTTGCTTCCTTATCTTGAATTCATAAGCTGATGCACCATCCCCAAACTCAAAAACTTTCCCTGCCATCTCTTCGCTGCGCCCGAAGTATGTATGAAACATTGATCAGTCACGTGGTACGTTTTATTGTTAGAAATTATGTGTAGTTCGAAAACTATATGCTTTTGAAAACGTTGGGAGATATATTTCCACGACTGAAGACATTCTCCCGATTGTATTTTGGTATATTCCGATTGTTTTTAGATTTTAGAAAAAGTACAATCGCCTAACGTCACGTGTACATAATGACTTTATCGGAGAACGTTTACTTGAAATACGCGCTATATGCACTTTAAGATATTTAATTTGCATATCAAACAAACTGACATATCTCAAAAAGGAAACAAAGAAACGAAAAACTGCAAAAGATGTTACTCTCATTTTAAGTGTTCTTTCAAATAGTACAGACTTCATCCTCGTTCCCAGGGCCTCCCCAGTACACTGGAAAATCAGAGGCCCTGCTCAGATGAAAACGATTGAAGCGTATGATTGGCTGGACGAAGGTTATTGTCTAAAACAGGAAGTGGGCAAATATATTTTCAACTGTCAAACAACGCTGTGAATAGAGTGAATATTATCGCTAAGATAGCACCGAAAAAGTCTACCAATAAGGCCAACAAAGTAGGATTCCTAAAGCGAGTCGGAACTGCGATGAGTTTCATCATTTACCTCTGAAGCTCGAAGGAGATTAGACATAGCGTGACTCGAGGACTCATTCGTCGGCGACGCCAACTTTATGTTCGTAAACAACCTACCTTTGGATAGCATTTCGGCAAGCGAAATTGTGCTATTTTGTCCAGCGGGAAGAACAGTAAACACCAAACCTTTCGGACGTCATAATAAAGCAACTTTTCTTCAAATAACTGAGTGTGTCTGGTTTGTTCCGTTATACTATGTCCATTGTGTCTGGGGACGAGGATGTACAGACTTAATTTTCGCTTTATTAGCACTTTAATAAAGAAAAAAAATACAATACACATGATAAATTCCTTATTATCCCCATTTGTTTGGTCTATACGGGAAAGTATTTCCCTTTGTTTTTCTTGCATCCACAGACCCTTTCCTAATTTGTCTCGATTTCGATCTGTACGTAAACTTTAGGCAAATACTTTAGGCTATAATTGTTTTAAAGGTCGTAATATGCTTTATCAACATACCATAACAAACAATTTATTTTGTTTTATGTATTTCAATACATCAATGACTAAAAAGCCTTGATATCAAAGCAGCATGTTTTCAGAGGAAAAATGCTATCTAGTCAAAAACTATACGTAACTAGTTTATGATTTTTCTAGGCAAGTAGTTCACAGTCCAGCCTACAAAATAATGAATGGTTTAAGTGTTACTCTGTTTCTTGTTACCACACCAACCGTCCAAAACAAAATTAGGTTAAATGCATGCATTATTTTATAGGCCAGACTGTAAACTGCTTTAACTATATAGCTGAATATTCAATACAATTTATATGGGACAATGTTCTACTCTAGCAGTATACTGATAGGGGCTGGGCCACGAAATATATATATATATATATATATATATATATATATATATATATATATATATATATACCTGTATATAGCCTGTTAAATTATAGTTTGTTATTATTTATACCATACCTGTATATAGCCCATTAAATTATCGTTTATTCTTGTGAGAACGAATATGACACAATGATATCACCATTCCAAAATTGAAGGTGTCTTTTCCATTAAATTAAGATATATTTTTTTCTTATAGAGTTTGCTTTCTCAACATGCTGCTCCAGATATCTATGCATCTTTAGCAAAAACAGCTTTGGATTCTTCCAGTAATCTTCAAGAACTGACTTCGAGGATTGACGTGAGAAAAGACGCCGAAGATTTGAAGTAAGAAAGTCTGTTTCACCTTTTACTACTTAGATTCCTGTAATTGTAAAATCCAATCGAGTGTTAGGGGGGTCAATGCGTAGAGTGCGATTATATTCCTTATATGTAATATATACAGTAAAAGCGACCGAACTGTATGGGCATTTTGAATACTTTTGTATTTGTATTCTGAATATATAATGTTTGCAAAAAAGCAAAAATAAATTATTTTAGTACTGTAACAACATTATTGATGTTTTGTTAATTAATACTATATCAGAATTTACAAATATTGATTATATAATATTTTTTAAATTTTCCTTATGAATTATTGAGTTAGATAACTGATAATTAGACATTTCAAACTGGAATCACTTTTCTCGCATGCAGCATAAGTGAAAATGTTAATCATATAACTGGATTGAGCAGGAATTTAACCGGAGTCGCAGAGGTGCGATAACCACTGTGCCACTAACACTCCACAATGTGTATTCTTTTAAGGTGGTAGTTAACCCTAAAATTTGATCAACAGTTTAAATTTTTTCAAAAAATTTTTTTTGCTTGATTGACGTCACTATTTATTGTATTTCCACCCCCTGAACTTTATTTCCCGGTATTTCAAAGCTTTTCTTCAAATTATTCATTTATCTGGAAACGAAGAAAATAACATTCTATTGTTAATATATTGTTTTGGTTATTGGTATGTATAATCCTCTTTTCTAATAGTTTTAGTGTACAAAGCCTATCATATGGAACATATTTATCTTACTGTAACTCTTTGGAAATGTAGTTGACCTTTTTTGTCATTTTTGTGTACTTCACATAGCAGTAAATTAGTTCAAAACGTTTTTTCATGTTTAACCTCGATTTTCTCAAAACGACATGTTTTGAAACTAGAGCACAAACGGTGATTTGGGTAATTTAGGGTTAACTACCACCTTAAGGTTAACCCTAAATTACCCAAATCACCGTTTGTGCTCTAGTTTCAAAACATTTTAATCAATCACTACAAAAATTGGTATGAAGCGAGTACTAATCATTATACAATTTTTGAACTTACTAAACGTGACATAGACTTTAAGGTTGCCATGCTAACAACAAATAACTACGTCATAAACAAGAACTCGTGGAAGCAATATCTCAAGAGGAAAAATAGATATCAACTTCAAACTTGGTGAAGTTATTTCTTATGTCCAGGAGTATGCAACAAGTAGACAGATTTTCATTTAGTCAAATACTTTTGTCCGAACGCTACAAAAACACTGTTTCCATGTAAATCAAAGCAATATCGCAAATTTCCAAAAACTGTCTACTTATTGCATAAAGCACTATGAGATACACTTGCAGTCCAAAAATATAGGCAAACCATCAAATTCCCTTCAATTTAGACTTTCCACAACTTAGATACAGCAAAATTCTGTCGTTTTGAGAAAATCGAGGTTAAACATGAAAAAACGTTTTGAACTAATTTACTGCTATGTGAAGTACACAAAAATGACAAAAAAGGTCAACTACATTTCCAAAGAGTTACAGTAAGATAAATATGTTCCATATGATAGGCTTTGTACACTAAAACTATTAGAAAAGAGGATTATACATACCAATAACCAAAACAATATATTAACAATAGAATGTTATTTTCTTCGTTTCCAGATAAATGAATAATTTGAAGAAAAGCAAATTTTAGGGTTAACTACCACCTTAAAAGAATACACATTGTGGAGTGTTAGTGGCACAGTGGTTATCGCACCTCTGCGACTCCGGTTAAATTCCTGCTCAATCCAGTTATATGATTAACATTTTCACTTATGCTGCATGCGAGAAAAGTGATTCCAGTTTGAAATGTCTAATTATCAGTTATCTAACTCAATAATTCATAAGGAAAATTTAAAAAATATTATATCAAATTTTAGGGTTAACTACCACCTTAATGTTATATAGATGGAATAAAATTTGTATTGCGTTGTATTACATATACATTGTTATGTATCGTATTGTATTGTATTGTATTGTATTGTGTTGTAACTGTATTTAATTGTGCGGTGGGATCCTTATCTGATCTCATTTGTTTCTTCTCCAGGTTCAAATATGAGAATTCTGGTCAGCTGTGTGATACGTCGTCTCCTCGTCCGCTTTTAGTGAGTGTTCATCAGTTGATCGAGGTAACTATTTATTACTTTTTGACTCGAACCGAATCACTGACCTATGTATAATTTGACGACATCTAACTTGATATGCTGTTACTGAAAAGATAAATAATGTCGTTTTTTAGGAGGGTCAAGCAGCACACTTTCAAAGATTTCTGGATACCGAAAAGGCAAGAAACGAAGTTTGCAAAGGGCACAAAATACTGCAAGAATTTCAACAAAATATGGAAACCAAACAAAAAGCTTTGTATGGAAATAACCCCGAACGGTTAGCACTGGCACTGTAAGAAACCCATCTTTACTGTCTGATTGGAAAGTCTTATTTTTATTTGTGAACATTCTCTTATTATTGATATCCTGATTGTTTTTCTTTGTTTTCATAGAGTTTGTTTTTCCATTTAATATTTAAATTCATTTCCCTGTTCATATTTATACCATATATGTTTCTCCATTCATGTATCCACATTTATTTTTTCTATATATCTATATCCATGTATCCACATCCATATCTATGTATCCTATATCCATGTATTCATACCCATATCCATGTATCCATTTCTATGTATCCATAACCATGTATCTATATTCTATATATCCATGTATTCGTATCTCCTTGTATCCCCCAAATCAGTGTATTCATATCTATGTATCTACATCTATGTATCCATATCCATGTATTCATATCCATATATACATATCCACGTATCTCTATCCATGTACCGTATTTATGTATCCATATACATGTATTCACATATATTATTATATTTTTCCGCTATCAATTTTAGAATAGTAATGTCATTGTGTAATATTAGCTCTCATTTGGTTACCATAAAAAAATCAAAATATCTCCATTTGATGTATTTCAATAAGTAAATTAATTATTAGCCTAGATGGCTAGATATCTAATGCTTTCAGACGGTTGCTCTTTCAATGCCATCAAGTCAAAAAAATATACGTAATTAGTTTATGATTTTTCAAGGTAAATTGTTCACAATCCAGCCTACAAAATAATGGATGCTTTAGGCCCAATTTTGCAAACAACAAGAGTTTGTGTAAATTTTTATTTTTACAAAATAATGGTCTTGTTTTGCACAGTTCGTGTGGTAAGAAGAAACAGAATAACACTAAAAGTATCCATTATTTTGTAGGCTGGATTGTGAAGAACTTGCCTGAAAAAATCATAAACTAATTACGTTTAATTTTTTGCTTGGTGGTATTTTTATGCAACCATCTGAAAACAGACCCTTTGCATATCAAGAGTGTTTAGTCAATTATGTATTAAAATACATGAACTGAGATGGAGATATTTTGATAAAGCATAACACGAGTTTTAAAGTGCCTATGAATCGAAAATTAAATCTGTCCAATTTGAAAGAACACTTAAAATGACAAAGTAACATCCTTTACAGTTTTTCGTTTCCTTGCTATACGTTGAGATATTTGAGGTTTTGAATGGTTATTGTGGGACAATGAACTCGGGTGGAGAATGATATTAAGGTGTTACTCCGAGTGACAAACCATACTGGACAAGAAGAGAAAACTCTACTTGGCCCAGCTGTGATTCGAACCCTCGACCTTCGGTTTACTAGTCCGATGCTCTACCAACTGAGATACAGTTCAAGTTGGGAGCTGAAGGTCGAATGATAGTACTTAGGCTGTTTGAATGCTACACAATGAAATCACTATTCTAAAATCGAAAATGTTTGTTTTTCTCATTAGCTTAACGTTGGAATATACGCTTTCTAAATTGTAAGTTCTCTCTAAATATTTATTTTGCGTTAGATCGCTCTATCGTACCGAATTGGAATTCGTCGCTTCCAAAGCGACCATGGAGTACATCGAGAAAGAAGTCCATGAGCTGGAGAAGTTGAGGTTTTGTAAGCAAGCTCAACTAGACACATTGTATGCAAAGTACAGGCAAATACAAGACTTCGAGAAATTTGTGGTATGTTCTTAAATGTGTGAATTTAAGTATCCAATTTACGTTAACTTAATTTAGTTTTTACGAACTTAAACAAAGAACAACAGCATGCAATGGTATGTCATTTGATGTCATGTGATGCGATGTAATTATTGTGATGTGATCATTGTGATGATGTGTGATGGTGTGATCACTGTGATGTATGATGTGTGTGTCATAGTGTGATGATGTGATGTGATGCGATGTCATGTCATTTGGTATCAAGTGATGTGATGTGATGTGATGTGAGATGGGATCATTTCGTTGCGTTGCGTTGTGTTGTGTTGTGTTGTGTTGTGTTGTGTTGTGTTGTGTTGTGTTGTGTTGCGTTGTGTTGTGTTGTGCTGTGCTGTGCTATGTTGTGTTGTGCTATGTTGTGTTGTGCTGTGCTGTGCTGTGTTGTGATGTGATGTGATATGATGTGATGTGGGATATGATCATTTTGTTGTGTTGTGTTGTGTTGTGTTGTGTTGTGTTGTGTTGTGTTGTGTTGTGTTGTGTTGTGTCATGTGATGTGGTGCAATGTCGTCTCATTTGATATCATGTGATGTGATATGTAATAGCATATGTGTGATGTGATATGAATGATATGATATACATGGGTAGACAATTAAATTGTGTTTATACGATTTTTTTACTATCTAAATGTTTATTGCCATGCATACTAGCCTAACATATATTTCTAACTCAACCAACATCTTATCAAAATTTAATTCGTATATAGTTTGTTCCTATCAATATCTGTATAATCTTGATATATTTTGCTTTGGCACCATCTTATTTAGCCTTTGCATAATGGCTGCTGTGTATTTTAAATGACAGTGTTGCCGTTGAAATACCGTCCACCAGTTTTCCTTCTCAGTAGCTCGTCTCTTTTTTTCTAGCAAGCGAAGCAGAACATGACCCGGGGTTTGATAAAACTTAATTCCGACAGCAGAAAAAAACTAGACCAGCAGCAGATCGAGGTAACGGTCCATGCTATAAATGTGATCATGAGTGTGGCATTGCTTTATGAGGAACTAGACAAAACAATGGATAAAAACAGAGAGATAAGCACAGACACAGACACAGACAGACAGACAGACAGACAGACAGACAGACAGACAGACAGACAGACAGACAGACAGACAGACAGACAGACAGACAGACCCCAACCCCAGAGGGCCAAAAAAAGCCCAGTCTAGATATGGTTAAACTACTCAATAATTCATGAAGAAAATTCAGAAGAAATACGCGCAAACTTGTTCCTAGGCCCTCGGAAGCACGAAAACGTTCGGCTCGCCGTTGTAAATCCCATACAATTCTGCCGCTCATATTGTATCTATTACATATAGTCTAGTTTTGCTGTAAATAGCTTCTTCGTCTAGCTGTGTAGCTCTGACTGTTTAGCTTCGTTTGGCTTTGAATAGTCCTGTTTAGGTCCCTTTATTGGTATGCATAGGCATATATTATTATTATAATTTAGCTTTGTATATCTCTGTATAAGCTTGTTGGACTTTGTATAGCTCTATAGATCCGTGTAGGTATCTGTGGCCGGGTATAGTTTTTTTTACCCATGTATAGGTGTGTGTATAGCATTGTGCATATATTTGGCGTGTATATAAATACATAGCATACATGTATGCACATTGTGTTCTTTCAGATAATCAAGTATACGCAGAATACACTGTGTGGACATGAAGCTCAAATTACTGCATTGTCCTCGGTGCTGTCTGACAGTGTTTCCAAGGATGTTACCTCGTTTGTTTCCCTGCCGTTACATCGGATCCAATTTTCCACGGTTGATGGGTAAGATATAAAATGCCGAACTGCTTTTTCTTTTTAGGTGCTTTTTAGAAATCTCGTTCGTTTTGTTATTCAAGCTTCGAACATCTGTCTGTCTTTATGTCTGTCTCTCTTTATGTCTGTCTGTTTGTCTGTGGGTCTGTCAGTCTGTCTGTCTGTCTGTCTGTCTGTCTGTCTGTCTGTCTGTCTGTCTGTCTGTCTGTCTGTCAATCTGTCAGTCAGTCAGAACTGTCTGTCTGTCTGTCTGTGTCTGTGTCTTTTACTGTTCTGTGCAAGCCTGCATGGATACCTGCATACAAATTAATTTAAAGTTACAACCGAACCCTATTTTTTTATTTTGCTGAAAGTATAGCAGTTCATGAGTTTGTTCAAATTCTGTATCCATTTTGGATATAAAATGCATAAAATGGTTCATACTTTAGTGGAAAGTTAATCATAGTTATCTTTTTATTCGCAGTGACGGACGAATCCCGGTTTCCCAATTGTCGATTAACCGTCTTAAAGCCGGTAATTCCTCATCTGGAAACGATATGGTTGCTTCCATTTTAAAGAGCGTAGACTTTCCTGATTACAAGGTTAGTTTTATTATAAGAGCTTTGACGCTCTTTTACTCTGTTTTTGAGTAGTTTGAACACGAAGTATTTTAGTAACAGTAAAGTTTTTCGTTAGCTAGTTCTGACTGATTGACTGACCGATCGACTGACCAATTAACCAACTAACCTATCCACTCATATTGTTTAAATTTACTTAAAGTGCACCTAACCACTCAAATGAAATCTGCTTTGTTTGAAAAGGCTTTAAAAATTATGAAGGATGGCGTTACCCGCTTTTTATTATTATAAGATAGTGATGGCGTCTATGCGGGCAAACAACTTAGCGGCAAGTCTTGAAATTGGACATTGAGCTTCGAAATTAACCAACAAAATCACTTGAAACGTTGCATGTGGGTACAGACTACCAAACGATGTAACATCATCACCGGTTTTATTGTTACCATAGTAACAGGTTAGTTTCCAGACCTCTTAATTTCTTAAACAAAATTACGTGTTATCTCTTCGGTGGCAAGAAGTCTCGCTTTGGTAATGGTTGGACACATTTCCATAAATATAAGCAATTTAATTTTGAAACTGAAGTTTGAAGTGTGTTAAGAAACCTATTATGAGAGAAAACGACGATTTTTGATAAAGAAACTAGTCTAGAAACTAACCTATTATTATGGTAACAATAAAGCCGGAATCATGCTATACTATTTGGTGGTCTCTATCCACATGAGAAGTTTCAAGTGATTTTGTTGGTTAATTTCGAAACTATGTACAATTTTAAAACTTGCCACAATGTTGTTGGCCTGCATAGACGTCATCACTATCTCATTTGCATATTACAAAAAAACCCTAATAACTCAAGAACCTGAAGAGATATTGAAAAAATGTTAATGCCATCCTTTATCATTTTGAACACCCTCTCCAACAAAACGAACGTTATTTTGGGGGTTAGGTGCAATTTTTAAAATATGTTGTATATGTACCAGTATTATTGCTGTATATTATTGTTAATATGTAACAGGACCCAACTGAAAAACAGTTGGGGGATGCTTGATTACTTGTATCCTTACTAAATATGATTAAGGAAAACTTATGTGGACTTCGGTGAATGTTGTCTGCCTCAGCTAGTCTTCGCCAGATAACACTTACTAATTTGGTCTCTATTATCCTTTATATCATAATCATACTCATCCTGATCTAATAATGACTTTCGCCGGGAGGTTATGTTTTTACCTCTGTTGGTTTGTTAGTCTATCACCAGTATATCTCAAAAAGTATTTAGCCATTTTTATATGTAATTTTGTGGAAAGGTTGGACACAGACCAAGCACCAACCAATTAAATGTAGCTTAAATTAGGTTGAAAACTGTAGATGCATTTAAAGTTTATAAAAACCTGACTGTAAGCTCTTTCCTGGAAGAAAATCTGAGTGAAAAAATATGCTTGATTGCGCTAATATGTTTAATATGCTCACTATGCAAACCTTGAACTGAACAATTTAGCTGAATTAACAATAGCAATGTACTTGACAGTTCCATTGTAATAATTGTTTATAGAATAAAGTGGTCATGGACCAAGGGACAGGCAATCGTTTTTTCCTCTTAACTGTACGAGGACAATCAAGCATTTTATTCATACATCACATGCCGGCTTGGTGAGCTACCTGGTTAGCGAGATATCTCGTCTCCTTATAAACATCCCCTAATAGCCTGGTTGGCTGAGGTTTGCAGTCTTTCAGTGCCATCTAGATGCTCAGTATTTCTCAACAGAAAAAAATATCGTAGTATTACGGAAATTTTTTTTTTAATCTTTTGATTATACTCTTTCTATTTTTATTTAATAAAGGATTCGGATGGATTGTTGCTAAATGTTATGGAAACAAAATTCGAAGGTAAGTACTAGTGTAGCTTTCATATATCATATATGAAAGGTCGTGCTTTTTAAATACTGATATTTTCTGTTTGAGAATTAAAGGGACTGGTCAACAACGAATTCGAAAATGACAACCAAGACAATAATATTAAATTGATGATGTATATTGCTACTTTGGTTTAAAGTAAAAACCAGTCAAGTTTTCTCTTGTACACGCGAAACAATCTCGCAAGTTGTTACAGCATTGTTGCCTGAACAATGCTGTAACAACTTGTTGACATATGTGAACAACATTGATAAATGAACAACATTGTTCATCATTGTTTCAACAAGTTGTTACAGCTTGATGAAACAACAACCGTTGTTCACGCATGTTGTAATAACCGAAGAACGTGTTGATACATCAACCATGTTCACCATTGTTGTAACATTGTTGTTCATCGTTGTTATTTCGTCATGCTGTTACAACATGTTGTATCATGTGCGAACAACGTTGTTGGCTAGAAAAATGTGCTGTTGGGACAACTTGTTCATGACTGTTGATTTATCCGTGAACAAGTTGTTCGAACCAGAAGTGAACAACTTGTTAACAACTTGTTCACGGCGAGCAGCACAACATTGTTCACGGCGAGCAGCACAACATTGTTCATGCCTGTTGACAACCGTGAACAAGTTGTGCGTTTTTACGCGTGTACAACACTTGCATGTAGATATCTCTTAAAGTGAAGTAAAAAGAACTATATTAGGTAACCACGTAAAGTAGGTACACGTATCTGTCAGAAATTAAAATTTTGGAGAAAATAGGGTCATACCACTTAATGTGGATATCTCTCGAGATTAAACAGGTGCACGTTATAAATATAAAAATATTGGTCAGCACATAATGTGCGTATCTCTCCGACATTAAAAATTATAGAGAAAATGGGATCGGCACGAGATGTGGGTATGTCCTTGACATTTTATAATTAGTGCATATATATAAAAATATTATTCAACTTACTCTGTCTAACACCAGACTATTTTACTCTGTCTAACACCAGGCAACTCTGGCTAACGCCAAATTATTTTACTCTGTCTAACGCCAGACTATTCAATTTACTCTGTCTAACACCAGACTATTTTACTCTGTCTAACACCAGACAACTCTGGCTAACGCCAGATTATTTTCTGGCTAACGCCAGACTATTCAATTTACTCTGTCAGCCAGACTATTTTACTCTGTTCAACACCAGACTATTTTACCCTGCCTGACACCAGATTATTCAATTTACTCTGTGTAACGCCAGGCTATTTTACTTTGTTGAACACCAAACTATTTTACTTTGTCTAACGCCAGAATATTTTACTCGTCAATGGAAACCTCTGGTAATATGCCGGGTAAAAGGTTAAAGACTATTTACACTAAATCGACATTGGAAATTTTTTCTCTTGTTCACCTTTGCGTTGTGATACATTGACTGTAGATTTCGGGTTTTTTTTACTCTTGTTTAGTAACTGCAATGAGGGAATTCCTTAAATACAACAAGGATATTTCTGACTCACTAAGTGGGATGGAAGGAACCCGATCATCTCGTGATAATCATCTCGAAGGTACAGTATCAATTATAATAATATGCGTGAAAACCGTTGTTATAGATGTGCACTATTTCAGAATCATTGAATAAATAAAAGACTAAAAATGTTTAACTATTTACAATAAAAGGTTTTAGACATATTATTTTTTTACCCTGATGATAACTTTATTTGAAAAATATTTTTTTCGTTATATTTATTTAAATATCCTTAGCTTTTTGTTCAGTGATACGTGAAAAACTTTCTAAATTTTGATTGCTATAACAGGACTGCAATTTAAATGTAATACAATGCAAAAAAGGTATACATGTGATATAATACAGAAAAATAGGCACGCCCAGGCGTGCACGTATCTGCTGCGTTTCGTGCTAAAAGCTACTGAAAACAATGCTGTAATTATGCACTTGCAACAACTTTGTATTCAGAGCTGAACAAGAATTTTTGCCAAGATTGTCTATGCTGGCTATGCTGTGTTTTCCTTTAAAAAAAGAGATCTGAGAGAAAAGCTATCAAAGCACGTGAGGCTAACAACTCTTATAACTTATATCTGGCATGAGTTCCAAGCCCAGACAGAGGGTACTCGTGCATGGACAGTATAGATACAGAAATTAATTGTAAAATCTAAGTCTGGTTAAAATACAATAAACGGGGTGTCAATTTGTTCCATATTTTTGTGCTTCATTGATTTCAATAGGCAGATTAAGAAATGTGATCCAGCTCACCAGCAAGTTTGCTACAGGTTTTCATTGAATATTAAAATTCATGCATGCATGTGATGTGGTACGTACGTTTATGGATTGGCTACTGTAATTCATGAATTATTAATAAGTTAGAGATGAAATTTTTCCAAGCCAAGTCAGCTATGTTCAGTTCTTCCTCCGATTTCTATAATTCATGAATTATCGTAGCCAATTTGCCATTTCCCAAAAGAGTTGAAGACTGGAGACATGTTAGGAACTTTAGGGAACTTGGAATCGTTTGGAACACCAGCGCTCAATACTTTTACCAGTCTTCAACTCTTGGGAAATGGCCAATCCATAAACGTATTACCACATCACATGCATGAATTTTAAGTGTTAGATATAGCTTCTCAAACGAATCGATATTTTAAGAGAAAATAGACCTCAAAGTTTGCTAAATTTTACTTTAATCTTCCTCCGATTTCTAAACACTGATTAAATATTGATTTCTTTTGAATTTTCCTCATAAATTATTAATGATTAGAAAAATACTTATCACACTCTTTTGAATAGGAACAAGTGTGATAACCGCTTATCACATTATTTATCGCGTACTAATGAGTATTTTGATTTCTAACTTTTGAAGTTTCTTTCTTGGTAAATTAAATAGAAAAAATGATAGCCCTTATTAAGGCAGAGGTTTGTGTCATCCATCTTATTCTTCGGACTTGGCAGATAACACGAACCTCGGCTTTGAAAATTACGGATTTAAAGCACTCGCGTGAGTGTTTTATCGGGATTTACATCCACGAGTTCACTAAAGCTACGATTACACACACCGATTTATGTCGCCAATTTGTGTCGCAACGGCATTGCGAGATAAATTGGTGTATGTAACATACCCAGTCGACGCCGATTTATGCTTTGCTGAAGCATTGCAAGTTTTTGATCCCTTATCAAAAACTTGCAACGAAAATCTGCAACACCGCACAAATCGACAAGTGTAACATATCTGTCACCGATTTGCGTTGCAATCATGCCAAATTTATTTTGTTCAAGCTCCGCCCATCCTTGGCTTATTTTAATACTTGATTTTCCTTCAACATAAATTGATGTGTGTAGCCGGGTGACCAATTTATCTCGCAATACTTTGTGACACAAATTCGCGACACAAATCGGTGTGTGTAACCGAAGCTTAACAAAGAACGAGAAATTAAGTACTGCTCAAGGCGAAGCCGAGTGCGATATTTAATTTCGAGCTCCCTTTGTTAACGCGTGAATGTAAATCCCCCAAAAGAATACGAACAAATAGTGCTTTAAACATTTTAGTATTCAGAGTATTATACAGTGTTTTCATTAATAGGCGGTTACCGTTGGTTTACCGCCGCCTGTTTGGCCTAAGACCGCCGGCTATTTTTTTTGTGTCTGGTAAATTTTTCTGAGCCACGTATAAAACTTTTAATAAAAAAAGTATTGTCTATCGAGCATGTGTATAATTATTTAAAATGACTAGTTAGGTAATAGTGTTTTCGTTTTCTATAGTAAACTTATAAAATAGTGTTCATGACTCACGAGTTTATGTCGTATAAATATTTCACATTGTTTTGAAATTTCTCTTGCCATTTTCTCGCAACTCGAAAAAGTAATTTGAACGATCAGCGGTCGCCGATCTATCTTATGCGATACTTCATAACATATTTGCATTAAGGCCCAACAAACATGGCGGGTGAAAATTGGAAAACATGGCGAGTAAAAAGCATGGCAGAGGAAATTCAACAGGCTTTCAGTCATCAGCTTTTGATGCATTTTTCACTCACAAGCAGAGAAGAATGGACAACACAGGTAGTGTACATTATTACCTATTGTTTTTAATATTAAATAATCGTCACGGGTCAATGTTTTCTTGTCACGGGTCAGTGATAAAATGCATATAATTATAAATTCTGTTTCAACACAGTCTGGCTGTCATGACAAAATAATTTAAAACTATTTTATAATAGTACCATATACCAGTTCACAGTGACACTACAATGTTGTTAAATGAATAAAGATATAATAAAATCTATTTCATAGATACATTGGGGTACATAAATACATTGGGGTACCATGTATTTATGTACACATTACACATACCTGTCGAGGTTCAAAAATTATTCAAATTTTCCAAAGAGGTTGAGAAGAGTGCACTTGCATTATCACACTTTTGTTCACAAAATATTATTTATGATTTTTTTTAGATGGTGATGTTCAAGTGGACAAAGATAAAAATGAAACTCAAACAGAAACAGAAAGTGCATCTTTTACTGCAGCTGATTCAAACTCAAATAAAGCCAAAGAAACCAGACGTTTACCAGCTACAATAGATGAGGCTGGTGCCATAAAATATATCAATGAATCATTCAGCCACAATAACAAAGTACACAGTTTCTACTCGTGCAAAAACAAGAAATGTACCAACCTGAATCCAGATGAGGTGAAGCGTATCAGTACAAAAGGCGATCGTTTTCAACATGCTTGGATAACAGATAATAAATTAACTTACTGTGAAAAAACGGGATATAATTGGCTTATTTACGAGGAAGGTGAGGGCATGTTCTGTTTCATTTGCCGAAAGCACAATACTGAAAATGCAAAAAACAAGTGCAAGAAGTTTAATCTTCAGGCTGGAGTCCGCTTTAAACGTAAAGCTGTAGAGGAACATGCCAATAGTCAACAGCATAAAGCTGCAATAATGTGTGAACTGATTAACAGAACCTCTCCATTCCAGGCAGAACTTGACAGGAAAGAACAGAAAAACGATGCTGTGTATTACAATGCTTTTCTGGCAATATATTGGCTAGCAAAAGAAGAGTTACCAAACTTCAAAATTTCCAGCTTTTTGGACGTGCTTGAACGATTAGGATTGACAGATATGAAATATTTTCAGCATCGCTCAGCTGGATCATTCAGAGAAATGTTCTTAGCGCTGGGTATCAAATTAAATCACAAGTGGCAGAGAAGTGCAGAAAAGCAAATTGGTTTGGATTACTGTGTGATGAAGTTTGCGACATTTCTAATCAAGAACAGTTGCTAACTTTCATTAAGTATGTTGACCCACAAACCAATAAAGCTACAACATATTTTCTGTCTGCAAATGACCTGTTTCAGAATTCACAGTCAGCAGATGCCAATACCATTTGGACTGTTCTCAATCAACAACTTGAAGATAGCAAATTGGAAAAATCTAAGCTTGCAAGCTTTGCAAGTGATGGAGCATCTGTGATGACGGGAAAGAAGAATGGCGTGGCAGCTAAACTTCGCTCAGATAACAAGCCTCTTATAAATGTTCACTGCATTGCCCATCGATTAGCTTTGGCTTGTGGCGATGCAAACAATTCTGTTTCATACATACTAACAATGGAGAAAATTCTCATACAACTTTAGTCCCTATTCAAAAACTCGCCGAAAAAAGCTGCAAAATATGCAAAGGCTGTAATGAATGCAAGTGAACTTGGAGTCACTAATGCTATGACCAGACGTGGAAAGAAGAAACTAAGTAAGCGTTTTCACAAAGCCTGCAGGACCGGTTGGCTGTCCACCGAAAGAGCTATAGAGGGGGTCTATAACGATTTCGCAGCATTGACACAAACTCTTCGACAGTTAAAGGAGGAGAATGACTCGGCAGCAATTGGTCTTCTGAAACAAGTAGGAAATGTCAAATTCCTAGGTGCTGTATATTTGCTCAATGAAGCAATCCCAATTCTTGCCCATCTCAGCAGAGCCTTTCAAAAAGGAGCTGTTTCGTTTGCAGCCATTGATCCTGCCATTAAGTTTACCTTGGATGAACTTGGAGCAATTGTTGATGAGGAGAAACCACTGACGAATTTGAAAAAAGATCTTTCAGAGGGTGGCAGACTTTCCCAATGTGATATGCGACCACTTGTAGCTTCGGATGAGAAGCAGCTCACGACTTTGACGAAGGCTTATGTTGCAGCTTTAAGGGATAAGATTAACAATAGATTTGATGGAAGCATCCCAGTCTTAACAGCCTTCAGAATCTTCAATCCTTTAGCTGTCCCAAACAAGTCGGAGCCACTATTTAAAGAGTATGGTATGAAGGATATTGTTATTTTGGCAGATCATTTCTACCAAGAAATGGAGGTCAAAGCCAAAGATGAAAAAAAAGAAGAGCTAATATGCGAGTGGAGAAAGTTCAAATATAATCTCCTGGCCATCAAGGATGATATCCCAGCCGAGATACTGACGCCACCAGTCAAGAGGAATCTGATTGCCCAAACACCGACAGAATGGGTGCTTGAATACCTTATGAAAATGCGAGCAACTCTCCAGTATCTTTTCCCTCTCCTGTTGGAAGTGGCGGAGTTGTGCTTGTCCATTCCTGTGAGTAGTGCTTGGCCTGAACGAGGAGCTTCTTGTGTCAAGAGAGTGAAGACGCGAGTAAGGTCGCGCTTAAAGAATGACATGCTGGAATCGCTACTCCATATTTCCATCAACGGTCCAGAAGTAAAAGATTCAACAGCATTAATCGATTCTACTCTGAAGCAGTGGCTCGCAAAACCAAGGCGAAAGATGTCCATTGCAAATAAACGACCATCTAACGCAGAAGGGAGGGCACATTGTGTAGATGTGTCCATACAGGTTGGTTCTTCTGTCAATGTTCACGATCAGGAAATGGAAGATGAATCGTTATGTGAACAAGAAGAGTTTGAAGACAACGCTGGAATGATGGGGACTGAGGAAGAGGTGGATGCTGCTGCCAACTTATTTAAATTACCAGCAGTAGATCTGGAAGAATGCGACAGTGACGTCGAGGACAGTACTGATAGTGATTACGATAGTTCAGATTCAGATTCAGATTAACTTGTTATTCAGATTAATTCAAATTTTAGTTCAGAAAAGAATTATAAACATTGATTTGTCAAAAGTTAAATTTACATTAAACACTTTTCATCAAATTGTTTTTTTTTCTATCATATGACATAAGATGAAATCTACAATGTTGCATCTATAGCCATTGTATTTGCAAGCAGCGTTTCTACCGAAAATAGCCTTTCGCACCCTCAGAAAATCTCTACTTTTGTTCTTCATGTAGAAACCTGCTAATTTCTAAACAAGAACCTGTAACATTTTAGACGAAAAAGTTTGTTTTCTGACCATTGCATTTCTACGAGAATCTTTCGCCAGAACGCAGGAAATGGCATTTCAGAGACTTTAGATTTCAAAGTTTTCCGGGGGGGGCATTCCCCCGGACCCCCCTAGAAATCTCGCACCTTCGGTGCTCGGACGCCTATAATTTACAATTAGCCGGTTGTACAAAATATTAATGAAAACCCTGATTATATCTATTATATTTAGTATTTGAGAACATTGGATATGAATTTACACTTGCGAAATCAGCGACAATTTCTTTCTTAAATTTCCTCGCTTAAGAACGCTCTCCTATAGAAATATCTAAACTACTATTTTACATTTAAGGGGCAGTAAGACGGATAACTTGTAATATTCCAAGCTGTTTAATCGTTTTTGTATTCTTCGGTATAGCTCCACAATTTCAAAAGTTTGGCAACAGTGCTATATTATACATGTCTAATTAAATTTACTGTGCCAGTAATAAAGCATGACTGAGCGTTGCTATGACATAACAGGTATCACGTGGTGCAAATTATCCAATTAAAACTCACAAAACACATCAGTGTACAAAAATTGTATATTACAGTCAAATAATATGTGTTCTCTTGCGAGCTACATTGCAATATTCCCACGCAACATTGCAATGTTCATTGACAAGTTCCCGGGAGCAATTTGCAAACGTTTCGGGAATATTTATTTCCGAAATTCAACATTCCTTTACTTAAAATACCATTTGCATGGCTGAAAATACTATCTACCCACCAACAGTAATATTTTAAACATAAATTTGTATATTTACTCGAAAGAAAGACAAACCTTTAAAAGAGACTACTGAAGAATCTTCACTAGACGTTTGCAAGTTGCTCAAGCCAAATTGACAATCAACATTGCAATGTTGCGGCGCGATATTGCCAAGTAGCATGCAAGAGAACATCCGGTTTGACTGTAATTCCTGATATCATGCTCAACCTCATCTAATAATTGTTAATTATTAAATAACTGGAGAAAAATTGATACGTTTGGTTTATTGGTATTATGTAGATATAAAGGAAGCTGTCGCAGAGCACGAACGCGAAGAAACAAAACAAGTACTGCCTAGAGTACAAGAAAGTTTCTCAAAAGCCACTAAAGCATTGTCAGAGTACATCTTAGCTAAGGATACGGTTAATTCATGGTGAGTCTTTTTTACTATCTGAATTTATCGAAGTAAAGAAAAGCAACCTTGAAATTGAGAGGGCGAGAAAAGGCCCTGGCATCGGCTAGTCACAGCACGCAGAAATACTGGGTGTAATCATATAGTTAGTGGAGGGAGTTGGTTTGGAAACTCGGCAAAAGTCATTGTTCTATGGTTTTGTTCAATTTGTCTAATATCGCGGTCACTGAACGTATTGTATTTTCTGGATAATGAAGCAGTCATCCAATAGCAACGTTTGGGTTTAATTAGTGCAGTCCTTCGTCGTCACGTGTTAAGTCCTTTGTTCGTTGTGTAGTCCTTCGTCGTCACGTGTCCATAGAATTTCGTTTCTTCAACCAATTGCCTTCCTCCAACATGAACACAATAACATGACCATTGCATAATCTTGAAAGACAATGGAGCTTCCAAACCACCCCCCTCCACTAACTATGGTGTAATAAATTAGCAATTTAGTTCACTATGCAAAATCATTCGAGTAATGGTAGTCCCGTGGGAGAAGTTCATTGTAATGCCGGTCCCATTGGCTGTCCCGTTGAAGCTATTTGATCATAACTGGTGCAAAACTATGCATAAATATGATTCACGGGGAATGTTTAAGAAAAGCAATCAACCAATGAAATTGCCGAGTCCACCAGCTGATGCCAGGGCCTTTTCCCACCCTACCAACTTAAAAAGGCCCTGGGTCCGTGGTTGAAAGGAGTGCAGAGGAAAGCGAAGCAAAGAAAAGTATAGCAAAGGTAAGCAAAACAAAGGAAAGCAAAGCAAAGGGAAAGAAAGCAAAGGAAAGGAAAGGAAAGTAAAGAAAGCAAAACAAAGCATTACGCAAAGGAAATCAAGACTAAGCTAAGCGAAGGGACGGAAGCAAAATAAAAGAGAGCAAACCAAAGAAAAGGAACACAATGAAAGAAAAGGAAAGAAAAGGAAAGGAAAGCAAAAGAAAGGAAAGCAAAAGAAAGGAAAGCAAAGGGAAGCAAAGGAAATGAAATGAAAGGAAGCAAAAGAAAGGAATGGGAAGAAAGCAAAGCAAAGCGAAGAAAAGCCAAAAAAGGCTAAGGAAAGCAATTATAAATCCACCGGACGTGCCTGTATACGAGTCCAGGACTCTATATACATTCATCCCGTCAGTAGGTGGCCCTCCGCGGTTCTTATATAATATACCTAACTCTACTGGACTATTGGACTATGTACTTAAGTTATACAGCCCAGCTGTTTTTCCTTGCGATGTTTGTTCATGAAATTCTCTGATTAACATTCCGGAAAATATATTTTTGTTGTTGTTTACGTCTAGAAGATTACTATGGCAACAATGAGCGTCGAAGATAGGAAAAATTTCAATGTTGTTTTGTTTGGGTTTTTTTGGGTTGTTGTTTTTTTTTGGGGGGGGTTGTTTTTTTATTTATTATATATATATATTCTTTTTAATTTTCGGGGAGATTTTTTTCAAACTTCGCAGTCTTGGGGAAATTGCTTAGGGAAACATTTTAATTCAAAATAAATGTTTCTTAAAGCTTTCTATTGGTAATTTAAGAAAAAGTTTTAAACATGGAAGTATCCACATTTTTCCAAAATAATTATCAAATGTAGGGTTGTTCAGGCAAAATTTAATGGGTTCTTAACATTAAACAAAATTTGTCTCATAGAATATTTTTAAAGAAACATGGTGGAGAGGTATAAGCTTCTTCTTGAACTGTGCAAACGTTTAAAACAATTCACCGAAGAAAACGCAAGATATCTGCGTCTATTTGTGTGCGATTTCACGCGTGTTGACGTCAAAAAATATTTTTCGCCAAATTCACAACCAGCTCACGCACGGTCATAAAACCTTGGAAAGCCACCTTAAACTGCAGAAAATTAGGCGTACGTTTGCTTAAAGCATAGGACTATGCTCAACTCTACATTCAGGACCAGTCCCAAGTGTCACTGATTTCTTTGCAGGTGGGAGCAGCCCGCTCAGTATACAGTACCGTGGGCTACTGTGGACGGAATGAACATGAGGCAATGGAAGGATCAGTGGACTGTTTTGACTACAAGACTCAGGCAGTTACAAATGAAACAGTGAGAACTATTGTAAGCGTATATATCAGTATTGATAAAGTAGAGTGCTGTCTAGGCAGTGTTTAGGATAGAACAAAATAAAAATGTGATAATTTTTGCTGTCGAGATCAGTTTTGATAAGGGGCGGGGGTTGCAACCGTTCCCCTTTTTTAGGGAGTGCGAATAAAATTTTGGAGGTCAAAAGTTACTTTTACTTTCTACTCTTTGACGCCTAAAACATGTGATTTGAAATTTTAATATTTTTTTGTCAAAAATGTCCTCAGAATGCACGTTTTAGAGACCTAAAATTCAAAAGAAATTTCCCGGGGGGACATGCTTCTGGTCCCCCTAGATTTGTGTCCTCAGTTTCTGCTAAAAACAACCCCCTTTCAAAAAGGCTGGTTGCACTCTTGGACACCATGTTCTCTGTAGCGTTCTGTGTCCAACATTTTGAAGTCGATACATTCGTGCCGATACCGTGTTGGAGAACGACACCATAAAAATCGGAAACTTGCAATATTCCATGATGCCTATTTTAACTATTATTCAGGAGTCATATTTGCTCCAAGAGTACTTTTAACTTTGATACGGGAGTTGTTTTTACTTCGTTGTAGGAGTTGTTTCATTTAACTATATGTAGCTGAATCAACTCCGCTGTACAGAGTAAATTGTAATCTATTAATTTCAACTCCTCCTTCGGGGGTGGTTTCAACTCCACAAGTACTAAAATCTGCTCGAAATATGTCTCCTCTATTTAACTCCTACTGTTGGAGTAGTTTTAACTCTACTGGTGGAGTTATTTCTTATACTCCTTAGAATTTACGGTGTATGTCTGAACGCAGAGCTTGTGACTGACTGTAAATGAAACATAAACGCTGAACAGATGGCATGTGCTCTTCATTTACATGGCACTAATTTCTGCTGCGTAGCAAATTCTCAAATAAATACGGACCTTTACCTAGTCTGCGAACCCAGACGTATTTGCCCGCCCTCGTTGCCTCCCGCGGAAACTAGCGTCTGCGAACCCGAGCCAAGATTCGATTTCCGTGACGTATTACCTTTTGTCTCGTGTTATCCAATCAAATTATTTGAAAATATATTGAGCTAAAATTGCCCACGCGTGGACACACGTTGAACATGGCTGAACGAGGTCAAGGAAGGAGCGCAAAATATTTGCAAGTATATTGTATAGTCTTTATATAACGATGAACGACACTCCACAGAAATTGTCACATCATGCCAATACTTGTTTTTTTTGTAAGAAAACTGTAATTTAGGACAAAGAACAACAGATATTTTTCTCAACATTTTTGTCTTAAATATAATCCCAACAACATAATAAGTCATCAAACATTGCACTCTCAAAAACAAACTTGGAATCCCATTTCAGCGAGTTTTATTTGCAGAGACTTCATAGATTCGATAGTCACTTTCTTATTTGGAACCCGATGTTGTTTACGTACCATTGTTCTGAAATTGACACATCGACTGCCACAGCTTTCACAGCCTTCTTGTACTTTAAATATACCATTACTCAGTAAATCTCTGTATTTCACAACAACAAATGGTGTGTCATGGGGGTAATGTGGAGTGAAAATTCATGCACAAGACAACTTGCTGTCACAGGATGAACTTAAGAACAATTACAACTCCTATATCTATTATGAAATGAGCTACGGAATCAAAGAAAACAAAGCGCGAAATCAAAACAACGCTCATCTCGGCAACTGGCGGTTCTTGGTGCGCCCCGCGGAGACGAAGCTCGAGACCAAATTTTGACAATGGCGGGCAAAATCGAGCAGAAGCGAAATTTCAAAGTAGCGCTCCTCATTCAAATTCTGGAGCAACAAGAGACATTTTGGTACCAAAAGAAAGCGAATTCTTTCATGTTTAAACGAGGCAAATTTTTGTCGAGTTTTGTCAAATATTAAGATAAATATGTTTGAATTGTTTGAGGTAACTAAACGCGTCATAATCAGCGACTGGAAATTGTGCTTGTGAAGAAACCAATATTACGTTACAAATATACTCCTAGAGAGTGTCAAATGACAATGATGACAAAGTAAAAGACTTCAAATGTCATCTGAACAAATTTCACGTTCAAAACGCCACTTTTTCTAGTAAATGCAACGTAGCTTATACAGTTATACGCTTACGATTTTCAGAAAATGTGGGTGATTTTCAACATTAAACAGTTCTTTAGTTCCTGGAGCGACAAGGAATGTTTTTATACCCACAGAAAGATAATTTCCTGCTTGTTATAATAAGCTAATCAGTGTTCTTGTTACTTCTATATAACGTCAAATAAGTACATATAATCACTCGCCACTTTTCGGCCAAGTTCAGTGACCCGTAAAAGCAATAAACATAACATTGATTATTGAGCCGAAACCAGTACACTACGACAAAACAAACCAGAGAAACATATTTTAGAATATCTTATATATCATATAAAGATCTTACCTTTTGAAACGCAGTTTTTCAATCGAAACAGCGCCAACGAAAATGTCTATAATTTGATCAACTGTCACCCTCCGAGCACAAGACCGACAAGGGAAGAAAACTAAACGCAATGCATTCTAGGCCGACCTTCGTACCTCCGATCTGGTAATAAACTGAGCAACACACAATTTTAAAAAAGGAATATGAATATAAAAGCAATATGGTAATCAAATTACTCGTTTAAATGTTCTAATCTTTATGTAGTTTTCTGAGAGTTTTTAAATGACATTGTGAAATTCATGAATTAATGAGGTTAAGAAGCAATCAAAACGTAATTTACTCGCCTTGTAAATCCCCATACAGATCGGCCGCTCATGCTTTATCTATTACTAGGAGGTATTTGCTAACAGTGAATTTGATGATTGCTCAACATGAAATGTTCAGTATCACGAGGAGTTTTAATCTCTACAATTTTAAATGATTTTATTTTACAAACTTTAAGATATAACTGATTTTGCCATTTGTTATGTTATTTGTTAAATGCTGTACCCTGCATGGTTATGACGTAAGAGACCATCTCATTTACATATCAAACAAATTGAAAAAACGAAAAAATACGGCAAAGTTGTAAAAGGTCTTTCAATACCATTACACGAGAAAAACTAAATTTATATTGCCAATGCCTTTTGAGGTACGTATTTTTATTTATTTATTTTTTTTTTTGACAAAGACAAAGTTAAAGCCACGGTTTTTCTTTCTTTTTGAATTGTTCCTGAAAAAGGCAACGTTATATAGCAGCAAGCATCAGCTTAAACTGAAGTGCTAAATTTGTATACAGATAATACAGTTCTATAATAATTATATTAGGAAAATATTATCTAGTATATTTAACTATTTCGAAGATATAGAATTTTGTTCGTACCTATAGTATGTAGTTTAGGTTTAGTTTAGACGTCGCAACTGTGCCGAATCAAATCTAATTATTTAGCTAAGCTTAAATTCATCATAAATTCATCACAAGTCCAACGTATAAAGACAATGTCAGATCTAAGTCAAACATGTTTCAAATCTATGAGAGCATCATGGATTATTTAACACAAGAGCCGCGTAGATTCATGACAATGCTTTTTAGTCGAGTCAAATTAAATTAATTGACCAGTCATAAACCATGTGGCATATTCTATTGATTGGCACCATTTTGATTTCGTTAGCTTGATGTTTTTCACATAAGCTAATAAATCACAAACGAAATCCATCACAGATGTGACGAATAAAGACTTGCCACACTTGTGATACATTTCAGTTGAATATTTTATAGTTGCATTTCACTCGACACAAGAGCGATGTCTAAACAGGGCCTTATTTATCTTCTATAATATTACGTAAAGATGCGTATGTGCCAGTGATACTGCCAACTACGCCAAATGTAATTACAATAACGTTCTTGATGGTCGCCATCTTTCCAAGTTCTTTCGAGTAGACTATCCAGTGAAAGACAGTTGGGAAGACAAACGCTAGGAATGCTGCGCCGGACGCTCCAACTAGGCAAACTATGTCGTTCACATGAGGAATTACCGCTGCCAAGCCACCTGCAAAAGGAAAATTATATAAGTAATACCATGAAAAAAGGTGTATATAGAGAATAATGACATGGATGTATGGAATTTTTGTTAAATCTATTTCTAGTGTTGACCAAGGATATCTCATAAATAAGCGAACACTGTAAAATTGAGTGTATCGTGGCCTATCATAGCACGAAATCTCCGGAAATTTCACGATTCGTACTTATAGTCCGAATAGGGGAATTTCCGGATATTTCAGAGTTCAAATAACGAAATTTACGGAGATACCGTGGTATAATAGGGCCACGATACGCTCAACGAAGCGAATGGGTGAAATATCCTGGTCAACACGAGACTGAGATAAATTTTATATTCCCAAGCACACGAAGTCAAGCGCACGATATTTCAGCCTGTTTGAAATTAATGAACCTTTACGTTTGTATAGGTAATCGCATGGTGCCGAGGAAAATTACGGTTTAATTTCACGAGTGTTTTCAAAATTTTACAATTTACAAAAAAATGCCCTCTTCATTAGCCAATCATATTCGAGTAATTTTGCCCTCTATATCATTAGGGCTGATAAGATTGCGTACTATCAGTGATATTATCAAAATTCTTAAAGTGATTCTCTGAAGAAAATATTGTTGGCAATGTTTTTCCATAATCCTAAAGATGCATGGTAATTAGTAATCGTGCAAAGTTTCATTTCAAATTTCATTTCACGTGTGAAGTTTGTATTTTAGAGCGCCGCCATTAAAGTGTCGAGCTTGAGAAGAATGAGTCGAGGAAGCTTATGGCACCATGGACTCAATAACAACAATTACCCTTTTGTTGACAACCTTTCGTTGTAAGTTCTCCTCAACTCATTCTTCTCAAACACGGCCAATTTAATGGCGGCGCTCCAAAATACAAACTTCGCACGTAAAATACAACTTTGTTTTTGAGAATTTCGAAATGAAACTTCGCACAATTACCAACTATCATAATTCTTTAATATTATGCAGAAACATTACGAACAACATTTTCATAAGAGAACCACTTTACTACGCCAAAATTACTACGCCAGTGAATTTACCAAATGGCTCGTTTATATCTGATAAAACACTGTTGTTCATGTTTTAAATATGCTGACGTCGGCATATTTTAACTAAAGCCTGGTTTCCATATAACTACGATCGCCACGATCGCTCAAAAATTAGCTCGGCGATCGCAACGATCAACAATGGCGGCTAAGGCGGCCATGGTTGATCGCGACCATTGTTTTAATGGTCCGCTGGGATGCATACTGATCGCCAAGATTGCTGAGATTGCAAAATCACCAAAAAACGATCGTGGCGATCGCGGCGATCGTTGCGTCAGTCAGGGCGCTATAAAACACGGGCGGGGAAACGGCAATGGGAGCCCTGATCTACGTGTGATGCGCGTACCCCCCGCATATATCACTTCGAGCTTCGATTTAATTTCATTTTCGAAAGTAGAAGAAACCATGAGCGAAGAAAACTGAGACGGCTGAAAGAAGATGCTAAGAAACCTCCGCATAAAAAATTACAGTAATGATGAAAAAAAAAAAGATTCACTATAATTGCACTGTTTATATGGCTGATTCAGATACCTCAAGACGAAGCCGAAGACTGTACGTGTGGTCTGTGAAAGTCAAACCTCCATGCTACCAAGGGCCCAGTTACACGATACCGGATTACTCTCGTACCGGATTGCCTAGCCCAATCCGATATGAAAACCAACCCGTTTACGTTCTAGTTACACGGTACCAGATTGAAACCTGTACACAGGCCCCGTCGCGTATTAGCGTGCGCGGCAGCCATTTTGATTTTGAAAGTCATGGCCAAAAGCAAGGGAAAGGAGACGTTTGTATGGACTGATAGTGAGGTAGAACTCCTTTTGGAGTCTGTCAAAGTATTTGCATCAAATTGTTTATTCGAAGGTAAAGATTGGGAGGGAGTTAAATCAAAGTACGGAAAAATACAGTCGATTTTTATCGAGCGTTACCCAAAAACTGCAACAGAACAGACCTCGGAACAGACGAATGAAGATTTTCCTAAGTCATCTTGTTTAGACACTGTCACCAAAGAAAGAATCTCTGCAAAACTGAAATGTATTCGGAAAAGTTACAAAAAAGCAGTGGATATGGGGAAGAAAAGTGGTGGAGGAAGAATTGTCATGACATATTATGATCTTTGTCATGAGATTTGGGCAGGAGCACCTGCAATAAAGAGCATAGAAAGTAGGTAACTTTTTTACATTTTCTTGGTGATTTCAAAACCTTTTTCTCAACATTATTAGTGGCAAACATATGAATATAATACGCAAGTTATGGTTGGGGTCTGTAGCATTTGTACTGTATGGTGTATATAGATTTCATGTATGGTGCCTATGGTGGGAGGACATGTTAAAAGGAAGGATTGATATACATGTATGTACTGTAGTACATAAGTTATTATGCACCTATCAATGTTAAGTCCCAGGGGAGAGATCAGGCATCAATTTTCATGAGAATTTTCAGTAAAATAACCAACTGTTGGGAAAGAAGTACTCATCAAATCTAATCAAATGCCTAATATGGGTATTTAGTATAAATACGCAGGTGATTATAGAAAATGGCGCGCGCTGATTGGTCGAGCTACCTCGGATTAATTCTCGATAATCACCTACAGCGTTTATTCAAAATGGTCGCCAGCCGGTTTGTCAATAAAACAGAAGAGGAAATTAACAATTTTAAAGAAAATGCTGTTCTTAAAAGTACGAAATTGTGTATTTATACTAAAACAATTATTCGCCTCAGGCTCAGTGAATATCGGTGAATAATAACCTCGACTTCGTCTCGGTTATTATTCACCGATATTCACCTCGCCTTCGGCGAATAATTGTTAATTAACAGGCCTTAAAATAGACTTTATACACAAGCACACGTAAACAGGTCAAATTGCCTCCCTCTCAAGCCAAAATAGTAATCAAATTCCCAAGTGTCTGGTCTGAAAGGAATGGCAATGCCCCACATATGCCCGATCTCCCCCTGGGGGCTTAACATTTAATAGGTGCATTATCTTATTGAAATACATAATGTCTAACTATATGGCAGAAAGTGGTAGCAGGACCCAATCTGACATGTGAGATGATGGTCTGAAGCACGAAGCATTCACCACATGATAAGCTAGCGTTGCTGTCCAAATCAGACAAATTACCTGTATAGTGTGTTATTAGCCATTCCCTCCTATGCCACCCAGGCCTCTTCCCTCTGCTGAATAAAATCAACTGCCATTAGCCAGAATAAAACTATAAACACTTGGCTTAATTATACTTCACATACCATTTGACAATATTTGTGTCACATTGTTACAGTTTGTGGTTGTCAATTGTACATGTGGTTACATGTGCCATTTACCAAAATGTTTGGTAGATTGTGGCAATTGGACAGCAGGAGCCTACATTGAGCACATATGCTGACTTTTACAGTGTACAACACTGATCTCTCCAACAATTAAATCACCATGATTTTGTATTTTGATAATGTATTGATCTCAGGGTAGTATAGCCACATGAGTTTGGTTAGACCACAACCCAATTTAACACAAATTTATCCAACAAGTACTGAATGTCTACAGAAAATTTTGTATTGTTAGGATGTGCTTGCAGGAAAATAATATTTTAAGATTGGATTTTGACATTTAGTGAATTTTCAAAATCTTTTCTTTCTCTTACTGGTATGTAGGTGGAATTGACTCAAGTTTACAAAACAGTGAAAGTACAGATTTTGAGGAAGCTGTTTCAGTCAGTGAGCAGTCTTCTACAATATCACTATGCAGAGATGTCAGCCCATTAGACAGCACAGTTAATTTATTAGTGGAAGATTCAAGTGACAGCTCTTCAGTCTCTTCAAATACACCGATCCATGACAGGCGAGAAAAAATTGAAAAATACTTGAAAGATCAAAGAGAGAAAAAGATGAGCCCGCAAGTTTCATTCCAAAATCAGCAACTTCATTGCATGAAAGAAGATTTATCTTTAAAAAGAAAATTAGCAGAAAGGTCTGAAATGGTTGATAAGGAATTTTTGAATAATGCATCCAAAATGTCTAAAACAATGGAAAATCTAGCTGGTGCAATGACAGGATGCTTTCAAATGATGAGTACAATGTTTGAAGTGCAAATGCAGCAACAGCAGCAGCAAATGCAGCAACAACAGCAGCGATCCTTTCATTATGGATTCCAGCAACCAATGCCAACAAATATGTGTATGAGTCAGCAGTCCACCCAGCAAATCCCTACCAATAATGTTCATTTTGTACCAGACATTGGACAAAATTGCAATCCAAATTCTGGGCAGGAACAAGAATAGCCTAACTTTTCTGAACAACTGTCAAACTGAAATATAGATAGTTTTGAATTGAACCACTCCTTTTAAAAGAAAATTGTTATTATTTTGTTCATGAAAAACTATGTTTTTGAACATTGTTACTATTTTATTGTTGTGAGGGTGATTTCACATGCAAGTACAAGAACTTTTGTATGTACAACTACATGTATATATGTAATAGTATAATTATAAACTGTTTACATTTTACAACCTTTTCTCTTGACAAGAGCAAAGTAAAATAACTGAAATTATCAAACAATTTAAAAAAACTAGATAAATCAATTTTTCCTCATGACATGCCCACAATTAAGTGTTCCAACACAAGTGTTAAAACCTTTATGCAACTGATTAGTGTGACTGGTGATAACCACCTATTGCATACCAATTAGTGAATCTCCAAATGGTTCATTCTCGATAAACTTGAGAGAAAAATTAGTTCATCGTGGATCAATTAAGTCATCAGATAAGATGATTAATCAATGGTCACTCATGTGACAAAGGATTTTAAACCTTACACTCCCTAGCCATTGAATTGTTTTTAATTTTTTTATGGCTAACACCAGACAATTTTATTCAACACAGGTAAGCTGAAGCCCAGACAGTTTGGGAGTGAGTGGGTTAACAATGCTTTGGAAGCTTGACCCTTTGCCTACCAAGTAAAATAATAGTAAAATAAAGGCCCAGTGTGGGAGTCAAAGGGTCATTAAGCTTCATTCACAATGTTTTACATTTTAAAATATCCTTTATCAAAATCATGACCATTGATTAATTAGTTGACTGACTTTTAATATAACTTTACATATATTGGCAGTTTGAACTTTATTGACACTTCCAG
This sequence comes from Paragorgia papillata, assembly GCA_035771165.1. Classification (NCBI taxonomy): domain Eukaryota; kingdom Metazoa; phylum Cnidaria; class Anthozoa; order Scleralcyonacea; family Coralliidae; genus Paragorgia; species Paragorgia papillata. The sequence continues at coordinate 189,517 of JAWNZC010000455.1, read as the reverse complement.
AATTTGCTTCAATGCTGATGAAACAATGACACCAAATCGAGGCTGGCAATGAGGTCATAATATATTTACTGTTATCTTTCATGCCCAGCCTCGATTACATGCCTTTGTTTGTGAACATTGAAGCAAATTCGGGAAGTGTCTATTAGTTGTCTTCAAGGCCGGTGAGAGGGGGAGGGGCAGGTGCAGGTGGGATAAAATACCCAGGGCCTCAGCTCTTAAAGGGGCCCTGGCAAAGCCAGGTCAAGTCAAGTAGTCACATACATCAGATGAGACATATTTATGTGCAAGCAGTTGGTATTTGTATCCAAGAAGTCAAGTAAACATCATTTTATATATACTTTATACTGTTTTCAGGGAAACTCTGTAGGCAGCTGGGTGGGGGCCATCCATGTATCAATCCTGGGGCCCCCATTTGGCTCTCACCAGCTTTGGTTGTCTTCCTTTTGTATTATACTGTATCTATATATGGTAATTAATTATTGATAGTTTTCTCTTTTCATTCAGTCTACATCACTCCAAAAACTTCATAAAAATTTGTCTGTTCTTCTTACCACCTCTCTCATTATTATTTACTGCAGGCGTAAACTGCTGACTAGGGGGTTGAAATTCCATGTCATATTTAACTGCTTTGTGTTGCAAATCATCTTGTACTCTTTCACCATTTATCTCACAAAAATTGTGAAGTATGAAGCATGCCAAAATAGTTGGTGGAATATTATCCATGCTGAGATCCATTGCTTTCCTAAGGATTCCAAAGCGTGCCTTAAGTCGGCCAAATGCACATTCCACAATCATACGAGCTGATGACAATCTAAAACCAAAGAACTGCTCTTGTGCTGTAGTGCCACCTTTTGCAAATTCTTTCATCAGGTATGGTAATAGGGGATATGCAGGATCTCCTATTATGCAAACAGGAACAGGGTCTTCACCATCAACAATTACTTTTGGACACCTTGGTATAGAACTATCTCTCAGCAGCTGATTAATGTTGGAATTTGCAAACACACGTGCATCATGCACACTTCCAGGCCATTTAATAGTAACTTCAAGGAAGAGGCACTTTGCATTGACACATGCCTGCACATTCAAACTATAGAACCCTTTTCTATTTATGTAGTCCACAGAGTTTTCATGTGGTCTCTTAATTGGGATATGTGTCCCATCTATGGCGCCAATACACTGGGGAAAGCCACGTTCTGAATAAAAATTTGCTACACATTATTTGACTTCCTCCTCAGTTTTTGGAACTTTTATGTATATGGGGCCCAAATTTGTTGATATTGCTCTTGTTACCCGCTGTACGATTCGGGATATTGTACACGTTGCTAGACCAAAGGCATTGGCTGTCTTTCTCATGCGGCCACCATCTGAGAGAAAGTACAAAGTTATTGCTACTTGCATGTCAACAGCTATTGGCATTCTCATATTGGTGACTTGCCTGGTTATATATGGACGAAGTTCATAACATAATTTGTAAAAACTTTCTCTAGACATTCTGAAGTTTTCTTTCCATTCTTGCTCTAGACCACGACCCGTCTGTAGGTTTTTCCACCACCCTCCACATCGTCCGGGCATCGTCCAGCATGTTCGAGGTCTTCTAGTTCTTCTGATTTTGCCATAACTACTCCTGTTTGCTAGGAGGTTTTGAAGTATCTGTCTTTTCCTCGCAAAATAATGCATCGCATTAATTTGAAACAATGCATAGTTTAGCTGAAGTACGCCAGCTAAACCAACGATCAAGCAAAGCAACAAGCTTGTAAAGTGAGAAGCGTCCATATTGAATTTCATAACAATGTTTGATTTTGACGCGGATTGGCGCGTTTGGAACGTATCGGATTCGGCCAGTTACACGGCAACCGGAACGTATCGGATTAATTTTCATATCACCTCCGAAGCGGAGTGATTTTCCCACGATGGCACGTATCGGATTAGCACGGTATCGTGTAACCAGAAGGCCTAACCGGTATGAAAAGTAATCCGGTACGAGAGTAATCCGGTATCGTGTAACTGGGGCCCAAGTGTATGTGTCGTTTCCAGCTTTTTTTAAGTCGTAATCTTGCTTTATTTCCTCTATAAATGTTATTTTGATGAACTATATACCTATACATACTAGTTATAGTCTTGAATGAATCTCAAACTTTAGGAGCTACAAAAAAAATAGTCAAACTTCAAGCGGCCGTGATTACGAACTGTATCTTATTACTGTAATCTGTAAATAATGGACTTGACTGATCAGATGTGTTTAAAACGGAGACAGAAATAGATGGTAAGAGACACTTCAGTACTCTTTTTGTATGTAAAATATCTATAACTATATTATCGTACGTTGTTGGTCGCTTGTGCTGTACGGATTTGACTAGAGTACTGTATTCGGAATTCGACAACTGTAAATATATAATTTTCAGATATAAGCTTAGTATGATCGAATTTTGTCTGCAAAATGCAATAATTGTAGTTACCAGTTTCTCGTACACATATATAATGTTAATCTGCATGCATGGACGTAAGAGTGTTTTTTAGTTTCATGTTTCTTTCTTTACTAGTGTTATGATATTATCTAAACAAAATGTGCTGAACTGCATAAGATTGTTTACTCTGGATATAAACACAAAGCCGAAAACGTTCTCGATTTTTATTATTTCTTTTAAATGCTTTCCGCTAAAATTTGAGCAAGTCTGTTGTTAACGTCTATAGTATTTCTGTGGACATCAAATTTGGCAAACAAAGAATACTATAATCTTGTTTTTACCGTCGTAAACTAGCTTGAGTCGCATGCAGACATAGTGATACAGACTTGTAGTAAACTTTGGCATTTTTATATACATCATTTGGTTGAAATTTGTTTTAAAAGTTCTCCTCGTATGTTTAACACTATTGGCAACAGGGTTTTAGTACTGCGTATATATTCATGCGATTGCTCTTTAAAAGAAGTGAGGGGTTTTAAACTTGAAAGTGTTAGCAGTTTTTCAGTTTATAAAGCTATAGTCAGTGGCGAGAATGGAAAAGAAAATTTTCAAAAATGGGTTAGCGAAATGTCAATTTTACGAAAAAAGCACAAAAAAGCACGTTCGGTGACTATGTCAGTTCGAAAGCCTATTTAATTCTCTTTACGTTGGTGTATTCAAATTCACTTTCGTCAACCGATTCGCAGAGAAAACATGATTTTAACGGAGTGCGCCCTTCAAAAATTGTAAATTTTTAGGAATTTTTTCAACTGTCCCGGTAAACAATTGTGCTTTTTAGTAATCTAAAATAAATCCTTGACAATATATAATTAAAACAAATTTAATCTGAAGGAGTTACTTGTTCTTTATTTGTGTTTCTAATGGCAGTAATAAGTTTTCTTCCTTTTCAAAAAGAGGAATTTATCTCGGGTACTCTTTATCTTTTTGGTCGCCATTCAAATTGTGTTTTTGTTGACTTTCAGAGCCCAAGCGCGCTCGTGCCAGTCCTTTGATGCATCACACAGAGCTCGCCAAATTATATGCGCGTTTCCCCGCCCGTGTTTTATAGCGCCCTGCGTCAGTAGACGATCGTTACGCCAGTGGTTTCCATGCATATGATCGCTGCGATCGCCAAGTTCATTTTTGAGCGATCGTGGTGATCGTAGCGATTATATGGAAACCAGGCTTAAGCCAAATTTTATAGAGTGTGTATGTTAAGTCGTGAAATTTGAAAAACTATTTCAGACAATTCAACGTCCTTTAATTGATAGTTAAAACACGTACTGCGAATGTTTTAAATAGCTTCAAAGACGACCCATATGGTAAGTTCATTGGCGTAGTAAGTTTGAAAAATAACGTTGTCTAAGCCGAGAAAATCAAAGCTAAATTTTTATCTAAATCAGGAGGTTTCTTTAATAGATATAAAACCACGGACATATGGTGCTGATTTCCTAATGAATTTTTGAAGCTTAGTTAAAGCTAACCCATTTTTATTAACATTCGTCTTTATTTGGGCATTGGACTTGGTATATTTTGGACCAAAGTGATCAAACAACATCGCGCCCCTGTGTTAAATCATGCAAATATTTAGTTTCTGTATAACCTTGAAATTACAGCGGTAGAACTGGATTCTCAACATTCACAGTACTTACAGGTGACACAGATTGTTGTTAGTCGTAACAACACGAGGGCCAGAGTGTGATACTTTTCATGGGAAATCCATCTGAACATAATTGGTTCGACAATTCCAAAGAAGACGTAGATTTGGATGAAATATGTGCAAAAGATTGCCACAGATACCAAAAATTTCACAGTGGAATAATAACTAAGAAAAAAGAAACATTTAAACTTAATGAATATGAAAACTGATGAGTCTAGCATATATAAATTTAAAAGTACAATTATAGAATAGCTGTCCACTTTCGTCATCTCCATAACATTAATCTTGGGATCGGATTCTGAGATTTAAAGTTCATATGCACAAAAATTAAGTCTGTCTTAAAAGTTTTCATGGCGTTAATGTATATAGATAATTAAGTTTTGTGAAAACACCACGTAAAATATTTATTTGCTAAGCTTTCGGCCGTTCAACAGGCCGAAAGCTTAGCAAATAAACATTTTATGTGGTGTTTCCACAAAACGTATTTATTAACTGTCTTTATTTTAAAGAACACTTAAAATGACATATTTTGTAGACTTTTGTTTTCTAATTACTTTTTTGCTGAGATATATAAGGTTATTTTAATACATTTACTGTACAACCCCATTTAAAGAAAGTGTTTTATTTTGCTAAGCTTTCGTCCTGGTTAGAACTCAGAACTTCCGAGCAAGGCAAATTAGTATTAACATCGCCATACAACGTTTCATATCATCACTTATATATTTGAGGTTGTTTGATATGCAAATTTAACAACTTGATGTCACACAATGACGTATCAGAGAAGGTTATTTATCTTTGCTATTATCAAAGGGAATTTACATGTTTGCATGGTGTTCTGGGAGAAGCACATGCACATGCGAGTAGGGGATTTAGTTTGATAATAGCAAATATATATAATCTTTTTCTGTGAGTCATTTTGCACATGTGACGTCAAAATGTTTAATATGCATATCAAACAACATAAAATATCTCAACAACGAAACGAGTGTTCTTTTAATAATACAGACTTAATTTTTGTTTTATAGGGATTTTAAGAAAACTTCGTCATATACGTGCCATTGTCTCGTTCTTTAAAATTACCTGAATAATTTCACGACAAACAACGAGCACATACAGTTTAAACTTTCGGCTTTACATTAAACAGTTTTTAGGGATTCCTAGCTTGTATTTGTCTCTAAAGACACATTCAAAAGTTGACGGATGTTGTATAGTAGCTAAGTTGCTCCAATTTAACAAAACATTGTCAAGCTATATTTGTGCATGTTTTGTAATACAACAATCACGTTAAATTCAAATAATTTATTCAGCATAGTCAATCGAGAAATAGGTCTGGAATGTCGGCCAACTTTATAGTAATATTTAAAACATGGGCACACACTGCGAATGTCTTCCATATTTTTGAAATGACTTATTTTGGTAAGTTTGTTGGCGTAGTAATATCAAAAAATGTTTGTCTAAGCCCAGAAAATCAAAGCTGTAAGGTTTAATATGTAAACCAAGAGGATTCTTTGTACTGGCTTCCTTTTGTGTTTTCTTCGTCAATGCATGAGTGTTTGAAGCGTCGATAAAGAGCTGTGATTCTATATTGAGATTCTATTGAATTCGACATTATTGATATCAAGAATTATTATATAGCATGCTATCGGATACGAGCTTTTGCGTAATCTGATTGGTTCCCTACTACCAGGCTATCAGCTCATATCCTGCTAGTAGAGGAAAAACAAGATGGCGGCATGTTTTTTTTGAACTGCCGAAAAGAGTTGAAATTGACGGATTTTTATACAGAAGAACATCAACACCCTCAAACCAATGTATAAAAAAACAACATTGTGTAAAAATACATTAACAAATACACAATTTAGCATGTCAAATGGTAAAATTCACCTAAAAATTACGTCTTTTTACTTCAGAAACCCGACTAAATTAGCGGGTTGATATTAATTTGTTGCCAAACAAAGAAACTCACGGTTAAAATCAAGCTTACAACACACATTTCGTAGGAGATCACCAGTAAAGAGACTTTTTTATTTAGATATGCATTTGGAGTAGTAAAAAGCATGTTCTTTTTCAAAAACAACCAACTAAGTAATTTAGTTTCACTGCCGAAGGTGTTTCAGTTTCATTTTTGCATGAAATCAAAAACCTTTTTCACGGCAGCAACGCTAATATAAACAACTGACCCACCTTTTGACATTTTTTGCCTCTCGAGCAACATTTATGCAACATTTCACTGAAGCTGTTTGCCGAACAGCTCAACGCGAAACTCTATGTGAATGTATCATTACGCATGGCGGAAGTATTAGTTCCCTGTTGCCTATGCCGGAAGTTTGTCGTTTCAAACATTTCGCTGTAATTTTGTTTCTTGTACAGTGCTTGGCTATATAATAAAACAGTTATACCATTCGCTCTCGTCGTATACGAACTAATAGCCAACTCGGCGAAGCGCCTCGTTGGCTATGAGCTCATATACGACTCGAGCTCATGGTATAACTGTTAAATATACACTTACGATACGGATTACATTCAAGATCACTTGATAAACTCACTCGGTATTTGGTAGGTTTAACGTAACGCTCCCTTTGCATTTATCCTGGAATGTCATATATCCAAATATTGCCATACTGAAGTAGAGTGACGTGACTATTACCATGCTAATGTTGATTACCCGTGGGAAATGGTCCGAATTCTTTATCTTGTTTTCTAATGGGAGAATCTGCCAATGTCAACAGTAATAATTATAGAGTGTACTGTTAAACATAACACAACACAGATGCAACACAATAGCATGCAATACTATAGACAATGCAGTGGGCAATTCAATGGACAATACAATCGAAAATACAGTAAGCAATACAATAGATTATACCAAATAATATAGACCATAGAATATAGGCAATACAATTGCAATACAATACAATACAAAAATAATATGATACAATATACCAGACAAGACAACGGAATAGACCATACAATAGACAATACAATACAGTAATTACATACAATACGACACATACAATACAACGCAATACAAATGCAATGCAAAAATAATATGATACAAAAAAATAATATGATACAAAACACTGCAGTGCGGTACCGCAGTGCCCCATACAACGGCAAACAGGACTATTCGACGTAAGACTTGAGTACTGGACAATATTTTTGATATGTTAAATAAATAAAAGTCTATATATGTTTCCCAAAATTCTTCGCAACACTAACTGAAGCATATTTGAATTAACTGGATAAATCATCACGTTTTTAAAGTGTTTTTAAAACGAAAATTAGTCTTATTTGAAAGAACACTTAAAATGATAGCGTAACGTCTTTTGTAGTTTTTCGTTCCGTTGTTGAGATACTCCAGGTTGTTTGATGTGCAAATTAAACATTTTGATGTCACATGCGCATAATATTGACTTGTCGGAGACGGTTATATATACTATTGCTACTATCAAACCACATTAATTCAAGGGAAGCATGTGGGTTTGTTTCTTTCACAACACCGAATTGAACATGTAGAATTTTCAAGTGATTATATTTGGTAATAGTTTCAAAAGTCTGTAATTTTCATAACTAGCATATATTATATGAGCAATTTAAAAACAATTGGAACAAGGGAGTGACCTGTTTATTACTTTAATTTGATCTCATAAAACGAAGTGAGATATGGAAGAGCTGCAAATTGATATTATTCTTTTTAACACTTTGAGGCCTGGACCTCTCCTTGTACTGAATAAAGTTCGTCTGGCGTTAGCCCGAATAAAATACTATGAAGACTCGTCTTCAGGCTTCAAAGTGTTAAAGAGATAGGTTGTAACACTTTGAGCCCTGCACCTCTTCCTGTGCTGAATAAAATCGTCTGGCGTTATAGCCAGATTAAAATACTAAAGACTCGTCTTCAGGCTTCAAAGTGTTAATAGTTAGGCACTTTAAGCTGTTCCCCAAGCCCAATTTGTGACTTACAATAGGAATCGCTTCAAAGGCGTAAGTAGCCGTTCCAAACGACAGTGGTAGGTCGCCCCAACTAGAAAACAGGTCCAATTCCGAAGGATCTTGCAAATGGCCAAACAGATACACGAAAATGGAAACGAAAACAATAGCCATGAGGAAATTTGCGAACCAAGACATCCAAAAAAGGCTTTTTAAGTTCTTCACCAAACAGAACATGAGTAAGAAAGGCAATATTATAGGAATGTACAATTTTTTCTTCATATGCACTGCGTCCAACTCTGCCATACCCTAAAAATTAAGATTTTGATACGAATTACAAAAAAAGCCATTCTTGTACTTTTATTTTATATATACACTAGAGGGCACTCACTCACTGCATATATCCACAATGGAGTGTTAATTTAGGTCTCTACGGGAAAGTATTTGCCTGAGGTCTTCGTACAGACGAAAGAGCGAGGTTTGTGCGAAAGTACCGAAGGCAAATACTTTTCAGTACAGACCGAGCGAACGAGGTTAATAACCATGTATATTATGGCTTTTGGTTTGTTTTCTTATTTGTTTCTTAACTCATCGTTCGCATCTTCAGATGTTGCCGTTTACTTTACTTTTGAACTTGTTTGTTTCGTTTCATGTTTACACCTGTTAAGAATTCATTTTCCACGCTTTTAAATAAGTAGTTTTTTCATAAAAAGAAACATTAATGTTCCAGGTCGTATTAAGCCTGGTTTACACTAGCGACATAAGCATAAACAAAAACAAAGTATAACTTCTCTTCTGGGACTTGCGAAGACAAAACGAGAATTTTAATTTCTTTATTTCGTCTCTTGTTTAGCTGCTCTTGGCTTATGATCTTATGATTATGACTGTCCTAACGGAAATGTCAAGGTCTCTTATTTTTATTCAAATCAACTCAGACATTTTCCCGCCAAAGCTTGCAGGTCATAGACCTTATTCAAAAATGGCTGACGAATTGAAATTATTTTATATACATATAAATTAGCCCTTATGAACTCGTTTTTATTAGGGAAATTCAAAAGAATTTTTACTTTAAAACGAGGTCAAGGGCTAATTTATATGCACATAAAATAATTCTTATTTTTATTCCGCCATTTTTGAATAAGGTCTATTAAAAAGGCGTAATGTTCTCCCACAGTGCCGGGAGGGCATTGCCGCTTTTTTCAACATGCGCCATTTGGCTTCTGAAACGAATCAGTATTTAAAGAGAAATTTCAGGTAAAACTCGTGTAAATTTATAGGAGTTTGTTACCACATTTACCAACGTCTCGTTAACTGATTTCCATTGTGTTTTCCTTATAATTCATAATTAATGCATTAAAATGCATCAATGAGCTTGAGAAGGGCATTTAAGCCTGGTTTCCATTTGGTCGCCTTAACGGTGATGGAAGCCATGCAGGCTTTACAAAGGCGAGCCGTTGTGAAACCCATAAATATCGGACGCGAATGTTTAAACTTACTTATCAAATTCTATAGTGTACATAATGAACACTTTGTTTATAGTCGTAGGAAAGGTTAGATAAGATCATTTTAAGTTAAAAAAAACAGAATTTGAGCCACTAGTGTCTTATAACTATGATAAGACATCGATGTTTTATTAATCAATGTTTTAACAGTATTTAGCAAGAGTGATTAAACATTCGTTTCTTTTTAATTTTAATGAATTATTATAGTCCGTTTCAGCTTGCTTTTGAAATCCGATACGTATAATTGAAATGAACATTCCGAACTTAATTACGTTGCAATGTTCCGAACTACGTTGTGAGGTAGATACAAATTTAAGTCGGCAATTTGTTTCTGCTTAACCAAGTATCTATTATTATATTCTATACAACAAATAATCTTCTTATCCGTGATTTTACCAAAGGAATTCAATTCAAAGCTTATTAAATTCGAACTTCACGACGAACTTCCGTACCAAGTTCCCAACCTTCCAACGAATGTTGACAAACGAATTTCAAAAGCAAGCTGAAACTGACTATAATGATTTGAGGAATTATAGCTCACGCGCCTCTTCCTGCACGGTTGGCTACAATGAACTGTAACCACAGTTAAAGTTAAAGGGCATATACATGTATGATGCGAAAAATAAGTAAAGTTAAAGGGCATATACATGTATGATGCGAAAAATAAGTTCGGGAAAAATCTCTTATTAAGAACTTATGAAGTTATAAAGATTGACGTTTGCAGCTCTTCCATATCTCACTTCGTTCTTTAGATATTGATATTTGCGTGTTATGCAAATAACATCACTTAGACGTCACACTGTATAATGACTTGTTGGAAAATCATGTCTATTCTTGCAATAATTCAAGTAAATCACGTGAAACCTTTCATGTATAGTGTCCTGCGATACACAGAAGCACATGTACAGTTAAAAGTGATTTCGTTAAATAATCTCAAATTGATATTCAAGATTTTCCAACAAGTCATATATGAAGTGTGATGTCTAAGTGATAGTATTTACAAATAAAACAAATCTCAATATCTCAAGAACGAAGTGAGATAAGAACAAACTGTAAACGTCCATCTTTATAAATTCAAACGTTTTCTCAAATAAGAGTAATTTCTTTTGAACTTCGTTTTCGCTGCATAAGCAATTTAACTATACCTTTATACATCTGGCCCATATACCCTACTTACATCGTGAAGATTTTCAGCCATAAATAGCACGTAAGCTGTGCATGCTCCAAACTGGGTGATACAGAGAAAAAGATTCACTATCGTGCTGCAAAATTGGAGAAATAAACTTTAGCCGCAAATTTACAGATATATTTAATTGTAATTTTCAAAAGGGCTTTTTAGCAACCATTTACAAATTTTATGTATACTGCAGTATGACTTACAAGATATATAATATAATCAATGATATACAAAAGAAATAATAATATAGTAAGTATAATAAGCACTATTTCATAAACGAGTGAGTGTGTTTTACCAGGGGTTACAAACATGAGAGAACAATGAAAATCACGAGGGCGGGTAGACCGAGTATTTTTCATTGTTCTCGAGTGTTTGTAAAACATGAGAGAATAATGAAAATCACGAGGCTGCAGGACGAGTAATTTTTATTGTTTTCGAATGTTTTACAAACACGAGTAAACATTGAAAATTACGTAATATTTAAAGCACGAGCAGGAGTGTTTTATCAGATTTAAAACCACGAGGGCGCAGCCCGAGTGTTTTAGATCTGATAAAACACGTGATGCGAGTGTTTTGAATGGCTTCAAAAACGATTCGTTATTGGATGTTATGTTCATTAGTATTCTTTATATAAAATTGTATGTTCATTAGTATTCTTTATATAAAATTGTATGTTCATTACTATTCTTTCTGACGTGAAGACGTTTTATCAAGTATAAAACCACGGACATGGTACTGATTTCCTTTGTGTCTTCCTCGTGAATTATTAATGAGTTTTTGAATAGATATATTATATATATATATTTTAAAAAACTCATAATAATATCTGATGAAAAACACAAATCATAAAAATCCGTTCGTATATTTTATTATAAATTAATATTTTTATTATAATTAACCTGATTTACATAAACTTTAATTTTCAGATATTGACAACGTTATTTTTCAAATTATAACTAGCCAACGATATTAAAAATATGTTTTATTTTAAGCCATGTAAAATTATATGTTTTAAACGTATTTAATTTTTTGTTAACTCTATACGTCTGATTTTTGTTTTTCTCGAGTTTTTGTATATTTAATTTTGTACCATGTATACATAATTAATATACACACGAGTTTATGAAATATCTCTTAGATAGAATTTATTATAGTATTGATAAATTTATTGGTTTAATTATTAGATTAGACTATAATTTATATTTAATCTAAGAAAGTTAATATTTAATGTTGAATTTTTTTATAAAAGAAATCCTTATAATATAAAATTTTTTTAATTATTCCAAATTAAATTTTTATACTTTGCCGGATTTCAAAAACTCATGCACATGACCATATATTCTTTTGATTGGCTAATTAATCATATTGTAATGAATTTTCTCAACATTAATAATAACATGAGAATTATTAATGTGTGAGAGAAATACTATTACAATATGAGCTGCCGAACTGTACAGATATGGGCATTTACAATGCGAGCCGTTGTAAATCCCATACAGTTCGGACGCGAATATTCATAATTTATTGTATACGACTTATCCAATTCACACACTTGCACTGTATACCACTGAGCTTTGTGCTTTTGTTTTAGCATTCTACTTGTCCTGGGTGCCATGTCTCCCTTATTGGAAAAATTGACCTGATTATACTCGTATCAACGAATACGCCTTCAAAAACGACTCAGAAATTTATAACCACACTAACTCTTGTGAGCAGTTTCAATATTTAAATAATTTGTTAAACTTGCTTTCTAACTTCCTTAATCTTAACGAGCCTACCATTTTATCACAACTAATCTTTAACAACTGTGAAATAATAGACAGTGGTCTGTGATAATAATAGATAAAGCCAGACATTTAAATTGAAGCCCTTTGTATCCATCGGCAGAAACCGTTGCTTATTTAACCACAAGACAAAAGCTTCTAGGGAACTCGTCATCTTTAAATAATTACCATGTACAGTACAGTATAATAGACCAAATCGTAGTTTCATTTAGGCCCCCATGCAAATTAGTTTCCTATTCAATTTTGGCCCCTATGCAAATTACATCGTGTCTATTAAAGCATAACGGGAAGATAACATAGGCTGGGACTGTTTTTTTATGTTTTGAGTTCATTATTTGTAGACACTACGTTTAGGATTATTGTCAAGGATAATCGATAAGCAAATTTTATCCTCATAGAATACCTAAACATTAAAAAGTTTCTGAAATCAGAAATGTTATGTTTACTAGGCTGCTTCAGCCTCATGTTATAAATGAACTACGTTTTATCCCGACTCAGATTGTATGCGCAGTCGAAACTCCGATTTCGTCTATTATATGAGATCATGCATCATTTAGTTATTATCTCGTATATATAGTAGATCGCGTTACACCATGCATGCAGCATCATTCCTGATGATGACTGCAAGTTGGTCGAAACGTTGAATAAAATTGTTAATCCTTTTCGGAGTGTCCATTGTTTTGTATTTTATGAATTTACTCATGCAGTGGTAACCGTAATAATTCGTCAGGTTTATGATATAAGCTGTTTGAGATGAGAAAATTGTTCAAAAAGTTTATGTATTTAATCAAGACGAATTTGTATCAGATTTAAAACATGCACCTGATTAAACATTCATTTTTAAATTTTGTTCATGAATTATTTTAATGATGAGCTGTATACATGGGCATTTACAACGCGGGCCGAATATCTTGCTTAAGGTCTTCGTTAAGGTTTGCATGCAAGGTTATTTCGGTAAAGCGCTCTCAATTCGTCAGAAAGCTATTAATTTGTAGAATACAATGTTGTCTTTGATTTTGCGATAAACACAAACCAATAATAGTTGTGAATTTTTAAATTAAAACCAGAGGACTTCACTCGGGGCGACTCAAGTAAGAACCGTTTTATTTTGTTCAAAATCTTTTTTTTTGCAGTTTAATTCCGAGATAAATTTCCAGCAAAACAGTATCAGCGTTTTTTTTATGTCGAGTTTTGCTGATTTTATTGACAACCAAAGTTGAAAATGCTGTTTTTCGACCAACGTTCGGACAAAATAAGTCATAAAATCGAAACCAGGCAATAAATAAAAAAACCCCACTGACACCGTTTTGCTGGAAATTTATCTCGGAATCGAACTGCGGAAAATATTTTTTTAACAAAATGAAACGCTTTGTTTTTAAGTCACCCCGAGTGAAGCCCTCTGGTTTTACTTGAACAATTTGCAACTATTATTGGCTTGAGTTTATCGCAAAATCAAATACAACATTGTATTCTACAAATTAATAGCTTTCTAACGATATCTATTTTATATATGTAGCATAAATTGTGACGAATTGAGAGCGCTTTACCGAAATGACCTTGCAAACTTTAACGAAGACCTTAACATACGGATGCTTCTAAATAACCATGTTTACCGATTATTATTGAAGATTCAAGCCATTTTAGATACAGAATACTAATAAGACCCATTTCTTTTGTCTCTCCTTCATGAATTATTAATGATATTTTAATTATATGTAATAAAATCATTACTATATACAGTATAGCTTGAAGTGCTTATGAAACGAAATTTTACTTCACTTTTTAAAATTGTATTTAGAAGAACATCTAAGATGATGAAAATGGCTCTTACATGCCTTTCAAATCTTATCACATTCGTGAGTTATTGCAGGCTATCCATTTTGAGCAATGACGTCACACGTATGTGGGAAAAACGGAAAATCAGTCATCTTTGGATTGGTTTATCCACATGCACGAAACCGTATACATGGCATGTGTAATCAGACCATACCCCAAGGAAAATTTCCAACGTTTGATTCAGTTTGGTCAATCCAAACCAAAGATGTGACTGATTTTTCGTTTTTTTCCACATACAACATGTGACGTCATTGCTCAAATTACGTAGCCAATAACTCAAGAAAGGGATAAGATTTGAAAGGCATGTAAAAGCCATTTTTCATTATGTTAGTTATTCTTCCAAATACAATCTTAAAAAACTGAAGTGAAATTTCGTTTCATAGGCACTTCAATAGGGACTTTAAGATGCTAGGACGACGACGGCGGTTATAACGCAAGATAAATTTTACAATTTAAAGAAGTCACGGTTAATTAGCATAAGTACGTAAGTTCTTGCGTGACTCTGGTTGGTCAGTTCTTTTGTTTACATGACGCAGGAGCCAACACGACATTGCCTGACAAAGGCCTAAGACCCCGTTTACACGATGCCGGTACAATTTGAAAACGGAACAAAATCATGCCGTTTAGGCCTTGCGTTTACACGATACCGGCACAAAAATGACATGGAAACGGCACAAAAATGACATGGAAACGGCACAAAATGAAGACGGGTTCCTTGACGGCATGAAATGAAAACGGAACAATACCGGTATCGTGTAAACGCCCGTGCCGTAACAGTTTGATGACGGTAATCACGATATATACGACCACAGTATTCGGGTCAGGAGTATTCACAAAGTCTTCTCAATTCTCATTGGAAGAGAATAGTCATGCTAATCCGTCATTATATTATACCGACACCGTGTAAACGTAAGACTTTTTGGCCTGTATTTACACACCGGCATGATTTTGTTCCGTTTTCAAATTGTACCGGCATCGTGTAAACGGGGTCTAAGTCAACAGGCCGAAAGCTAAGCAATAAATAATTATCGTGGTGTTTCCACAAATTTTCGTTTCTGTTGCTTCATTATACCAAACATACATGTATTGTCGTCACCGTGCACAAGTTTGCATAAACGAGAACAAAATGATACAGAACAATGACCTGCACCGAGCTTCCAATCTATATTTTAATTTTATTATGAATTCGCCAACAGTTTATTTAATTCATGACATTTTAATTTAAATTTAAACTTAAGAAAAATTGGACCTCGCTCTTGTACATAAACAAACAAAAAACAAACAAACAAACAATCAATCAAACGAAGGAACGAACAAACAAACAAACAAACCAACAAAAACAAACAAACAAACAAACAAACAAACAAACAAACAAACAAACAAACAAACAAACAAACAAACAAAGAACCCAAAGGAAATGTGTCGATTCTGATTAAAAGATTACCTTCCCAAAGTATTGTATTCCGGAAGTACTCGCTTCACGCATTCATCTGCGACTTCACCATAACTTAAAGCCGATTTTTCAGTTCTTGGAAAAAAATCAACCAATATCTATTAGAATTATTAATGAAATGTTAACATAAGGTCCTGACTAGTGATTACTCATTTATTGATTAATTGATTGACGTATTTTGTTACTTTGTTATCGCGTTAGTTCGTGGCATCGTTACTGGCTTCGTTATTTCGTTACATATCGTTACTTTGTTATTTAGTTACTTCGTTACGTCGTTATTTCTTTACTTCTTTACATCCTTATATCGTTAATTCGTTAGATCGGTACTTCATTACAATGTTACTAATTATTATTTCGCTATACATATCGTTACTACGTTATTAGAACTTTAACAAAACACAGTCACGACGGCAACGTGTTTTTAACAATATAATATTATGTCAAATACAAAGAATATTTGCAAATGACGGTCTTAAGAGAAATCTTCAAGCCGTCGTGACTCTGTTTATAACAACGTAGAAAAATCATTTTTACATTTCGTTATATCGTTGCTTCGTTAATTCCTTACATTTTTACATCGTTACTTTGTAAACTTTAATTATCCATTTACTTAGTTATACTATGCTATGTAGTGTAATTATTGCTTACTCGATGCAGAGACGTTTTGAACATTTTACCAGCAAATGCATACAATGGATAGTAGTAACTGCTAACGTGAGAAGCAGCAGTGGACCAACCTAAATAATTAAATAAATAAATTAATTAATTAATAAAGTAAATAAGTAAGTAAATAAATAAGTAAATAAATAAATAAGTAAATAAATAAATAAGTAAATAAGTCAGTAAATAAATAAGTAAATAAATAAATAAGTAAATGAATAAATAAGTAAATAAATAAATAAGTAAGTAAATAACTAAGTAAATAAGTCAGTAAATAAATAAGTAAATTAGTAAATCAATAAATAAGTAAATAAATAAGTAAACAAATAAGTAAATAAATAAATAAGTAAATAAATAAGTAAATAAATAAGTAAATAAATAAATATAAATAAATAAATAAGTAAATAAGTAAACAAACAAACAAACAAACAAACAAACAAATAAATAAATAAGCAAACAAATAAATAAATAAAGAAATGAATAAATATACAAATACCTAAATAATACATAAATAAATAAATGAATAATAAATGAATGAATGAATGAATAAAAGTAATTAAATTATGACTGCATTGGTGACAATTACCAAATAAGCTAATGTACACACGCACTTTAATTTTATTGGTCTCGCATATCTTTGGGACAAAGCATTATCAGTTTCTGCTGGGAAGGCCATTTGTTATGCAACAAATGCTCTCGACTGCATCTGAAATGAGGCGCTAGCAGCGTACCTACTAGGCCGGCGGCTGTCAAAAACTAGCCTAGAAATGAAGTTTCGCTGGACACATTTAAAGAATAAGATTTCTTTAGTGGAAATGCATTTAAATGCGATGCAGATGCCAAATCAACTAATTGGCCCCGGAGTTAACAACCAGTTTGGTCAAAAGGGGGGGTGTGCTAAATAATGACGTCATCTGTTGTTGGAAAAAATATAAATTTTGGAAACCTGCAAGTTAAACATTTCTGCCAGATAGATCTAGATAAGTGGACAAAAAAACTCAATTGGACTGATTACTCTCGGTCATTCGTTAAAGAAATATCGTACACCAAAGTTTTTGAAAATTGCTGACTAAGCATTTTTGTTTGTTTTATATGTCCAAATGGTTCATTTCAAATCCTTTATTTTTCTACCAGTAAAGTTCCTGTTAACAGATCATCTCTTAGAGAAAGGCTTAAAAGATTTGCATAGCACTAGTATCTTTAATTCGGCACTGCAGTGTGTGCATCAAAAGATGGTAAATTTCTTTAAAAAATGTGGAGCAAAATTTGGAGAGCAAGCAAAAATTAGATTTTCTGCCACACTCCTAAGCATTCAATGAATCACCCAGATCCTTAAAAATTAAGCGTAGTATCAAAATGCCACTTCAATCAATAGTATATCAAAGCAAAAGAACAACTAAACGCTTATTTTGTAGTACAATGACCTTCTGAGGTGCCTAAAAACTGGACAATTAAAATAGTAGTGGCAGAAATGAAGAAATAATTAGCAACGTTTCTTGTTTTTCTCCTGGACGTTTAATTTTAACTTGATTTCCACAGTTTGTCGATTACCATTTTAAGAGAAAACAGATTTGAGTGCTGAATTTAAGGTACTAGGGCAAAAGAAATATTTTAGACCATACTCTTAAGATGGTCTCTCAATAGAAGCTTTGCTGGTAGAAAAATAAACGAGTTACAATGAACCATTTAGAGATACAAACTAGATAAAAAATGCTTAGTCAGCATTTTTCAAAAACTTTGGTCAACGATATTTCCGTAACGAATGACTGAGAGTAATCAGTCCAATTGAGTTTTTTTGTCCACTTAGCTAGATCTATCTGGCAGAAATGTTTAACTTGCACATTTCCAAAATTTATATTTTTTCCAACTACATATGACGTCATTAGTTAGCACACCCCCCTTTTTGACCAAACTGGTTGTTAACTCCGGGGCCAATTAGTTGATTTCACATCTGCATCGCATTTAATTGCATTTCCACTAAAGAAATCTTATTCTTTTAATGTGTCCAGCAAAACTTAAGAATATCGAGGCACAGCCACCGGCCTATACTCTAGTTGATCAAGGACCAAGTGTCTGCAACCTCGTACCCAGCTGGCAGAGATAAGACCCTGGGTACGAGGTTGGGTACGACGCGTCTGTAGACTGATACAGATCTGATCAATAAATCGTCAGTGTTTGTAAATGTAATACATATAACTTATGCTTTATTTAACTAGTTCTGTGTCATGCCGTGCACAACTGATATGAATTCTATGTAAAGTGAATACCTGAATGTCAATTTTTTTTATTTGAACTTTTGTTCATTTGTATTGCCAAAATGATAACGAGTGTGGCGCCAAGTAGGCATTTGTGTTTCTCTATTCCTATTCGTATATAACAGATGGAATCGAATTAGGTATTATTTCTCCTAGACATGGCATGTGCTAAATTACGGTTACTTTTTAACGTCAAATGGATTAACAGTTTGGAAAAATAAATCCCAATATAACAATTGATAAAGCTCAAATCAAAATAGATTTCGGTATTTAACTATTCACTTTACGTAGAATCCATATCAGTTTATAGCCACTTTGATTTCTTCTAAATTTACCTCGTGAATAATTGATGCGTTTTAGATGTTCCTTTGCAAAATGTGCATACATATAGATCTGACATCAACTGCATGTGATCAACTGCAGCATGTGATCACAAAGTTTTTGCACGTGACAAGAATATTGCAACATGTGACAAGAATACTGCAACATCTGACAAGAATATTGCAACATCTGACAAGAATATTGCAACATGTGACAAGAATTAATATTGCAACATGTGACAAGAATATTGCAACATCTGACAAGAATATTGCAACATCTGACAAGAATATTGCAACATCTGACAAGAATATTGCAACATCTGACAAGAATATTGCAACATGTAACATGTAACAAGAATATTGCAACATGTGACAAGAATATATATTGGAACATGTGACAAGAATTTTGCAACATGTGACAAGAATATTGCAACATCTGACTACAATTTTACAATTTTGCAACATGTGACTAGAATATTGCAACATATGACAAGAATATTGCAACATGTGACAAGAATATTGCAACATGCATGTGAGCAGAATATTGTTGCACGTGACAAAATATTCCAACATATGAGAAGATTTTTGTTTGTTTCATTTTCCTTTGTCATTAAAGCCCTTTCGCAATACGAAATTTTATAATGTTTTCTATCTTACCAAAATTCCAGCATTCATTAACGCTCTGGGCAGCCCCAGGATTCCTATTCCAATGCTAGCTTTGAGAAGATGCATCATTGTTTGTAAATCACTGTGGCAAAAGAAACAAAAAGAAACATTATTTTCTCGTTCTATACTTCAATGAATTAAAACTTATTATTATACGGCGCTGGTTACTTCTAGTAAATTCGTCCGCTTTGATTGATTGTTGACGTGACAAGATTTTTCCGTAACGCCCGCGGGCATAACGAAAATTGTTATATATAATGCTCTCTGATCGAAAACAAACAACAAAACTCCCCCGAAACAGCTTAACAACCTTTTATTACATCAAAACGATGAAAATTACTAAAATAAATGACGACTAAGGCCTAGATCAAACGTCGCTCTTCTCATGCGCCGAATCAAATACAATTAGATTCGACGTTGGAGCGACTGTAGAGCAGTGAACTCGATGTAAGTTAAAATGTGATACTTGGAACGCTAACGAAGAACCAAAAAGTGAGGCAAAAAGTTCCAGGCCCCTGCGCGGTTTGCAGGTACGATTCAGTCTCCCACAAAATGTTTTTTACACGGCCGCCCGTCTTGAGCGAACTGCCAAGGCTCGAAAAAAGGTTTGAAAAAATTATTTATCAGACTAAACGTGCATTTAATGGTTTCCCGTTGTTGTGCAGCGCTGTTGTTGTTTTATTTACTGTATAGCAGTCCAAAACTATACAGTAAAATAAGCTAGGGATGAAAATAGGCTTAGAAAACAGACGTCCTTTTGCTGGCTAGTATGAAAACAGCCAGCCGAAAAGGTGAGAACAAGAGTGAGAAAGCTATTCTTGTACGAGTTTGAAGACGTATTGATACTTGATATTTCATAATATACATCTAATGTCATTTTCTTATTTCTGCTCCTTTAATTTCTTGTTCAGTTTTGTCAAACGGCCTTTTGTAACTAATGATATTTTAAGAAATATAAACTGACAACTTGATTGTTTATTTTTCACGTTTACTCATGGCTAGTTGTTGTTTTCGGTACGAATGCGGAATGCTTTTTAAACAAAACGAACTGATGAAACTGGTACTAACCTAAACGGCATATTCTATACTAAGTTTGTGTTGATTTTTTGTATCCTCTTCGGAGTGACGAAACTCTAATATATATGGTTTATAATATAACGAAAATTTGATTTAATTTCTTCACTGACAAACTTCGTGCACGTTTTGTAAAGACAATGACTTTTATTACTATAGCAACAAATAGACAATCACTGCATAATTAGTTCGGCAGCATAGCACAACCAATCAAAATTTAAAATGCACGTTTAGCAAAGCGTGATAAAATGATTCAATAAATAATTTTTCAAACCTTAATTTCGAGTCTTCGCTCAAGACCGGTGACCGTGTAAAAAAAATATTTTTGTGGGAGACTGAATCGTACCTGCAAACCGCGCAGGAGCCTGGAACTTTTTGCCTCACTTTTTGCCCCCCGAATGACTGGACGTTAGCGTTCCAGGTATCACATTTTAACTTACATCGAGTTCACTGCTGTAGAGCGACATGGAATCAAACGTCGCTCCTAATTCGGTTTTCGTAAACAAAAAGTGCATCTCTATTTTGTATTTCTCAAGCAACTATAAATAATGCTATCATCTCGACAGGCTTTAATCCATACATTGCACCAAATAGATTGCTCGAATTTAATAAAACTATACTATAATACTAAGTTTGATTTTAGTTCAGACGACGCGGGCCGCCGATAAATTATACGTGATGCCTCAAGTTTCACTTTCAAATCCGCCGTCTGTTATACTTGTCAGACAGTCGTGGAAGAAGATGCTTAATAATTTCCTAACTACGCATTGTTAAAAAATATCATGTACGTATGTTGTTAGAAATTTCATAAGCTTTCCTTTGATGCATATTTTACGTTTTTGCGTTATGTGGAACTTTTTGAAACGTCCAAAATATTCACACAATAATTACTTCAAACATGGGAAAAGAAATATATTTCAAAACATTGAAAAAATTTAGACATAACGCAGGAACTTGAACTACAACTCAAATAAAACCTCATCTGATTTCAAACAACATACTTACAGTATATATTTCCACGATGCTACCTTGTTGCATAAACAACCGACACGATATAGCGTATTCGAAAATGTGGTTGACTTTGTCGTTGTTCTCCGCATTTTCCTACCCAGATCTTCGTTTAGTGCCTTGCGTCAAGTATCTGGAAATACTCAGCTCTTGTTCAGCCCGAATTTTAAGGTAAAATAATTTATGCATTTAGTTCGGCGCATGAGAAGAGCGACGTTTGACTTGGCGTCGCTCCAGTGTCACATTATGCGACAGGTCCTGCCGCTCCAAGTGAGCTCTGCCGCACTTAATCCATTCTGCTGCACTTAATTGAATCAAACGTCGCTCGTCTGTAGCATTTAATACATCCATTTGATTCGGCGCATGAGAAGAGCGACGTTTGACCTAGGCCTTAACATTCTAAAAGTTAATTAATCAAATATATTGAGACATTGCATGATTGAGCGATTGAACCTAAACGCTGCTATTTGCTGGTTGCTTTATTATATCAAAAATACAATATGTTCAGAGTAAACAAAAACATAGAACAAAGGCTTTAGCCGCGTCATCCACACACTTCAGTTCTAGAGATTATAGCTCAAGTAATATTGTGGTTGCTAAGTTTAAATATGGAGATTAGCCATGTTATCCCAACTAGAAGATTAGAAGTTGAATGTTTAGACGACCGACATTGATTTTAAACAACGAAAACAAGTAAAACCTGAAAATACGGCGGCTTTTGTTTGTTTCGGAGTTTTTTTTGTTTGTTTTTAGACCTAACGTGGACCATTTTCTTTTTAAATCAAATTCTTCAAGAAATTTTAAAAACGTTTGGTCTTAGCAAGAGAGCATAATTTAAATAAGAGAGGTAATGTATAGTAAGGGTCTAATTCTATGCTATAATTCAAGTTATTTTTCGCGATCTTACGAGATAATCCTCGCGCGTAACGCGCGACCCGTCGAGCAGTCAAGAATGACATTATAGATGTTTATATTACATATTTATAAGCAATTAGCTAGCTTCTTCTTAAAACATTTAATGGTAAAATTTAGCACTAAAAAGCACGACGTTTCAACGCCATCTGGACATTCTCAAGTGAACTTAAATAATTATGAATAATACAAGTTTAAATACGAGATATTATGAATAAATAAATAGTATAAAACAATAAAAACCCATTAACTAAAGAAACCATTAACTTCTTTAGTTAATAACTACTTAATAACCGAGAGTGAGGTCTTTACGGTAAAATATTAAACCGAGGTTTTGCTGTATTGACCGAGCGATAGCGAGGTTAATACGTTCAAGATCGACGTTTAATATTTCACCGTAAAGACCGAACGGTCGAGGTTACACTAGAAAACTAGGCGTGTTGTAAGCGTGTTTTAAAAACATTGACGTGTGTTTTAAAGACACGTAGGCGTGTTCTAAATAAACGTAAGCGTGTTGTTGGGGTGTTGTGATATGTTAGATGTGTTGTGCCGTGTTGTAACAACACGTCGCCAAAACACACTGACGTGTTGTTATAAACGAATATGCGTTACAACACGCCTGCAACACGGCTTGCTACACACAAAACGTGTTGCAAACCAGTCAAAAACACACTGACGTGTAAAATGTGAGACATTTTGTAACACACTATGCGTGTGAAAAGGGAGACATTTTTAACACTATCGGGGAAAGGGGTAGGGACAGTAAGTAGCTCGACCAATCAAATGCGAGAACAGATTGGTGCCAAAGGAAGTTTAATTTCAGCATTCGAAGAAGAAGACCGAGGAAACAACGAGAGCTACTAGTATTCCTTTCAATTTTAATGTCAGGAAAGCTATACGCCGAGGAAGAAACAACAGCGCTGGAACAGTGCAAGCAGTTTTACGTATACGAGAGATTTTTTATGTTTATCTGTGAAGATAAAACTGGTTTTCTGTAGAGAAATGTCTCGAAGTAGAGTCCTGACAAAGCCGCCATGTTTTTAAAGTGAAGACGAAAAAGCAAGACATCACAAGTAATACCAGACGTCGTCGACTCTGGCCTAAAACTATATTTAAGGTACTGTACTAGAGTTAATCCTAAATAACTTCCTTGCTTCTGTACTTTTATTTAGTGCAAAAATTGCTAAAATTTGAACCATTTTATAGCCATTTTACTCTCAAGTTAATATATTTACTCGTATTTACTGCTTTTGTGTGGTTGAAACTTGACAGCAAACTTTTTTGTCGTTCGTTTTGATAGTAAGATGGCTCATGCTGCTAAACCAATAAACTACAATGTATTATTTTTCGGAAACAAACATTTTATTATTTAAATATTGTAATGACTGGATTTAATTTTCAAAACATGAAGATTTAATACCAAGTACTAAATATAGCCAATCAATATTTGTAACCAAACAATTGTAATTTTTTATAGTATACTACTTTATTAATATTTCAAATTTTAATTTTATAATTAATTGTTCTTGACAGTTCAAATCAGAAGTGGATCATGTTTATTTGATGACTGAAGTGGTCTGAGTACATCTCCCTCACATTGTGTTTTTTATTCATGCACTATTACTGAATTACAAGTGAGTGCATATTAATTTGGTGTTGCATGAAAATTGTTTGTAAATAATTAGTCTTTGCAATTCTTTTTTAATTTATTGCATGTATGTTAAGGACTTGTGTACATTAGGGCCATTAAGGCTCAAAACAATGTTTAACACTATTTACTAATGCCAGTCAAATGGTGTATATTTCTACTGACTCTGGTTTAAAGTGCCTATGCAGCCCTTTCCGTTCTTATATTTCTGTAAAGTTTATTCATAGAAAATAATAATATTAAAAAAAAAAATTCAAAAAGGTAAAATTAAGTCGGATTTATTGCCGCTCAAACTTTCCGACTTATCCAAAAATTCCGCAAAATGTAGAGGCCTGGGGCGAGTACCCTCTGACGTCATTTAAGAGAGGCTTGTCAATTTGTAGCACTGATTTCTAGTCTAAAAGGCTTAGCAGAGTCTGGTCTTCTAGTGTGTTTGGAAGTTTTTTTTGCTATTCGCATCTCTTTAGTAGCGTTATACGTTTTAAGAATGTCCATGGCAGATTCTGAATCGAGTTCAGGATCTGAAATCGAACCATACGAAGATATCGACGAGGAAAAAGGCGAAGTAGAAGGCGAAGAATACACCAAACATATTGGAGCTGAGTCGGACGTGAGAGAAGCAGATTGTATTCCTTATGTTGACGAACCCCTTGCTGATGAGGTCTGGTCGGCTGAATACTTAAAAAATAAAGAGAAGGAAGAAAAGCAGGTGGAAGAATATCAGAAACGGCTAGAAGGGCTGACGCCGACGGATTCATGGTAAGAACAAAACTTCGACAGTGTGATTGTAATATTTATAAAAATGTGACATAATTTGAATTATAAAAAAATGTTGCTTTCTATTTTAATATATTTTAAGGTGTAAATGTGGAAACTGTAACACAGAATTATTAACGAATGCTAAGGAAGTTATTTGCTGCAGGGAAATCGAAAGATGCGTAAATGCACTACGAGAAGAAAGGGTCATTGTGAAAGTTGGCCAAGAACCAGATTGTATTATAAACCATCCAGGCTTTAGTTCAGTCTGCCTAAATGTGTGGTCTTTGAAGTTATCTGCCAGCATGTTCAAAACTCGGCAAAAAAGAAAATATCAAAAGGATGGCTCGGAAGAAAGGTAAAAAATGTCGATTGGTTGCTTGTTATTGCAGTAAAAGGTAATAGTGTGGCTTTTTATAGCTAGCTTGTTTTGACAAAAAAGGTGGGGTTTTTTAATACATTAACAAATAAATTTCTAATACAACTGTAATAGCAAACTGTACAGGTGACATGCACGCCCACCTTAATTTATCATATACATATCTTAAAAAAATGCAATAACTTAGTACTGTTTCAATTCCACAGGTTTCTTCGTAGTGTTTCATACAGGCAGTTCACAAGAATGGTTCATGGCATGCTTCGTGATAAAAGAATTCCACTACCTGCATGTGCTTACCATGCTATTCGTACAGCCTTTAAATGTGCTGATGAGAATTTTGAAGGATATGATGAAGATGATAGTACATAAACAAATTAATGTTCAGGTACATTAGCTCGACAGTCTACATTCAGGAGAAATTGCATTTTCTCCTAATAAAATGTTTTGTTATTGTAGTGCAGGTCTGATCACTTCATTAAGTTCCAATGCATTATGTATAGCTAGTTTTAGTAATATTAGTTTTAATAGGGTTATTAAGAATATTTATGAAAGTGGGAAAATATATACTGTATATTAAATAAAAATACTATAAAGAAATTGTGATGGGCAGAGTGCACTTAGGAGACCCACAAGTTGATAGTGATTAGCTACTGTAGTAATAATGCAATAATTTAATGTGTCAGTAATATTATCTGCGTATCCACCAAAATACAAATACAGTCACATCACTTTTGGTTCCTGGGGCAAGTTGTGATATTCTTGTGGCCTTTCATTGGATTTTTGCATATGGAACAATGTGGTCTTGCTCTTTCTTTATCCTGAGAAGCTGCAGGCTCTTGCACTGACAAATCAATAAAAATTAATTAAAATAGATGATATTATTACAAAAACAATTCTTTATTTATTTATGGCATGGATTTATGAAATAATTTTTAAAAAATGTCCTGATTTTCGACAGACATATATTGTGAACAAACACATTTTGATTTTTCTGATGAAAATCTACATGTATTTTTATGCACTAAAAATGGAGCAACAGTTTATTTCTAACCTAGGTTAGTAGAAGGTATATCAACAGCTTTCATACTCCATCTAGCATTTTGTTTTTTGATGGCCTCATCCCTTGATTGTTTCTCTAGCATACTGTGCATAGGCAAAGGAGTCATTAGTTGCAGTTCTGTTTTGGCTTTATCCAAGGTTTTGTCTTGAATGGCACACAGTGCTGTCTGGTAAATATCTTCAACATAGTCTACAGTAAACGTTAAGGATGATATAAACCAACAGCAATCTTTGCCTTAATAAGCTTTTGCTATTTGTAGGGTATTGTTAATTTTGTAAAAAGAATGCATAATTATTTTGTAAATAAAATTGTAAGTGTACACTTGTGAAAATATTACCAAAATTCTGGGTGACTGTCACCTTCCTTACAACAGCATCGCCATTCTTGAATTTAGGATAATCCACTTTAACTTGGTTAACACCATTGATTTTCTTTACATTTCTTCTCAAGTTGTTGTTAAAATGAATAACGGCTAAGGCATGTCTAGAAAAATAAATATAACAGAATGACTTGACGGTTTTGTACTGTAGTTTCTATATGGTTTCTTATGATTTTATCATTTTACTTGTTGAGAAAGATATGCAGAAATGGGTTGTTGTTCAAATACTGTACACCACCTGCAGAACATCCCAGGAAAGGAATAGCTGATCATTTTAGGTGAGAATTGATTTAAACACGGAATGAAAACCTTCCAGGCAGCTGGTCTGATCCAATGGAGAGGCTTTCATAATTCCAGCAATAAGACTTCGCTTAGTCAAGGCAGCATACATCTTGTTATAAGCAATAGAATCTGGAACATTGAAAAATTAAAAACATTATAAATTAATAACTTACTATATTAGTACATGTACTGACAGTACTGTATACTGTATATAATATTAATGCCTTTTTTGTAGGGAATTAGCGGTAGGCTTAAAAATTTCAGCTTGCTATAAAATAAACAATTCACAGTTAAAAAACAAGTTGGAGGCTGACAGAAGTAACATTCTTGGTGATTTTGGGATCATTTAAAGTGATCAACTTCTGTACAATGTCTTTTGTATACCAATTACGTTTTATTATCCAGTGGCAAATAATCTAATATAATCATTACTGAAGGGGGGGAGGGGATTTTATAGATGAACGTCTGGCATTAGCCAGAATAAAATACTAAAGACCAATTTGGACAGGAAAGAGTTAAACCTTAATTGGTTAAATTAATTGTTACCTTCATTAAGCCATTTGCGATCTTTGATATGCAAATCATGTGCACACTTGTCGAACAGCCTATCTGGTAATCCACTGTGTTTGTTTATAACGTGGCTTAAAAATGACTTGAACTTTGCCCATATTACCAATCCATTACCACTGAATGTCGATGTGGCACTCCAAAACAAGTGGTTGGTGCATGGTTTGATCCATTCCAAAAGTGACTCACATCCACTTTCCTTTGCAAGTTTGGTCAAGACTTTGTTCACCTCTAAAAGGATAATACAATACAATACAATACAATACAATACAATACAATACGAAAACTTTATTTTTCATCTGTTATCAACACCAAACATAGTTGGTACTGCAGTTCATTCCAAGGATCTGAATACTGTATTTTTTTATATTAAAATAATTTAATATAATACTTTTTAATTCCTAAATACATTTAGACATAAGCCTTACTTTTTTTTAAATGCCAAAGATCAAAATAATGGACAATATCTGTGTTCTTTTCTCTCATATGTTTGGCAATAGATGTATGTCTATCGGATACAAATGTTGAAATACCAATATCTCTTGCAAGGAGGTAGTCTAGTGACCTTTTAAAGCCTTCATATTCCATCCCAGAACTACTTCCTACTTCATTTTTCTTTAAAAAGAAAAAGATAAATTGGCTGTCATTGTAAAACTGCCACATAATAATTTTAAAAATAAATATGTTACAGTAACAAATATGATAATAAATGGTTGGTCTGGAAAAATTACTGTATTTCCCCCATTAAACCCCTTAGGGGGGTTTTATAGATCCAGGCCATCAAGAGAAGGAAAGGAAGAAAGGAGCATATTCAATTTTCCAAGTCAGAGTAAGCAAGAAACTGTAAACTACATATACAGTACAGTATAACCCATTTTTTATTATATACACTGTAGTTACAGTATAATTGTAGACAGAAAATACAACATACTTGGAGGGAGCTCAATAAAGGAGATTTATTTTTATTTTTTCTACAATTGAAGGACAAGGTGGTCTTGTTGGAAAAAGGCATGATAGAGGAAGGATTTCTATTTAAATTATGACATGAAAATCTATAAATAAACATTAATTAAAAATTATTAGTTACAGTATTACTTAACTGTTACAGTATATGTACTTAGTTAATAAGGTAGTCTGTATGAAGTACTGTATTAATTACCTGAAACAAGGGAAAATTGAATAATATTCGGGTTATTACAACAGAATGTTGTGTAGGCACAGTATTTTGCACTGTGCCCCATTGAGTCATGTCTGCCATCCCCAGCAATAACCAGACCTTCACCAGATGCCTTTAATTTTTCAAGCAAATCTGACTGGTACTTCTTCCAGTGCAACAGTACTGAAGGAAACAGCTTCTCCTACAAATAGGATATAGAAGTATGTAGGACAAGATTTGGTGACATTCAACTCAAGGTTATAACAAGTTTTCCTAAACTACAGTAGGAGAAATGTTGTCATTATCACATAAGCAAAGTCTAAGACCATAAGTTAGAGGACATTTTAAACCTTCCACCTTTCAAAATAAATTGTTTCATTCTACTTACACTTTGGTGATAGAAGAATGTACGTAATGAAATACAAGCAACTCCCATATGCTGAAAAACTCTTAAAACTTTGCTTGCAGAGGTTCCTGCAACAAGGATAGCAAAAGAAAGCAAGAAATTTCCAGCTGGTATCTGAGTTCCGGTCATAAGTGGTTGACTATTCCAAGTGAAGTTCTTTCTGCTACATGCTGGGTTGTTACAAGTCGATTTAACCCGGACCATGGTACCATTTTGACACCACTTCAGTAAGGAGATTATCTGCCTTGCAATTAGGACAAAACTTGAACAGAGCCAACAACTGTGTAAGAAACACAATAAACTTTGGCCTCTGTTCTTAAAATACTGTCCTTAATAAACACCCTGCAATCAGAAAATATAACAGCTTTTAGATTGCTTTTTTCTCAGATCAACTACAGCACTGTTAGTACATGTAGTATTTGGTATACTATATACTGTACATCCTAGACTATTACTAACAATAACCACAAGTCAATGATGAGTAACATGATAAATATTGTATGTAGAGAACTATAAAAAACATACCTTCTATGTTTTTCCTCGCCTTCGCCATCATCCATGTCAGATTCAGCAGTTGAATGTGTTTCATTTTCAGTGTCATAAAGGGATTCATTTTCATCCTGATCCATAGGTTCCTCTTCAGATTCTTCGGATTCGCAGTTGTCAGATTCTGAGTCATTCGAGTCAACAAGTTTCTCGTGACACTTCAGCTGATCGTCATCCTCATCATCTTCACTGTCAGTGAAACTTGAGTCACCTGTCAATTTCAAAATAATAATTAGAGCAAAATTGTAAATTGTGAATATAAGTTATACAACGCATAACTCAACTGTGCAAAGTCTGGACAAAAATTAAACCAGAAATAAGTACGTATTTTTTATACCATTGACTCCATTGATTTTATATAAAGAACAACGTTTTTTTACTCTCGTCTCTCCATTAAAAAGATGTTTGAACAATGGACTCACCTGAATTTAGTTTTACATTTGATTAGTTTCAGATCGGCAAAGATTGAGTTTATGCTTTGCTGCCATCCACATGTTCCTGAAATGTCGACTCTTTTTCTCGAGAGATGCACAAGACAAACAATCAGTTTCCCATTGTATTTCAACTGCCTTGAACTATGAAAGATAAACAAAAATACCGTATATTGAAATATATCTTTGCCAAGCACAAACAATTAGTAACACATATAATATTTACTACAGAAACTAATCCTTACCAAAGGTTCTTCCTCAACGAACTGTTCTTCAGGTATGTCTGGTGCATCTGGGCTCCTCTTGCTGATTTTCTTTGTTTGATTCTTTGGGTTCTTCATCTAGCTGTATTAAGTCTGGACTGTGTGGCTGTGTTTGACAGGCGCTGCTGCTTGAAGTAAACCGCTCAGAAAACAACTTTTTTTGCTAAAACAAAATACAAAGGTTGAAATTAAAATATCTGCAAAGCTGAGGTAATATAAAGATAAACTGGCTTTACTCACCATTCTAAGATCTCGTGATGAGATTGGTTGATTTTTAATTTTTGCTTTATGAATTGTTGGAAAAGCCACGACGCCAAATTCATCTCTAATGAGCCTTGGACTATTCTCCTTTTGCCCAAAAAGACTGCCAAATCTCCGCTGGAAGGCTTCAGGAGAAAAATGATCGGAACATACTGCCGAGTTTATTGTTGGCACAAACTTAGCACGAGTCATCTTTACAAAATTGACCCAAAGCTTCCTCCTTCTCTTTGCCTCAACTCTGACATCATTGAAGAAAGGAATACGATGAACAGATATGTCTTTTTTCCAAATTCGCTTCATTCGAACATCCGTAAACAGCGCATCTATCAGGCATGTCGAGATTTGCATAAACACCGGTGAATATTAAATTACATGGAGGAAAGTTCGTGTTGACAGAAATTTCTTCTCCTCTCTTAAATGACGTCACAGTTAGGTTCCAGACTCCAGAAACTTGTTTTCGGTTTTTTATTGCTGAGCTGGAAAATTTGCCGGTTTTTGTCAACTTTGATCTAAAATATCTCGAAAACGAAATATGCAAATTGAATTCTGTAAACGGGGATCTTATTATTTTTTCTTTCTCGATAAAAATGTGTTAAATCTGAAAGGGCTGCATAGGCACTTTAAGGTGTAAACAATTTAAGAGTTGACTTTATCACAACTTTTGTGGATAGATCATCTTAATTTTCATTGATAATTAGATGAAAAGGAAACTACATGCAGGGGTCACCACATTGAGTGGGTATCTCCCCCAAACTATATTTTTTGGAAAATTAGGGTGGGTTATAATCTCCCTGATACTAAAAAAGTGTAAATATAAAAATATGGGGTGACCATGACTTAAATTAAATAATTATAACTATAAAAATATGGGGTCACTACTTAATGTGGGATCTCCCTGAAAATATGATATATTTTTGGAAAGATCGCACATTAAGTAGTGACCCCATATTTTTATATAGTTATAATTATTTAAGTCGTGGTGACCCCATATTTTTAGATTTTATATTTACACTTTTTTAGTATTGGGGAGATACCCACCCTAATTTTGCAAAAAATTATAGTTTCAGGGAGATACCCACTCAATGTGGTGACCCCATATAGTTTCCTTTTCATCTTATTTTTTATTTTATTTCTAGAGATATATCCACAAAAGTTGTGATAAGTAACCTTAATTTATGACAGAGAACTTGGCTGTTTTACATCTTAAACCAGGGGATATAATTATATATATATATATATATATATATATATATAATATATATATATTATATATATCTCAGCTTAGAAAATTCCGGATGAATTAAAAAAGGATAGCTTTCAGTAAAAAAGTACTCCTAGTGGATGAACCAATACTGGGCAAGTATTGTAGAAGAAACTCTACTAGCTTAAACTTTACTAATTTAACCGCGGTGGGCAAATTAAACTGTCACATTTGCACTCTAGTTTACTTGCAGTAGTCCAACACTCTACCATCTGAGCTACAATGCCAAGTTGGAACTAGGTCGCACATGGGACGATGGTATATATTATACTGTATTTGATATTTTTGAAACTGAACAAGTTTCTTCAATATCAGCATTCATCTTCTGATATGTTTAGCTCAGACAGTAGAGTGTCAGACTAGCAAACTGAAGGGTGAATGTCGGCAGGTCACTGGTTCGAATCCCAGCCATGGTTAACCAGTGTTCTCTCTACCTGCCCAGTATGGTTCGTCCACATGGAGTAGCACCTAATACGCCCTTTATATATTTTATATTTTTTACCAAAAACTATACTTTTTAAGTCATCCAGAATTTCTAGCCTTTAAAGTAATTGCTATTTTAAAGTTTCTAGCTTCCGATAAGCAGCACAACAGGAAGCTCTAGTTTATGTACAACTCAGTAGTATATCAAATTGTAAATGATACTGTAATGTATTAATTACAGTATATCTCGTTTTTGAGGACCAAATAACAACGGCTAGCATCATGTTATGAGCAGAACAACGCTGCTATTATTTGTAGGTTTGGTTTCAGATTAACATGCTATCATGAATTACCCATATGCCAACAGCCAATCCAGTCCTTTTCGTAAGGAAAACTGCACGTGTGCGGTAATTCGCACGCGTAAATAATTTTGCACGTGTGAATCGCACGTGCGTTAAAACTGATGAGTTATGGCACAGAAATATGAACCTAACTTTTATATTTTCTACACATCAGAAAAAGAAAGCTGGGTTGTTTGATATTCATTGTAAGACGTTATCTTTCGCTTTAACGTGTTAGTTTAGTTGTAAAACGTAAAACCTACTACGCTGTGAAAACTGTTACAGTATAGCCTGCGCTTAAAAATGATATACGTTACATTGCAAGACCTTACACATTGTGAAAACTTATAACGTTACGTTGTGAGATCTTGTGTTACGTTGTGAGATCTTGCGTTACGTCGTGACACCTTCCATTACGTTTTGAGAAGACTTTACGTTACGTCGTGACACCTTCCATTACGTTTTGAGAAGACTTTACGTTACGTTGTGAGACCTTACGTTACGTTACGTTGTGAGATCTTGCGTTACGCTGTGAGATCTTGCCTTAGGTTGCGAGACCTTACGTTACTGTACGTTGTGAGATCTTACGTTACTGTACGTTGTGACGTTATTGAAACTTTCACGCATTTTCACAATTGCAATGTTACTGAACAATTGAACATGGCCTTTCACGCCTGCGACAAATAGCACGCGTAGTTGAGTTTGTGTCAAACGAAAAGGACTGTCAATCAAAATGTAGATGACTAAAAAGATAAAAAGTGCATAATAATAATAATAATTTTTAGTAATTCATTGTCTCATTAATAAATTATGATGTTTTTCAGATTATATACCAAGCAGGTCTGCTGATGGAAGTAAAGGAGGACTACATAGATGAACGGTTAAATTTATTATTCAAGAGGTATGTCCAGGCTGCATTAAATAGCTGTATATACATATACATGTAGGTGTATTAAATATTAATATTGACGTTTACACTGGGTTAGATGTTCAGGAAAATTGTTATGGTGAAATTACCAGTGGCAATCAGGCCTTGCCTGGAGTAAAACAAACGCGCTCTATAAAAACACTGGGTGAGATGTTCAGGAAAATTGTTATGGTGAAATTACCAGTGGCAATCAGACCTTGCCCGGAGTAAAACAAACGTGCTCTATAAAAAGCGTGCGTTGGAGGCTCGACGCGCTCGTTCTCGCGCGCGTACTCAAAACACTTGATTTCACGCACCTATATACTAAAAACAAGAGTACATGGTTGTTTTTATCTTGTATTAACGTAATTTAACATTCCCGTAGTGTAAAAACGGAGCTTTGACGCCAAATCAATGCCTGTAATATTATCTTAGTTGGATTATAAGTATATTGGATAGGTATCAATGGACGATTTCAGAGTTGTCTATGTCACCTCTTTCAAATTAAGATGTTTGAAATTTCTCTTATGGAAATCCATTTTGGGGTATGCAGTAATTTGGTATTTGCCTGTATTTAACATACATGTACAACATTGACACACCTATACTTTCATGATATTTTATAGTATTTAGAAGATCATGGCAGGCAATGAAGACATCGCTAAAGACCATGGAGAACTGGACTTAGTCAAATTTCTTGAAGGCTGTATTAACTCCAAAAAAAATGACAGCATTTTTAAAGTGAAAGAAGTTTGTATTTTAGATTGCGTTTTACAGTGCAACTACTTCAACCGGGGCCACCCAATGCAAATCCACCAACGACAGGCCGATGTCCTCCAACGATAAAGACCGTGTGTATTCAGCCTCTATTATTACAGCCTCTATTAATTAAATTTAAGCCAATAAAAGTTGGCAACGTTCTTTGAAGTTATAATAATTATTTCTATCCTTACGTTAGGATCCTAAAGATCAAAAGTCGTTGTTTGATTTGCATTGGGTGGCCCCGGTTGAAGTAGTTACACTGCAAGTTATTTAATGTCACAGAATAAGAAATGAAAAGAAGGGCCACAGGTGTCCTCACTTTTCCCAGTACAAGTAGCCAGTTCAAGAAATAATTTAATACACTACGAAATGCGGAGTTAGATCACCAAATCGGCTATATCTCGAAAACTAACCGATCAACGGTCACTAGTTGCAAACAAAAGGTGGTTGACATTAATAATATTGGTTAGAAGGTGTATATAGAAGCAAGTGTTTAGCAAGGAATCTTGCAATTTTTGCCGACAAGTCGTTCACAACTTCAAGAAAGTGACAGACTGACACGCTGAGTTCTTTATTATATAAATCTAAAACTTTTAACTTTAATACTTTCTAATCATCAATAATATTATAAGTTACCTTTTCTTTACAACCACTGGCTGTAGAATGAAAATCGGTAGATTAGTTTTCGACATATACATTTATATGATCCAACTTTATGCATAATATTATGATCCAACTCCGCATTTTCGTGAAATGTAATTCCTTGTTAATCTGCATGCCATCATGTTTATTGTGATGCTTGGGTTTACCCGTGTGTTATATTATCCTGCATTGCTACGTCTCAAATAAAAACATATATATTGTTGAATTTTTGTATCACGTATGAATATTTTATATTGTTTCACGAGTTAAGCACGTTTTTGGCGTGTTGTTATGAAAACATGTTTGTCGTGTTCTTGAAACACGCTTTTAGCGTGTTTTGATTTGTCCCGTCCATCGACACGCGTTTTGCCGTGTTCTGAGAATGGCGTGTTTTTAAAACACGTCTCTGTGTTCCTGAAACACGTCTAAGTCACAACACGCCAATAATAACAACACGCTTTCGACGTGTCGTGTGTTCTCGCAGGCGTGTTTTTTAAACACGCCTGATGTGTTTCTGTAACACGTCTAATTTACAACACGCCAATGAAAACAACACGTTTTTGACGTGTCGAATAGCGGGACAAAAATCCGTGTTGTCACAACACGCCCGGTTTTCTAGTGTATTAAGTAGTTTATTATATGGCACTTTTTATTTCAAAATCAATCTTGTATTTCTTGGTCTTCGCTTCCTTTAACTTCGTCAAAACACCGAAATCTTTCTCGTCTGGATACTAAAATTTACTTTTATAATGTTCATCGTCATCTATTTCATCTATTTTCGCCAGTTTTCGGCAACAAAGGTTTCTTATTAGGATTTTTTGTTTGTTTTCAATCAAGGGCATCAACAATTTTCATAATGCCCGTGGGCATTACGGAGAAATCTCGCCCCGTCAGCAACCAATCACAGCGCGTGATTTTACCGGAAGTAATCCGTGCCATATAATAATGGCTTGTATTGTTTTATACTATTTATATGTATTCATAATATCTCGTATTTAAACTTGTATTATTCATAATTATTTAAGTTCACTTGAGAATGATGTACAGATGATCGAAACGTCGACGTCGTGCACGTTTTTTATTGCTAAAAAATACCATTAAATATTACATATTGTCCGCAATATTATATAGAACTAGCTACAGAAGCATTTTGGAAAACGGAAAACTTTTCTTAGTAAAGAGGAGTCTTGACTTTCTTCAATTTGTGGGTACAATTAACCTTTAGTAAAACATTCTCGTTATTCTTGGTTTGCACTTGACGTCATGGCGGCCATGTTGGAGGAACCGCTTTAACAAAAGCATCTCATTAGCAGCTATTGTATTTGGAGTATGTTTTCCTCCAACATGGCCGCCGTTTCTTTGTCTTGTAAATCTCAAGAGATTGATTGCAAGCGACCAATACAGCTCTTCTACAAGACGTACTTCTCTCCTATGACTTTTCCCCTTTTTAATTTTAGCGAGAGCCAGATGTTTAGACTTCCACGCAAACTGAACTCGCGATAGGTCGTTGGTTTAAAAATAACTTAAAAGGAATTAGGATAGAACTAGACCCATTACTATACATTTCCTCTCTTACCATTATGCTCTCTTGGTCTGAAGTACTGTAAGTAGGCACTTATAATATTTAGTTCATGATCACCTTTGTTTTCTTTGATGTACCACGGTTGTAATTTATCATCGCGATTGAAGTGTTTTTTAGACAACCTCTGTGATAACGAACTCAGTATCTTAGTTTTCTTAGGGAACCTCTGTGATTTTGAATTAAGTACCATAGTTGTATATATGTTAGTTACCGAAACCGAGGTAACTACGTCAGTTATTTAAGAGAACCGAGGTGATCGTGAACTAAGCCATCGGTTAATACTAATATACAATTGTTGACTGGCGCCGAGGGAAACATCGAGTTTTACAGACCCGAAGGCTTCAATGTCACGGTGTCACCCGAGGGCTTTAGCCCGAGGGTGACATTGAAGCCTGAGGGACCGTAAAACTCGATGTTTCTCGAGGCAAAAGTCAACAAGCGTTTTGTTATATACCATTTGAAGACTTTCAAAATACAAAATACCAAACTGACTCAAGACTTGTAAAAGGGAAAAAGACTTACCAAAACATTTCGAAACTTGTAAAAGGCAAAAAGACTAACCAAAACACTTTGACATTGTCTTCGTATTTCAATTCAACTGAACAAATACACCAGACTCCACAAGTATAAAGAACAACTTTAAATTTATCCAGATTTTCTTCAGACCTTCTTTGAAGATATGTATAGATATTCTTTCCTTTGGAAAATGGACTATTTCGTACCAAACAAGCTCGAAACAGTACAGCTCTTGTTTTCAAAATGTTCCGAAAAGTCCAAAGTTCTTGATCTGATGCAATAATAATTGTGTATTCACGTGAACAACGCATGATTAAAGCTGACGTCAGAGGGAAACATTGAATTTGTTGAACAACACGTGACCATGATTTGACCAGTAGGATTTCATCTTTGGCAAACGAAAGTCTTTGGTATATATAACAAACTAAGTTAGGAACTCAACCTCGGTAACTACGTAAGTTATTTACCTCGCGGGCCTCGGTAAATAACTGACGATAGTTACGTCGGGTTTGGTAACTAACCTATATATACATATACAAAAATAGAAAGATTCAAAAACTCACGTTAAATATGTTTCCTTTTGTCGTGGTTGACTCGTTTTAACTTCATCTTGATATTCTTCTAATCCATCATTTGGTTCTCTGCACATGTTAGATTGATATGATCCATCGGAATGCCGTTTGGATTCCAAGAGGGGCGTGCTTTCAGCATAATGGTTACTGTTTGATTTCATCTTCTTGAATAAATAAAAAAGGTGTAAATTAAGAAATAAAAGGTTAAATAAAAAGAGACAAACAGGCTAAATAAAAGGAGACAAAAAGGTTAACTAAAACAAGGAAGAAGAAGGATATAGAATCTCTTTACAACTCTTTATTTGCCACAAAACATAATGCAATTACTACATGAATTTGACTATTATTTAAAGTGGCAATATAACGAGAAAATCGTGTATCTAATTTTGATTTCAGTAAAATATAATTTCCAAATGATGAATACCGGCGTTCTCAGTTTCTCAATATATGTAAGACTTTAAGATTCCGACTACGGCTGCGGTATAGAAAGTTTAACAGTGGTATTAAATGGTGGTGTATTTATACATTCAAATTTCAAGATACATAATCGCACGGACTCGTTTTGTTCTTAAATTCTTGAAGAAAAACACTTGTTCAATGTATGTTAGTCGCGAGAATACGGCTAAGCTTTTCCAAGGCTTCTGTAGTGACAGTCAGGTTTCGCGTTGTCTTTACAACGTAAAAATGCTTTTTCTATGTTGTCAACAGAGCCATGACGGCGTAAAGATTACTCTTGGGACCGTCATTCGCAAAAGATCTTTGTATTATGACATAAAATTCTATTGTTCAAACACGTTGCCGTAGTCGTTTTCGCTGTGTTTTCTTTAAGTCCCTATTGTCTCTTTCTCGACGGATATTCAGGTTTGTGAAACATGTAAATTAGGTGCCTTGTGACGTCATTTTTTCACACAAGCGAAATGAGATTAACAAAATGACTAATATCTATGCAAATAGCAGGAAGAAATAATTCAAACTTTGCACAAGTATAGTTATCATAAAAGTACACTCCTGACTGTTCGCATCATGTTGTTGCTACGGAAACCGTTTAGAAACACGAG
Organism: Paragorgia papillata; assembly: GCA_035771165.1. Taxonomy (NCBI): domain Eukaryota; kingdom Metazoa; phylum Cnidaria; class Anthozoa; order Scleralcyonacea; family Coralliidae; genus Paragorgia; species Paragorgia papillata. Next base: position 150,641 of record JAWNZC010000455.1, on the reverse strand, counting down.
CCTTTTTACTTAAAAAATAAAATATTAGTTGTAGGCTTCTTGCCAAAGAATATGATGATTGAAACATTCGAAATACAATATCTGTGTGTCTACAAATATTCATGTCAATTTTATGGAGAAAAAAATAAACATTTTTTTTACAAATGGAAGGCGCCTGTTTGCAAACGGTATCAATGGAAACAACCTAATGTGAACGTTGGAATGTATTTTCCCCATAACTATTCTTGTGCAAAGTTTATATAGATATATTATTCTCATTTGGCCTGTGTCACCTAATTTACATGTTTCAGAAACCTGAATATCTCGGGAAAGAGACAATAAATTGAGAAACTGAAAACACCTGTATTCCTCATTTGGTGATTGTATATTACTGAAATCAAAATTAGATACACGATTTTCTCGTCATAGTGCCACTTTAAGTGGCGAGGAAACCCGAAGAGAAGTCAAAAGGCGTTTAGAATTAGGGTTACCTCAATTATAGCTTACACCCGGTGAGTCAAAGCCTGGGAGCCGCTCATGCAAGTCCGAAATTTTCCGCATAAAAGAACCCGCGAGTTTCCTATTTCTCCAAGTCAGGCTGAAATGGTTCTTATAAGTTAGGTGTGTAGTGAGAAATCAGGATGATAGGTTCTTATTTATAGGGCAAAGACAATTGTTCCTGTGATATGGTGTATTTCTTTACAGAGCACATATATGCATGCATCTGGTCAATGTATTATACTAAGTATGACGTGCTCTGTACTTGTGTGTTCTGCAGCTTTAGTAATTTAAATCTCTTAAAGAAACTGCCTCGTACAGTATATTTGTCAGGCTGACCTAGTTCTTATATATTGGGTGTTTAATTGGCTAAATTTCGGCCTGGACGTTCTTAATCTGCAGTTACTTATAGAGCGTTTTAATCTGACGTCACGGCGGCCATATTGGTGTACCAAAACAATGAAATGGCGGCCATATTGGTGTACGGTATGGGAATTAGCTCTTTCTTATTCAAATATTTCGTATTGTTTCACCACCCCCATGGGGCCACCGATCACGTGAGTGAAAACGCTCTATATGCGGGTTTTTACTGCACAGCTGTTAACACGTGCATGGTGCATTCCAATTATTGCCGCTGCATTTCATCATTGACCAAGTATTCATTAGGGAGCTTAAGCAAATACAACGCGAACGTCTTGGAGAACATCCTTAATATACAATAGAATTTTCCTCACACAACAAAGAAAATGAATAATTTTAATTAAGTCCCAAGAGTAATCCTAACGCCGTCCCCGTAACCGTTCTACATGCAACGTTATTCAGATCATTTTCACGTCTTTAGAACAACGTTAAAAGTCATGAGATGGCAAAACCTTTTAGTTGAGTTTAATTTTAAACTATGCGACAAAATCCTAGTTTAGAACTCTAAAGCTTTTATATGTCGAAAAACCTACTTTAAGTTCAATACTACGTAAATGAGTCGTGGTTTCTTCTAGATACTGAACGTCGTCGTCCTAGCTTAATGCTTAAGCTCCCGAAGGATTTCTGCTATTCGAAACTATAACCCCCCCCCCCCCTATTTAGATGAATGATTTCGTCACACTAGACTGAATTTCAGTGAAGGTCGTCGTTGTTTATCCGAGTAAATGTTCCACCAATGCCGCCAAGCAACAGTAAACCTTGAGCTGTGCTGGATCTGGTAGCGAGATTTACAAGCATTATCGAAGCATATCAAAACTCTAACTCATCAAAACATGATGCTTTCTTAACCATGAACGTTATGGACACAACGTCATTGTAGACATTGTAGAAAGATCGGCGATCTTTGCAAATATGATTAAAATCTTACCTTTTTGTCACAGCGACTAATAGCTACTAGGTCGAGGACTTGGGTAGTGGCTTGTGATATGTTAAGCCGTCATAGCAGCGGAACGGCATTTCATTTAAACGCTGAAAGTATGACTAAGACCATGCATGCAACTGTATACACGGCCACAGAAAGCGAATGATAATAAAGGTAATTGGCATGTCAATTATCATATATGCTAATATGCAAATCAAGTCAGGCAGACAACTTCTTACCTTTGCCGTTGACCTGTTTGCAAATTCTCGAAATAGAGAAGAGAGCCTGCTTGCACGCGGACTGATTCAGATGGTGTCGTTTCCGAGCGTTTTCTTTTGAAACGCGTTTTAGACTACGTCTATATACGAGCACACGGTAACGTTTCCAATATATCAGCTCGAGCTCATTACTTGAAACATTACAAAAACATTGGGAAACGTTACCGTGTGCATATAGGGCCTGCCTGTTCACATGAGGCGCGTTATCTCGGGGGGCCTGATATAACACGGTAACTGACTAATCACAGCGTGCGTAAAACGCTACGGTTAATATCTCAGAAAGTATTTTTATGCTATCGAAGTAAAACTTGCTACGCTAATACACCTATCACGAAATACACCTAAACCCGCAAAATGCCTGATTTACCGCACTTCCGGTCTTGAACACGCGTTGTTTGCGCGAGATTTTTTGAAGTAGCGTTCTTTCTGACTACCAAAACTGACATCTCTACCATTGCCAAGCTGCAAACTAAACAACTTGGGCTTTCATCCATGAAAAATCTGGAAAAAGCCACAACCGGAAGTGCGGTAAAATCAGGCATTCTGCGGGCTTAGGTGTATTTCGTGATAGGTGTATAGAACACTCAAAAGTGTTTTAATTTTTATTGGTTTTACCCCAGATGTTACGTAGCGATGACGTCATTGGTGACGTCATATCTAAAAATACAACAAAATAAAATACAGCCAAATAAAAGACAAGAAAAATCAAAATTTTTAATTATTATTACTGTAGTTAGACCCAGTAAAAAGACAAAACTATAAAACTTAAAAATTTAGGAAGAATTTGGATTAGTTTTTCGTTTATGGACGTCGAGTTAGTTCGGTTGTGATAAGAAGGTAAATTTACCTTCTAAATGTTATATTCATTCAAGCTTTATTGTTCTATTTTCTATCTTTATACATTATCTGAAGCATCCTGTGAGCATCCGTAACTTTAAAAGCAATTTTTTTGTAAATATTAAATTGATGACATCACTGTATGACGTCATTGTTCGGTCATCTTGGATTCCGCCATGTTGGATTTGTGACGTCATTAGATGAACTTAAATAACACAAGATTTGTGGAATTATATTAAAAATACTAAAGTTAATCAAATAATAAAAAAAAAACCCACAAAACCCTAAATTGGACAAGAATTTCGAAATTTTTGCCACAAACGTCATCAAAAACGTGGTTGCTATGACAACAATAATCAGTATAAAACATTTTTTTACACACGGAAGTGTTCCGCAACACAAGGTATGAAAAGTCACAAATTTCGTGGATTTATTTTAAATACTCAAAAACTTACAAAGCTTCAAATACGCCGCGGGTACTTTCCACCCCCACCCACGCCCAATCTAGATAGGGTTACACAGCTGTGCAAACGCTTTCACCCCAGTTATCTCGGGGGTAGGGTCAACTTTTGTATAGTAATGCATGTGTAATTATGCTGTTGCCCGGGATAACTCGGGGAAGCGTTCACATTAAGGGCATGTTTATATGGAGCCGAGTTACCCGCCTAGGCGAGTTACCCGGCAAGCCGAGTTGAAAAAAGATGAGTGTTTATATGAGACGAGTTACTCGGCAAAGCCGCCCACGCATTAATATAATGGTTTCACATTCCATGAGTAGTTTCCGATTGTCTTCATAAGTGGCGCCTGCGCTGTTGTGACGAATTCAACTCGGGTAGCCGAGTTACCCGGCAAGAGAGTGTTTATATGGGAATATTTTCATCCTGGCATGCCGAGATCTCTCCTGTTTTGCCGGGATCTCGGCTAGCCGAGTTACCCGCCTGTCTCATATAAACACTCTGCCGGGATAGCATTGACTGATTTCTATACATGGCGGGTAATTCGGTTTGCCGGGTAACTCGCCTAGCCGGGTAACTCGGCTCCATATAACCAAGGCCCTAAGCTAGGGTTATTTCCGGGGCCAAGGGATAACTCGGTCCGAGTTATCCCTATACCATGCAAACATGGTTGTGTCGCCATATAGGGAAAGTTGTTTTGAAAATGAGTTTTAATATAAAACAAAACGAGGAAAAACAAAAGAGAACAAGGTATTAACACACAGTATTTCAAAACGAAAAGCTGTGACGAAGATAACCAAAAAAAACAACGTGGTGAATATAGTCCAAATATGGCTTGTCATGTGACCTCGATACACAATAATATACCTAACATGAAGTTCAGAGTGTACTTAATAATTCTATTTTATCACTCCTCCTCACTCGTATAACTACATGTTCAACTGCTTATTGAATCGATTCCAAGCATCTTTCTAAGCTTAGTAAATTGAGCTTGGCTTAATCCCTTAGTAAAAATGTCAGCGACCATTTCGTCAGATCTACAGTATCCCAGTTTTACGGTGGCTTTAACGACTTGTTCTCGAACAAAATGGTACTTTATGTCAATGTGTTTTGCCCGTCCATGGAATTGTGCACTTTTAGCCATGCAGATCGCTGCTTGGTTATTCTCCAGTATCAACGTTGCGCCAGTTGGTTTGCACTTCAGATTGGTTAGGAAGCTGTCGGATCCAAACTGCTTCTTGCGTCGCACTTGCTAGCGCTATGTACTCAGCTTCTGCGGTGGAGAGGGCCACACATGACTGTTTCTTGCTTCTCCAACTGATTGGTGCTCTGCTAATCTGAAAAACATATCCTGACGTTGATTTTCGATCATCCAGGTCTCCTGCCCAGTCAGCATCTCAGTATCCCACGCATCCGCTTGTTTCGTTCTTTCCATCGTAGAGTAAACCCATGTCCTGAGTTCCACTCAGATAACGCATGATGCGTTTAACAGCTGTCCAGTGCTGCTTAGTTGGCTCAGCACTGAATCTTGCGACATTACTTACTGCGTATGCGATGTCGGGTCTTGTCTTTGTGGACTGGTAGAGTAAGTTTCCAACAGCAGATTGGTAGAGGACTTGGTCGACGCATTCGCTGTCTTCCGTTGGCTTTACTAGCTTTATTCCGGGGTCAACAAGTACGCTCACCGGTTTCGAATTTTCCATGCCAAATCTTTGTAAGACACTCTTTGTATACGCTTCTTGGCCAATCCATATTTCTTTCGAATCTGGTTTCTAGACAATTTTGACACGAAGAAAATTGTGTAGTTCCTCCATATCCTTCATTTCGAATTGTTCAGCGAGGGCGTTCTTGACTTCAGTCATTCGTTGATCACTTTTTCCAGCCAGTAGAATATCATCAACGTACACAGCAATGATGAATGTCTCGTCTCCTTCCATCATATAAATGCATGGATCACCAGTGGTTTGCACAAAGCCCATTTTCTTTAATTTTTCGTCAAGTACAGAGTTCCAACAACGTGGTGATTGTTTAAGGCCATAAATGCTTCGGTTTAGCTTGCAGACTAAGTGTTCTTTTCCTTTAGCGATAAAACCCTCCGGTTGTTTCATGTAAACTTCTTCCTTAAGTTCTCCATTTAAGAACGCTGTTGTAACATCCATTTGATGCAGCTTCAGTCCATACTGTGCAGCTAATGCAATTACAGTTCGAACGGATTCAAACCTCACCACTGGACAGAATGTTTCATCATATAGTCATCACCAAACTTTTGACTGAAACCTTGAGCTACCAGACGAGCCTTGTGTGTTTCAACTCTGCCATCTGCATTTGTCTTGACTCGAAATACCCTCTTGCTACCAACTGCTTTCCGATCATTTAGGCAGTTCCACCAAATCCCAAACTTCATTAATTTGAAGTGACGCCATTTCTTTTTCCATTGCTTTCATCCATTTGGACTTTTGTGGACTTGCCAAAGCTTCTTTGACGGTTCTTGGCTCGTTATCATCGTTGTTTGCAGCAGTTGCCCACTCACCATAGCAGTCAGGTGGTCTTCGATCTCTCTCAGATCTTCTCGGGACTACAGGCTCAGGTATTTCGTCTACGATAGGCTCTTCATTTGCTGGGAAATCAAGTTCCACATACCTGTTCTCCTTCGGCTCCTGTTCTTTGGAAACTTCAGTTCCATAGAATGATTCATTGAACTTGACATCTCGACTGTGGAAGACCCTTCCACGTTTTGGGTCATAAAGACGATACCCCTTCGTTTCAGTGCCATAACCCAGTAGAATGCATTTTCTGGCTTTAGAATCTAGTTTCTGCCGTTCGTCCTTTGGCACATGGGTGTAAGCTTCGCATCCAAACACGCGCAGATGATTCACATTAGGTTTCTTACCCATCCAGGCTTCAAATGGAGTTTTCCCTTTCACTGCTGTGGTGGGACTCCTGTTTCTGAGATATGCAGCCGTTGATAGCGTTTCTGCCCAGAACTTGTGTGGGAGCTTTGCATCAGCCAACATGGATCTTATGGATTCAACCAAGGTACGGTTCATCCTTTCAGCCACTCCATTTTGTTCAGGTGTCTTCGGCACAGTAAGCTGGTGTTTTATCCCTTCTTTCTTCAGGTAATTCCTGAACTCTGTTGAGGTGTACTCGCCTCCATTGTCTGTACGCAAGACTTTGAGCCTTTTACCAGTGGATTTTTCAACCAGGGCTTTCCACTCCAGAAATTTTTCCAAAACTTCATCTTTGCATTTCAAGACATAAACCCATACATAGTGAGTGTGATCATCAATAAATGTTAGGAAGTATTCAGCTCCACTAAGTGATTTTGCATTCACCTTACCACACACATCACTGTGCACCAAATCAAGTGGCTCTTTGGCATGTTCACTGCCGTCAACTGGGAACTTGCTTCGATGATGCTTCCCTTCTGTGCAAGATTCATAGAAGTTGATATTTTTGGACTTGTTGTAGTCATAGCAATCAACCAGGTTATCGTTTGCCAGCTTCTGGAGGTTTTGTACACCAAGGTGACCATATCGCTTGTGCCAGATGACCTCTTGCTTTCTTGGCTTGGATTTTCTGAAGCAGCATTTGCTTGACGGGCTCTCACACTGTTCAGATAATACAGATTTCCTACTCTGCATGTGGCAATAGCAACTGGCTTTTGATTTTCATCCAAAATGTGACATCCATCTTCATTAAACTTGACAGTCTTTCCAGACATCGTTGCTTTAGACACACTGATAAGGTTATACGATAAGTTTGGAACATACAATACATCATGTAATGTACACTTCTTTACCTTCTGGCCTATTGGAGACTCTATTTCTGTTTTTACAACTCCACGTCCAGTTGCTTGGACAACATATCCATCTCCCAGTGTGACTTCTTGAGGCTTTTCCAGGTTATACAAGTTGACAAACAAGCTAACATCACTGCACATGTGACAGCTTGCTCCAGAGTCTATGATCCAGGTATTCCTTCCTTCATTGGAACTGAGTGCATGACTCATCATCAACCCCACTTCATCACTATCTGAGCTACTGTCTTTACATTTCATTTCAGTCATATTGTGAGCCTTGTGCTTGTAATCAAGATTCTCATTGACATCTTTCTTGTCACCATCATGCTTTATTGTATTCAGCTCTCTACAGTTACGTTTAATATGGCCAAACGTTCCACAATGATAACACTTTGGGCCCCTACCTCTTGATTGTTGCTTGACAAACATGGCTTTCATTACATCACTTGTTTCTGAGCTACATGTACCTCGTTCCTTTAGTTTTTGTTCCTCATGCAGCAACCGTTCTGTTACAACTTCCATCTTGGGCACATCCACATTTGCTTCGAGGGCCGTTACCAACATGTCGTACGAATCAGGTAAACTTGCTAACAGGTAAACGACTCGATCCTCCTCCTGAATAGGGTCATCGATAGCCGCCAATCCATCAGATTTCTATCATCTTCTTGATGTGTTTTTGAATTGAATCTCCGTCTTTCAGCCGTAATGAGTAGAGTTTACGACGCAGTGCCAACTTGTTAGCCCACGTTTTCTTTTGGAATTGATCTGCTAGCTTCTTCCAAACCACAGCAGTGTCCTGTGGTTCTCCAAGGAGGTACAACAACGACGGTTCAACAGACAAGACAATAGTTGCCAGAGCACGATCTCTTCTCGCCACGAATTTTGCGTATTTTCAACTTCTTCTTCACTCGGAGCCACTTCATTCTTGGTCGCAATTCCCCAAAGGCCATCCCTCATAAGTGCCATTCGACACTGTACTTTCCAAGCAGGATAATTTGTGCCATTCAACGGAATTATACTCGCCATTCTCGCGTCCGAACCAGAAGCCATCACACTACTCTCCAGTACGACTTTTATAATACAGTTTACAAATACTGCTTCTCAAATTTGGATTCCTCTGGGCCCATAACCTTTTGAAAATGAGTTTTAATATAAAACAAAACGAGGAAAAACAAAAGAGAACAACGTATTAACACACAGTATCTCAAAACGAAAAGCTGTGACGAAGATAACAAAAAAAAAACAACGTGGTGAATATAGTCCAAATATGGCTTGTCCTGTGACCTCGATACACAATAGTATACCTAACATGAAGTTCAGAGTGTACTTAATAATTCTATTTTAACAAGTTGCGCGCCTGAGTACGAGGCTGCATCACCTCGGGGTTGTGAAAAAGTGGTCACGTAGCTACTAAAGCTGGTCGCTAAAACTAAAGCTCAAAAACAAAGATTGAAAAAGTGTCCAGTCGATCGTAAATTTAAATGACAGACTTGGAAAATTGTTTAATGTTCCTCGCATCTTGAATTTTTCATTTTAAATTTTCCTTAAAAGTACACGAAAAGGCAGTAACTTTCTCTTCTGTGCATGACTATACGAAGTTGCGCTAAACGGCAATAAAAAAATTGTCCGTGCATTATTAACTCAGGAAACGATGTTATATGAACGAGTTTTCTGGTTCGCTATAAGTAACCAATCATGCACATTGTCGATTATCAATTCGTTCCCACTTCCCATGCTCCTTACTGATCAGGGTTAGGGGAGAGTGTTGGGTTAAGTTATCTAAACCAATCAGAAGCCTTCTTAGTATAGGCAGGAGCATTTCTTGATTTTAAGGGGCGAGGTGAATAGCGGTGCCGAATCCGACAATCCGCTAATCCGTTTTAACTGGAGAATTTGGAAGTCTGTCGATATCGACGCCTGAACAAATAACTGTGTCTAAGGCATTTATAACACTGCACACAACGTCCAAAAGGTAATTCATGTCATCACCTTCCATGATTTTGCATCGTCAGACCGATTTGAGCCCACGATCAATAAACAGTAGTGGATTGCGGTTGGATAAAAAAAGTTGTGTTGCAAAAAAAAAGTTGTGTTGCAAAAAAAAAAGTTGTGTTGAAAACGTAACTAGTTGTGTAGCAAACATAAAGTTGTGTTGCAAACAAAGTTGTGTTGCAAATGAAAACTTGTGTTCCAATTGAAAAGTTGTGTTGCAAATGAAAAGTTGTGCATAATACGGCAAGTTGGATTTTTGGCGGAGATTGGACACCATACAATCCGACAATGACTAGACAATCCACACTTTTTTTTTTGCATGATTCACGCAAATTTTATTTCAAGATGCTGACTTGAACTGATGTTGACTTGAGTCTATGATCATTTCTTTCCCACATGACAATAGAGCCTTTTATACGTATGGAGCAAAATAAGCGCGCGGCTTAAATAAGTCGCGAATCCGATCAATAAAGGCAAAATCCCTTATCTACAATTCAAGACCAAGGTTCCGTGTGAAATTACAAAGACAATCCATTATCCGAGGTCAATTATTGGAAAAATCCGCAATCCGTCCGCCACTTTCACAAGATTCACAAATCTGACAGAAATTTTGATCCGAACCAAAATCCGCACTGGCTTTTAGAACCAAATCTGCCGATCCACAAACCTATTCACCTTCCTAAATCAGTTAAGATTCCTCCCTGCATCAGCATGAGGAGATTTCAGATCACATAATAAATATATATGTTTTCCAATCCTCAGAAATTTTTTTTAGCCGAGGTAGGAACATTCCCAGAATTTGGAACTCAATTATGTTGCTGGGTTGAAACATCTGATCATGAGTCGTGACTGTGAAAAAACAAAATAATCTTTAAATCCTGTAATCTTTAAGTTTTATAATCTTCAAATTCCATAATCTTTAAGTTTTATAATCTTTAAAGCTGCTGTTACACGATGCGATTTTAAATTTTCTTGCAACTTGCAACAAATTTACCCGTGAAAAAAAAATCGCAAGTTCCAGGAAGGGTGTTACACGTTCAGCAACTTGCGATTTTTGTTGCAAGTAATTACAGCAAAAAGTAGAACCCATCCAACTTTTCTTGCAACTTGCAACACGGCAAAAATAACAAAATCGCAAGTTGCTACGGGGTGTTACACAGTGCGATTTTTTATGCAACTTGCAACATTCAGTGATTTGTTGCAAGTTGCAAGAAAAATCGCATCGTGTAACAGGACCTTAAATCTTATAATCTTTACGTTTTATAATTTTCAAATTCCATAATCTTTAAGTTTTATAATCTTCAATTCTGTAATCTTTAAATTTTATAATCTTCAAATTCTATAATCTTTAAGTTTTATAATCTTCAAATTCTATAACCTTTAAGTTTTATAATCTTCAAATTCTATAACCTTTAAGTTTTATAATCTTCAAATTCTATAACCTTTAAGTTTTATAATCTTCAAATTCCATAATCTTTAAGTTTTATAATCTTCAAATTCTATAACCTTTAAGTTTTATAATCTTAATTCTATAACCTTTAAATTTTATAATCTTCAAATTCTATAATCTTTAAGTTTTATAATCTTCAAATTCTATAACCTTCAAGTTTTATAATCTTCATATTCTGTAATCTTTAAGTTTTATAATCTTTAAATCCTATAATCTTTAAGTTTTATAATCTTCAAATTCCATAATCTTTAAGTTTTATAATCTTCAAATTCTTTAATCCTTAAGTTTTATAATCTTCAAGTTCTATAACCTTTAAGTTTTATAATCTTCAAATTCCATAATCTTTAAGTTTTATAATCTTCAAATTATTTAATCATTAAGTTTTATAATCTTCAAATTCTATAACCTTTAAGTTTTATAATCTTCAAATTCCATAATCTTTAAGTTTTATAATCTTCAAGTTATAATATTCTTTAAATTGTATGAGCAAGATAAGAAGATTGTGGACAATCTCAAATGATAGATAACTGAATATATATATATATATATATATATATATATATATATATATATATATATAATTATTTAAATTTATTTTTATTGTATGTGTAAAGAATCCAAAATCTTCCTCAATCTTAGGTTATTGGCAAATCAGTGTTCTTCAAGATCTAGGATCTGGAGATTTCACTTTTTTTCCAGATCTAATTAAATAGACGAAAACTGCTATTAATTAATTGAACAAAATTTTGCCTAAACTTGGCGGTGTTTTATTAATGGAAAACAGGAATAAGTCCGACTTAAAAATGATGTATTATGGTCTTATCTTGCGGTTTAATTCCGTTTTAATTTGTAAGTTTCTAAAAGAAGTGATGACCGCGCGCTGTGGCGCACCATGGGGTCCGTCGCAATGGGTGGTCTTAAAATAGCAATTTTATTGTATTGCCTTTAAATTTGTGAAATGTTACTTTTCATTTTATTTATACAAAGTTTGTCAGTAAAATCATTTATTGTTTAAATATTTAACATTTTGTTATAGATTATAATAATATTTTTAATACGAATTAGCATAAACTAGCATAATTTGCCAAATGGGTTGTCCGACAAGATCTGACATGCAACAAAAAAATTTGAATAGTAGAGGTCTAAAAAACGATTCAAATGATATATTGTGGTATTATCTTTGGGGTATAATGCCATGTTATATTCAGGGGCGGCGGCAGGATTACTATTTTTCACTTTTTTGAGTAGGCCTGTGTCTGAGAAAGGAAGCACAAATATATGAGTTGGATATAAGCAAAAGTGGAACCCAAACCACGCGAGATTTAGCAAGGTTTAATAATTTAACGCGCTCACTTTTACATTTAAGACACTATTATTAATTATTATTATTAATTGACAAAAAAAAATGAAGACAACTTGGAAAAGATACTCCTCTAGATACAAGTAACTAGTAGCAAGTTCACTACTTTACTCAAATTACTAGTACTAGCAGCGCAAACTATTTTATCTGAAATTATTGATGGACAACAAATTGAGCAGGTCAAGGAAAATGTGTTTTTAGGAGTTGTTCTTGATGAACATTTATCATGGAAACCACAAATTTCATTTGTTGCTAATAAAATATCCAAATCTATAGTAATCATTTTCAAATCAAGCTTTTTCCTTTTCAAATCTTGCTTGCGTACTTTATATTATTCACTTATTTACCCTTACTTGTACTATTGTAGTATAGTTTGGGCATCTACGTACAAAAGTAATCTCTGCCGTATTGAACGACTCCAAAAACGCATAGTCACAATAATAAACAAAAGTAAATTTGATGCGCACAGTAGTCCTTCATTTAAGAAGAGTAAAATATTAAAAATCCATGATATTTGTTAATTACAAATATAGGACAACTTATGTTTTCTTACAAGCATAGAATGTTACCTAAAAGCTTTGAAAATTTATTTCCAATAACTAGTCAAGTTGACAGTGATAATACAAGAAGTGCCGGACAATTTACCATTCCTTTATGTAGAACAAATATTTGTCAATTTTCAATTAGATACCAAGGTCCAAAGCTCTTCAACTCTCTTGCTGCTGAAATTGTCAATTGCACTAGCCTCAAACTTTTTTCAGAAAAACTCAAATCTCTTTTTTATCAATCATATTCTGAGTAAGGTTATTTTATTTATTTCCCGTTTTGACTTTATTATTGACATAATACTGTTTAACATTTGATTTTTCATTATCTTCAAAATCTTTTTTCATAGTTTTGTACTTACTTAACTCTAGGAGGAAGTCATAGTTATTATAAGCCTTAAGGTCTTTTCTATAACTTCCTCACCACTTGTCTACTACGTCTACATGTTATTTTCAACTACTTTTGTAAATCATTTTTGTGGTAAATTCAATAAATTCAAATTCAAGTTTCAATTGTCGAGAGCATGTTAAGCTACTAACTGCCGTGATCGTATTTTACAAGCGGAAAGCGTCGCCACTCTCGTGTTTCATTCCGATAACCGCAGGCGGCCCAATACGTACAGTAAGGGTACATACCGCACAGCAAATTCCAGGGTAGCCACTGGCCTACCCGTGGCGCCGCCCCTGGTTATATTTCGTCAACTCCGGTCGAAATATATGAGACTACAAGGGGTATGACTTCACCTAGATGTGCTTTGGATTTCTCCCTTCGTTTCCTCATATACCATCAGGCTTAATTATCAGCCCTTGTATATTGGAATTAATTCACAAATTGGGGAGACCACCTGCCGTGACTGGGTTTTGAGCCGAGTTAGATGGTGACGTTCTGAAAGCTGGTCGCTTACAAGAATGGTCGCGAGGAGAATTTTCAACTGTACTCTAGCTCTAAATGATTTAATTTTTTATTGGACCGTTATTCTTCTATTCCTCACTGACTCGTTCAAGACTCAAAACAAAGTCTTAATCAACCTCGTACCCAGGCTCTTTGCTCGGCGCCCCCTAACACGTGGCTGGAGCAAAGACCCTGGTTCGTTGTGGTCATGTGACAATCATGAAACAGCAATTCTTGGTGGGGGAGGGGTGAATTTTGCGCTATGGCTGAATCGCTTTCTGTAGCGTTGACTAGCTGGTTTAATAATAACACAAAAAGACTGTAAAGAGCTCTGGCACTTTGCAGTAAAGTAAGTGAACTTGGTCTGATATTCTGACCCTGCAAAAGATGGTTCAAGAGCGCTAGCTCTAATATACGAGTATATATAACAACGAGAACAAGTTTACATAATATGGAAATGGGCGAAAGTAAAGTATTTTTTACTTTACATTGCTTTTTGGTTACGACTCCCACAGCTAACAGTCCAAGCAAAGTGAGTCTATGGATTAAGAGAGCGAAATATATAAGGCATGTAGTTTCACGTTCGATCTATACAAAAGTTGTTGACACGAAGCCAACCGTACTTTGTTACGTAAATATTTTCTCTATTCTGATTTCCTAGGCGGTGAAGCCGAGCGTTTTGAGGTATCTGATTTGATTCTGTTCAATTGACATTGTCGAATAATTCTGAATATTTTCTTCATACATACATGTATTGGATTATTCTATAGCAAAGCAAAAAGATGGTAAACTGCCAAAATATATTTTTAATGAACAGACGTTTTGTGCGGAGCCTTTCATCAGAGTAAAAGCGCTCCGCTCAAAACGTGAGTATTTCATTAAAAATCTCAGCTGTTTACACCTTTTCGATTTTCTACATTCAGAACACTGCCTATGCAACACTATAATTTGTAACACTATTGGATTATTCCGTTTGATAATAAATTGTCAAAGTTTCAATGAAGTTTGACATGCATGAATAGCATTGAACCCTGAAGCAACCGACAAATAATAAATGATGCGCGAATTATGCTCTATTTTATCCAGACCAGTTCAATATCCAGTTGACATTGGCTTACATTTTTATACATATATTCCAATTGCAAAACGGTTAGAAACTGTATGCTCTAACATTAATACGGCTGGCGGTCTCAGTGTCGCGAGACATGTTCTTTTCCTGACATTGTTTACACAACGGCTCAATAACAAGACTTGTTTTATTCCGGAGAATCCGGACCACAATGCCAGTGATTATATAAGTTGGAGATAACTTCGCTAAATTATTCGCTATCCATATTAAAGTTGATATTCACGGCAATATAAACATAAACTGTACGACAAAAACGGATTCGGGCGACATTTACAACAGAATCAAGTTGGATCAAAACGCAACTTCATGAACCGAAGGAAATCAAAATTTAAAAAAAATATTTACCTTTATTTTCGATTATCTTTGCGTTGACAACTTCATCTAACACAATGCTTCTCACTCTAAATAATTCAAAGGTTGCTTTGTTGGAATTGTTGGCCATAGTCTTCGGTAAAAACAACGTCAACGAAGAAACGACCTGCGGCTGTGATCCTACAGCTTAAATATACTAGGTACGCCCTGCCTCTGCTTTCAGTTTTGAAGCAAAGTGAACATTACAGTGTTCTTGACATCTTTCATAAGGTTGTGAAATCAGGTCAGTATTTTTCGAGTTACTTTCTTTCAATTTGCCATTGCAAAATATTGGTCGACGGCAGTTTGTGTTTTGTTTTGTTTTGTTTTGACATCAACGACATGACTACAACGAAACGGTACTGTCTCACCCCTCTCTCATTAATAATTATTTTACTGCCCATATTCTGGGCAGTCACATGACCACAACGAACCAGGGTCTTTGCTCCAGCCACGTGTTAAGGGGGCGCCGAGCAAAGAGCCTGGGTACGAGGTTGAGTCACTGACCTATATATATAACTGGACTGCGGGTGCTGGCCAAAAATGTGTCCCCATTTTCACTTTCAAAATGGCGGCGTTTATGGGTCCTTCTGCTAATGGTAGCGACCACTGACATGTACTTATCGTAGGAAAAAAGAATATTTATGTAAATAACAAACGATTTTCTTACTTTATTAATAAATCGTTCCTATGCGAGGGCTTCCCCAGAGGTGAATAAAATCGTCTGGCGTTACTGCGTTAGCCAGAACAAAATACTAAAGAGTAAAGAGCAATAAATTCGGACAGGAAAGAGTTAATGCATGCAGGTTGGTCATTGTAATTTCTTGTGGAACCACTCAAGAGGCCTGCTGGAATATTTGTCTGACCAAATAGGAATATCGTCTCCCATGTAAACAGCCCCTAAGAAGAACTCGGTACGCCTCGCTTCTTTACGATTTTCAGCGGTTCTTTATAGAGCTGGCGACTTCACAAAACGAAATGTTTGTAGATTTCCATGACCATGTGTATCGACAGTCTTGTTTATTTTATTGCCAAGTGTTCGTGCGGTACCGCCAGCCGGCACGTCTTTAATTCAGACTGCTAGAAAGCTACAACAGTAATTGTCTAGGATTATTATTATTGTAGTTCAGAACTACAATAAGACTCTTATCATGAAAACATCCCAGGCCGCTCAACAAATATTTTGTTTACACAAACTCGAGACCAGGACGATATTATGCTGACTTGGCAAAAATTTTGACAGAAAATTCGACAAAGTTTGCCTAGTCCGTCTACTCCGAACGTTTTCTCAAGAAATAATCCACTGTAGAAGTTATAAAATATATTGGCAGAAAGATAATTCACCTTGCTATAACATACGTGCAGTTTATCCGACCAAATAGCTTAGTTTCCCTAAAAAAAGCGAAATACCAAACATGTCCAAATCATAATAGCGGCCGCTATGTATTATAATGTCTTCTCCGAATGTTTTCTCGAGAAATAAACCACTGTAGAAGCTATCAAAATACTGGAAGAAAGATAATTCATCTGGCTACAACATACGTACAGTTTATCCGACTAAATAGCTTAATTTTCTGAAGAAAGTGAAATACAGAACATGTCCAACACGAACTAGAGATTCTTAGGTATCGGTCAGCGACCTTCACCATTAGCAAAAGGACCCATAAATGCCGCCATTGGTTGATTTTGGGGACACTTTTCCTAACTCAAAGGTAATAGGAGCACGCAGTCCAGTTATATATATAGGTCAGTGGGTTGAGTCTTAATGTGGACGATGATGTAAAACCTTATATTGAGTGCTACATGAAGTGTTGTACGTTTGTTACTAAAATGTCCGCTGTTTTGCGAGCTTGCGGTTGCTTCCGCACTATTTTCAAAAGTTTTAGAATCTTGTTTCCATTTTTTTGGTTTATTGTGAATGTGATTTCATGTCTACTGTCTGCTCGTTTGTGTGTAGAATTATCGGTTGTTTATTGGCAAAATGTCTTCTTCCAAGAAAAATATAACGGCCGAGAATCTAAAAGATAAACTTTTCCAGTCTCTGAAAACTCGTGGTGTTTTGGATTCCCTTCAGGTAAAAACCAAGTTTTTTACTTTTATACTTTATACTATTCTTTGCAGTATTAAACATCCGTGTATAAATCTACATTTATTCAACCTAGCCTAAAAATGTTCTGAGGTTTATATTTTACCTAAAATATTTATATCTACAGGTAAGCCCGGTGTGGCGGTCTGAGATTGTCACCGTGCTGAGATTGTATATCGATTTGTGTTATCAAATGTTTGACGTTCAAAACATTCAAACTTTTTGCCTTCAAATGGTTTATTGATGAAAACTCCTTATAGTACAAAATTCAAAAACTTTGTGAACTTTGCTAGTAGTTGTGAATTTGTCACAACATCTGATTACAACAGGGGCTTTTCAAGAAATCTGAACAACGAATGCGATGAACGGCATCTGAACTGAAATCACGGGATGATCGCGTATATTCTTGCTGTATACATGTATATCAACCAAAATTATTGTTAATCTTCTAAACTCTGGATATATTTAATAATTCAATGGAATGATCGATACAAGACATCTTAATCAGTTACTAAAAGTTAATGTCCGAAACTTTCGTCATGCATTCTACTTCACGAGCGGATATAATATTTTTTCATTAAAACTGTGATTATTCATCTCAAGTATTCGATTTTATTCAGGCAGTGTTCATAAATCAGTCATTTCATGGCAAAAAGTTTGATTATTCTGGTCATAAAGCCGATTACAGATATTGATATACAATCTCAGCACGGTGACAATCTCAGACCGCCACACCTGCCTATGCAGTCGATAAAATCGATAGAAATCAATATCAATCAATAACAATCGATATTAATTGCTGGGTCAGGGTCACTCGTTATGTCATGGCAGTCATGTTGGTTGGTTGGTTGGTAAGTACAAAATAATATCAATAGATGCTATTGTACCTACCAACCATTACATGACTACCCAGACTACACTACAGAGTATGGCCAATGTGCACACCCAAGATATTTTTTGTCAAATGACATTGCACACTTGGGTTATTCTAGGGGCTCCGGGGGCATGCCCCCTGGAAATTTTTGAAATTTAGAGTCTCGGAAATGCAAATTTGTGCATTCTGAGGTGTGATTTTTAAGAACACTGAAAGTCATAAAATGTCATAAAAAGTTCACAACACAGGGCGGTAAAGTAATGTGAAATCAACTACTAGAAAATATACTGTAAACGTATATTATTGTATTTATTTCAATTTGGCAGCTTGAGTTATTCAGACTGTAAATAAATGACACAAATGACAAATCTGAGTGCACACCTGAATTTATTAGACTCATAAATGCACACTTGCACACCTGAATTTTGCCATACTCAGTCTGCAGTCTGGATGACCATTACTGTGTCTTTGTCCTCTAAATCTCAGGGGATTGATTGCAACCCACCAATAGGGCCTGTTTATATGTAGGCAAGTTACCTGGCTATAGTTGAGTTACTCAGCACATGGCAAGTTTTTGGTCGGTAGAACAAGGACTGTGTTTTCCACTGTAATACCAATCCTTGTGAAAACTCAATCAGCACTGGCGCTGGGATCTCGGCAAGGTGAGGTGAACATTTGCTTTATATAAACACTTTTCCTTGGACTGTTTACAGTACATGAGCTGCAGCTAGCCAGGCTGGCCTGTTTGACCTGGGTACATACTTATTTACTGATTACCTTAGTGAAAAAGATTCAGTTTACATGGAAAGCCAGGCCAGCCCGGTTAGCTGGGATCTCACTTGAGCAAAGCTGGGTGCCTGGTTAGCCACAATGAAATTTTCCCATATACATGTAAACTGCTCAAGTTGGGCTTGCCTGGTTAACCTGGCTGGAAAGTCATTCAAAATGAATGAAGCCACAAAATGTGCCATATGTCGATGATTTAATACAATGATAACTGCTAAAAAACTGTCTGAGTGTATACAGTACTTGTATAAGCAAAACAAAAAAATAACTACAAGAATCAAAATAAGCATATGTATTTGTTTCGTTTTCAGTTTTCCTGCCCAGAACCTTTATTTACACAAATCCAAACTGAACTTCAGCCTGGCTTGCCAGGCCAGCCCTAGCTGGCTCATGTATTAAACAGCTCCTTAATTGATCGAATGATATTGATAATCGATGAACAATTGATAAAGGAGTTTTTTGTGACAGTCTATCGATTGGTATCCATTATCAATATTATAACAACTGATGAACTAAACGTGTTTGATTAGTATTGTGTAGAAATTTGTGTAGCACAATCATGTGGAAATTTTTAAATTAATTTCATAGAAAATCAATGCTCAGAAAGCCAATCTGATTTGAATCAGAAATCAAAAACAGTTGATAGCAATTATCTAATTTATATCGATTGGTATTTGCAAAGCAATGATCAATCAATAGTCACAAATATCCATCCATTTGCCAATCAATGATATCTATTGCTATAATTGATTGTCATCAATTTAGCAAGAGACAATTAAGATACCAGATTACTTAACTTTGTGCCAAGCCCATCTCAGTTAGGCCAAAAAGCTGAAAATCTGGAGTTGTTGCATCCATGCAAACAATGTCAACTGTATTTCAATTTTAGATAAAGTACAGTATTAATTAATTTCCCCTGCGCAGGAATACATTTTAAGTTTTAAGGTAAGGTTAAACCGTAAATGATGATCTATATAACTTGCAATGCACAATAATTTGAAACATTTTTTGTACACCATAATGCAAGTGGTGCTTATAGTCTAGAATGGATCTCAGGCTAAATTGAAGTCAACAGTTGGTCAATTACATGTGGTGTGATAAAACATGCAAGGGAAAAGAAAAAGGAAGACAGAATCTGATGAAAAATAATTTTTCAGCGATTTCATACTGTAGGTTGGGTGCTGGTCCCAAGCTGGGTGGAAAATCCATATACAGTACTGTAAACAGTGCCATTCATTATTAATATCTATTTTGGTCCACTTAAAACGTTAGTACTTTGAAGTTGCCACCCAATAGGCAACTTTGGCAATATCACTTGCATAATAGCCCAATAGGCCACTTGCACTTGTGCATGAGTCAATTCCAAGACTGACTACCCCCCCCCCCCCCCCACACACACACACACAGTCTCCACCCCACTGCACCTCCCACCAGTCCTATAATCCAGACATTGTACACCTGGTCCAGTGAACAATCATAAATTTTGGTTTAATTTTGGCATACAATTCTTGTTAAAAAATATTGGACAGGTGTACATTTTGACCTATGTTATCTGATATAGTATATTTGCTTTCAATTGAGAAATGCCATGTCTGGGCTGGCATACAATTAACACTGCAACTGGATTGGTGTACAAGGTCTGCAAGCTTGTTAATTACCTTCCAGCATATGAAAAAAACACAAACTTTCCAGACTGCCACCTCCCCAGGCAAATATCTAGGTTCCACCATGGGAGTGAAACTAATAGGTGGATTAATTTCCCACTCCTGGATGGTGAATATGCTGACCAAAAAAAAGGTATATGCCTTGGCTTTCCAGTTTCCTGACCCTACAAGTACCTACATGTAGTTTTTGACCAGCAAAATGCTGAGTGACCATTTTAATCTTTTTATTGAATTTTTGAGGGGCATGGACCTGAGTTGCAACGTGATTTGCATTTTTGGATAGCAAGCATGGTGTTAGAACCCAGTAATGTGATAAAAATTAGCTTTAACTATAAATAGATGTATGATTATACCAATTACCGTAATTTGGTTTTGGAAACACTGGAAACTAGTGTTTTAAACACTAGAATCACGGCATACCGCCGCCATCAAAGAAGCTGACAACAACTCTAAACCGCCACCGGGACAATACTCCATCCTGTTGAAGAAATAATATTTTTCGGCCCTTCTTAATTTGCTCGCCATACTGATTTTTAGACCGACACTGATAGCTTTGTATATATAAATAGGACCCACAGTAATTTCATTATCTTTCGCCCGTTGAAGACTGTAGACTTAGAGTCGAAAGCTCGCAATAAAAATCATTTTGGTCAGAGAACGCCTAGGCATTCTTTGTTAATTAAGTAATAGGATTAGTAGTATATTCTCACTGCTCGCTCCGCCACACAATGCCTTTGCTGAAAAATGAGAGTGATTAAGATTGAGGACATTTGGCAGAATGTTGCGAAGAATGTGACAAATAATTAAGGCAGAATGTGGCGAAGCCAAGTGGGTGTGTCGCAGCCGAGGGGTGGTGGACGGGATTTAAATTTTCAAAACCCGGGGTATCTGTCTTCTTGGCAAATAGTGAAAAAACATGGTTTTCTGCTTGGCTATATATTAACCACACCCCCATTGGGTATTGCAGGAATGAGTGCTAACTATTCCAGCCTTCTTAATAACATTTTATGACATTGTTTGGCTAAACTCCCAGTGAGAATATATTTACAACCAGAAAGGGCGGAGAATCATCAAGAGCTGTAAAAAAACCCGCGAAATATTGAAAGCCTATTTTCAGCGAAATGAATGTTGGGTCGTATGGACACATTCAAAGCAAACTTGTGCACGGTGAGACATTATATTTTTGGTATAATCAAATGAAGCAACGGCACCGTAACCGGAGTGATTTGAAAATGAATCCAAAACGGTGTGAGATGGAAATTCTTGGTCGTCTTGTGCTTGTGAATACAAGATCTGGTATTTTTCGCTCCTCTTTAGTACGCAATTCCCAAATTTTTAACGTAATTTATCAGCTCTGACAAGACACAAAATAGAAAGAAAACAGACAGTCTAATTGTTTAAAATGAACTGTACATAAACAAAGCAGAAAGTGTGAGCTGGAAGTTATTATGTCAAAAAAGCCGATCAAAACAAATGTTGTCACGTGTACTAAGCTTTTATTGCCAGTTCAGGTAGAGGGGGTGTAGGGGTTAGCTCTCATTGCTCTCCCCCCCTTCCTTGTAATATATCAAACACCAGAATAGACCTTTGCACGGTGACGTACGATAGCGTTGGGTGACTACAACTACCAGAATGCTTTGCCAGTATTCTAGGGTTTCGGCTAAAAGGGATGACTCAAGAGGACCCGTCCACTCCTTTCGCGGCTTTTCCAAATATGTCATCAAATTTGTTGTTTCCAAATTTGTCGTCAACTTTCAGTAAGTCTCAAGATTTTAGCAATCTTTTCGATACCCTGACCACAACATAAACCCTAACAGACTAATCTGAAATATGGTTTACTGCCTAACTTTTTGGAAAAACATTTGACGACATATTTTGGAAAAGCCGCGAAAGGACTGGACGACTCCCGTTGAGTGATCCCTTTTAGCCGAAACCCTAAAATACTCGCAAAGCGTTCTGGTAGTGGTAGTCACCCAACGCCATCTCACGTCATCGTGCAAATAGCTTATTGTGTTAGATATGATATGAAACACCGAGGAGTGTGTTGAAACTATAATTAGGTGTTTACATGAGGCCGGCCCGAACTCAGGCCGGACTGATTTCGTGTCAGTTGTGGTGTTTTTACTATAGATCATTTTCATGAGTCTGGCCTGAGATTCTGTTCGCGCAGGCCTAATCTCACCGTCGCCTGCTAGATCGAACTAAAGCACTTTCACCTCTCAAACTCAATACGTTGTTTCCAATGAGATTGGTGTCAAATCCACATAAAATAATGATTCTCCTGCGGTTACGAGCTGTAAGGCAATTGACACAAATCTTGGAGTAACAGCGAAACCAATTCAAGGCCGGCCTCATGTAAACAAAAACCGAAATGCAAAATTCAGGCCTGTCCGAGTTTAGGCCGGCCTCATGTAAACACCCCCTTTGTAGGTAATATATCAAACACCAGAATTGTGTTAGATCTGATATGAAACACCGAGGAGTGTGTTGAAAAACTAAGACGAAGCCGACTGAGGCTTTTTAACCCAGTTCGAGGTGTTTTGATATTAGATCAAACACAACTTTCGAGTGTTTGATATTGCTTCTTAAATGAATAAGTGTTTGATCACATATCCAATCTCCGTCTCGGTACTGATTCCTTTTGTTTTTATCTTATGAATTATTAATGAGGTTGAGATGACTGTATCCTGATCCGCTATTCTTATTATGTGTTGCTTGCCATTTATCTAGTCACAACTAAGAAAACAGCTAATATTGGAGCTTCAAGACACAAGCGGCTTGCCAGTGCTTCGTTCTTCTGTTGCAGCAACAACTACTAAGTCTGACAAGGAAGACGGTGGCGTGCCACTTTTCCAAAAGATTGCTAATAGTATTGTAGCTGAGTATTTGAAAAGATGCAACTACGAATACACATTATCGACGTTCTTGCCAGAAAGTGGAACGTCATCAGATAAGGTAAACGGTTATTAGGCTTGATTTCTTGCCGTATCTCGGGCCCTGGTACTTACCTCCCCCGAAATCCGATGGCTGGACTTGTAAGCTTGTCATTGTCGATTCCCAACAATTACAAACGTGCCTCCACATTTTCAGTAGGCATATATTATCAGGATTATTGTATGAATTACCCCATCAGTTGAAATGGCGAGCAATATAGACCTTTCAAAAATGGCCGCCGAATTAGAATTCTTTTATGTGCATATAAATTAGCCCTTATGACCTCGTTTTAAAGTAAAAATTCCTTTGAATTTCAGACATGAAAACGAGTTCATAAGAGCTAATTTATATGTATATAAAAGAATTTTAATTCGGCGGCCATTTTTGAATAAGGTCTATAGAGTGCTGATGAGTGAGACATGTGATCGCAGTTTAGAAACGTTTAAAATTGATTGTTTAAAAAATTTACAACGGGAAGCTCTAGAGAAATTAGTTAATAGCTATTACCAACACCGATGATGCGCGGCATGGCCCCCAAAAACACGTCATGATTTCTACCCAAAACAGTGACGAGTCCGTCTGTACTCCTAAACATTTTTAGCTGGAGAATTCAAAAGTAGCAAATGGACCCATCATTTATAGCAGATCATCCATCATATAGTGATCTTGCGTTGTCAATTTCAAAGGCTAAGGAATGCAGACGGATTCGTTAATGTTTTGGCGGAAATCAGGACATCATTTTATTTTTGGACCATGCCGCGCATCATCGGTTTTGATAATAAGACATTTCGTCAGGGGTGGCGCCAGGCAGGGGAGCTACAGCCCCCCTCTTAGGGAACCCTACCCTAGTCCTCCATCGGGGAAAATTTACCGATTTGTCGGGGAACAATCTGGAAGAGAAATTGTAAAATGGTTCTTTAACTGATTAAGCCAGACAAATCCGTAATTAATGCTTTAATAGTGAAATAAAACTGCTGTAGAAACAAAGAATAAGGTATATATGTTGTGTAGAAGCCAACAGTGATAATGGACCTTTTCACCATTAGCGGCGCCATCTTGAATTCGCAATGCATTGTCACCCTGGATAGACCACGATGCATTGCGAATTCAAGGTGGCGCCACTATTGGTATAAGTCAATTACAACACACAAAATTCAATTTTCTGCCTGCAATATCGGATGAAAATGGCAAAGACTAATGACCACACTAGATGTTCAACAGATTTTTCTTATTGATACCTTGAAAATAAATACTGTAGCTTGTCGGTTATTGCGATAATTTCACGCTCAGAAGGTGGAAAAAGCTATTCTAGACGTTCAAATTCTTGTCGAAGGTAAGAACAGACTGGGTGGGTAAGTGGTTGGTTGGGTGGCTAGGTACACTGTAGGTAGGTATTTTATTTCAAAATACTAATTAAACCAAATAAATCTACTTGTTTGGGAAAAGGGGGGAACCACTCCAGTTGTGTCCGTTTGTTACGGCACTGCAAATATATCATATTTTTGTTACTCATATTATGCCTTGATTTCAGGTGTTTGCTAACAAAGATATTTTACACCTTCTTCACATTAATCCCGAGTCAAATCTGTATAAGAATTTGGTAAGTAACTACGTGTACGATGACAATTAACAATTATTGGACGAGGTTGATTATCCACCTCGACCTTTTGCTTTGGCAGATAACACAAACCTGATCAGCTTTGATTATTCATGATATTATACCTCAACTGTAAATTGTCCAATCAGACCTTGCTAGATTTGTACCACGTGACCAGTTAATCGTAGAACTACCCTCTACTTATTGGTATTTAATTAACTGAAGTAAAATACCCTGTGGTGGGGTATAACTCAGCGGGGTATTCGAGTTCGTCTTCGACGCTTGAATGCCACGCACGAAAATCAAAACGAAGCTGTCAACAATGCCAGAACAAGAAGACGTTTTGCCTGAACATTCAGATGTTGACAAGAAAATCGTTAGGTTACAAGAAAGTAGGAATTCAGAAAAGACGAAGAAAGCAACAAAGAACGCATCTAGAAGCCTTGAGACGACACTTAATATCAACAGAATGTAAATTATTTGGGTTTTTTTTTGAAAGATTATGTTTCAGTAATTTTTTGTGGAATACCCCTGGAACATATTTTTTTAAAGTTCTGTCAGAAGATAAAATTTTCTGTAAACCAATCACGGATCTCACATCAATATCACGAGCCAATGACGTTGCTTGATTTGTATAGATCATGGATCACGTCAGCTGACGCGATCCATCTTTTTCAATGCATTTAAAAATTTTCCGGAATATTTAGTAAATCTTTTGAAATGTATTTTTTATTGTATACATTTCAAACAAATAGATTCCATTTTGCCCTTGTCTGTAACCTGAATGTGAGGCCTTTATTTGTTCCCGCCTTCCGCTAAACCCGGCAGCGCGGGCAGAGGTGCGGGCGAGCGAGAAGGCGAGAAAAATAAAGGCCTGAGGAAACGCTTAACAAAACTGTGGGGACTCCGTCCATCTCATGGACGGCAGCTCTGTTTGGCTGACTAACTGAAGTAAGGATTTTGATTGGTTCATTCAGATAAACAACTTGCCCAAAGGTGCACCGTCAAGGTGCACATCGTGACAAGGTCATCGCTATTTCTCGAATCTGTTTATCGTGTACGTTTCTGTGACCAATTCATTCATTTAATCATTTATTATGTCGGAAAATCAAACCATAGAAGGATTTTTCGACCGCTTTGTTAAATTCATTGACACATTTCGTCTATGAGTCTTTGAAATCAGAACAAACGAGCAGGGCTCGAAATAACAGCCGATCACCGATCAGTGATCGGCAAGAAATTGTTTATGATCGGCGGAGAAGCAAGGTTGCCGATCATCTTGATCGGCAAGAAATATATTTGACCATTGTCTAAAAAACACCCTTACCTGTACAGTTAAAAGACAAATAAAATTTATAATAAAACATATTCGGAAACACGCGAAAAGATCTTGTTTAGTTGATACGACAGGAAAGAATACTTTTCTCGCTAATGTCATTTACTATAAAACAAAACTGCATGAAATACTTTAATCTCTTCAACAGTCTGCAATCCGAACCGCTGACCACGAACGTTTTTGTTTTGCTGCAGGTTGAAGGTCAATCTCGAGCCCATAGTCACCCCCTTTTTGGTCAGCGGGGGAGACTCTGGGGAAACTGGATTGATTCTCCGTTTTGATTGGTTCATTTAAATTTATTGAATTAATCGATTCAAAACATACAGATTGTGAAATAATGAAAGTCAAACATATTGCTTTATTCAATAACATATATATCTTCAATTTAGACGCCTCATTTACACCTCTTCCCTTTGTTTAATTATATCTGGGTCTCAGTCACACAAACAAACTTCATAGCAAAGTAAAAGACGAATTTCGAATAACAAATAGTCGTAATGAACAAAACAAACCCCGGTGGGATTTGTCGTTATATTTGATGTATAAATGTAAAACAATTTAAACAACGAAAAAGCATATTTAAGACAATTAAAGAATGAATCAGTTTTCGCAATCGCAACTCGTATTAAAAGGCTTGTGATTGTCTGATCGACGACGATATTGGCGTCGTGAATTGATATTTACCTTGGATTTCAGGAACGTTTATGTCAAGTGCCACCACCAGCAGTGTCAGTCTCTCTCCGACAATTTTAACGTGCATCTGATCTGCGTTTTATGCAGCCTTCTCACAAATATAGTATACGAGTATTAGTATTTGCGATTTCAAACAGAAACGAACTCATGAGCACAACGCATATTCTGCACAGCAGCTGAGGCTACGATCATGCGCTTAACAACCGGAACCCCTCATTTCAGGGGTATTAAATTAAATCCGATTTCCCCAGAGTCTCCCCCGCGCTCTCCCGCTGACCAAAAAGGGGGTGACTATGGGCTCGAGACTGGTTGAAGGTGAGTAGGATTTTTGAATAAATTTTAGTTCTTAATTGATAAATCCTGCTGTGTTTTGCTACGAGTAGGCATGACAAAATGAAACACTAATAATTAAAACTTAAAAAAGTGTTATAATAAAGTTATATGTTAAATGTAGTCACACTATTGTATTATATGCACGCTTTCAAGATGGCAGTCATTACTGGCTTACAATGTCAATGTTATCTATCTCTATCAAGTTTGGGTTTATCATTCACATTCATAAACTAGAATCTGAAATAAAGTTGAACTTCCTGTTCCAGATGTGTATTTACTAGAAAATTTAGAATTTTTTTTATCACGGTTCGGTTGTTGCTCTTATTAGAATACTAGTAAACTCAGGAAAACGCTCCTGATCGGCCAGATTTTCATTTGACCGGCAGAAAGTCATGACTGCCGATCACCATGATCGGGAACTTTGGGAACGTTATTTCAAGCCCTGAACGAGGTGCATTCGAAAGCTCGCTGTTGACAGCCAAGATGTCTTTACTGTTTTGCCCACTGGTTTTGGTAAAAGTCTGATATATCAGATATTGCCATTTGTGTTCTTTGAACTTCATCGACTTCAACATGGCACGGTGAGGAATTTCGTTGTAGCAGGTGGAGACCTTGCGAAAAGCAGTCTACTTGGGTCCTTCGTTCAATGATCAGGGACGATGGCTACTGAAGGCGAAGCCGATGCGACAGTCCAAGTTGTTTATGGCAGTGCTGAACAATGGTTGTCGGAAAAGTGGACCCGTAAGTTACAAAACGGGAATCTCGGAGCAGTTAGTCTTAGTTGTGGATGACTGAGTTTATACGGTTGAAATTCTAAAACTGTATAAAATAATTTCCAAACTATTGCGTTTGTTTTTAATATATAAAACATCAATATCAAGTCGATCCTTTTCTCCAACGTTCTAGCCTGCTACAAAATTATATATTTTATTAATTTAGTCGAAACTATATCAAGGCGGCTATCAAATCGTGTTTATCTTTTATTGTGGTGGAATTTTGAATCAATATATATGTATACTCTCAAATTGTCAAATTTCTCGGTTTCTTATCGTATTTTCCAATTCTTCGACTTCTTCTGTAGATGATCGGGTTTAGATACCATGGACAAACGCCCTCAATTCGGGCTCGTGTATTTATTGCAAGTCTACCTAGACTAGTCTGGACTAAAACCAGACACGGAGAAAGATTATACATTTCTGTGGGATGAAATCAAAACATACGCTTTGTTCTTTTGACAACACATATCAATCATATCTCGTTAATTTTTAAAAATAACAACTGAGTGGGCGGAAGACGGTTTTGTTAAGCGTTTCCTCAGGCCTTTATTTTTCTCACCTTCTCTCGCCCGCACCTCTGCCCGCGCTGCCGGGTTTAGCGGAAGGCGGGAACAAATAAAGGCCTGACATTCAGGTTACCTTGTCTGTTCAGTCATATATGTACAGAGGACGTCACAATGTACTAAGAACATCAGTGACTCACTCGATTGCGTCTCGTGGGCCACTTTAACCTGCGATCAGGCCAGTTGTAAACTATGGCCTGATACAAATATCGTTAAAAGTTCGTGCAGTACTTCCAGATTTTGGAAGTAGTCCTGATTGGCTATTGCAACAAAGGACTCGATTTGATAAGGTTTAATTGGCTAGCGCGCAACATCAACGGAAATTAAGTAATTAACTGATTCGAAAATCGAAAGTTCTTCGTGGGAATTGCCGAGAAGCCGCTCAGGCTCCGACTAGAAAGTTTGTGTTTTCTCAAATTTACCGTTAGCGTTTTTGCCATTTTCATGGACAAGAGCGATTAAAGAAGCTGAAGAAGGAACCTCCGCGTTTTGCCCGTAATACCATGCGTGAAGGAAGAGCAAGAACTGTGCAATGTGTATTGAAAGCCAGCCTAGCTGTCAAAACAAAACACTGCCGCTGTCTTGTCGTCTGACTACGGGAAGAAACAGTTGCGCTTGAAAGTTCATTCTGATCGGAAAAGCGAACGCTCCGTAATTTATAGTCTACTGGAACTTATACGCAAGTACTGTACGTATAAAGTCTGAATACAAACCATATCAAGGCCGCTTTGCAGCCTTTCTTGACTGAATGTATGAATCTGAACTGAAACGCGTGAGACAAATGATTATCTCGTCGCCAAGCTAAAGCAGTCGTTGAAATGGGGTGAAACATCAAAACTTTTGGTGAAAACATTTAAAATGTTGTAGCTATTCGGAAAATCGGAATTGCCATTGTGCACTTAATTAAAATATCTGGGAATATATTTGGGAATTGTTGTAATCAAATATTAAAATATTTGGTTTCCCGAATCCCGATCGTATAAATAATTTCGAATTACCTAATTGCAAATTGCTGGTTCATTGTAGTATACAGTACTAGATTTTACTTCGGCATTGCCACTTCGAAAGATTACTTGAAAACTGAATAAACGTGTGTTTGAAGATGTTTATGCACAAACAATGAATTTTTTGAGGTTCGATTTGCTTAGACGTTATTAATTTGTTCGGTGAAGCTTTTTATAGACACACGCAATACAAAACAGGAAGTGATTTTTATTGGCTATGGCGCGTCACATGAATAGGGGGCGGAAGAGAAGAATCAATGATTTGTATCAGGCCATAGTTTACAACTGGCCTGATCGCAGGTTAGGGCCACTTGGACACTGGAACTGTTTTACAGTCAAAATGGAAATACCTTCCCACTTCCGCTTCTGTAGTTGGTTGTGCACTACTGTATTTCTGTAGCCGCTACTGAAGTGTGAGGAAAGTCTAGCGATAAAAGTCGCTAATTCTTGATGTATATTTGTCTGTTGGTATCGATTTGAGATAAACATCTATTCTATTGCATTATGATTCAATGCCATTTAAAGCTAAATTATACTATTTATGTACAGTTTTCAACAAAAATATTTCTCAGGCTTCGGTAGCAGTTACAGAAATACAGTAATACGCAACGAACTACAGAAGAAGCAGTGGGAAAGTATTTCCATTTTGACTGTAAGTGGAACTTAAATTTCTTTTGTAAAATCAATCCGAAGCCAATTTTATGCTTTAAAATTTATGAAAATGTATAGTAATGGAAATTTATTATGTTATAGGAGCGGACATTAAGTTCATCGACAGAAAATAAAGGTACGAACGTTTTTGAAGTTTTGAGGTTTAGGAATAAAGAATAAAAATGTTTAAAGTGCTTATGAAATGAAATTTTCGCTAATTTCTTTATTTCATAATATAAAAATATAGAAATCGCTGATATTGCTACATATGCTAACTTTGTTTTTACGTGTTTAGAAAGCGCTTTATTTTTATATTTAAACTTGCCAAACCGTAGCATTTCTTAAGCCAGTTTTCCACTAGGCGACTTTTTTCCCGCGAAGCGACTTTTTCTTTTGTCTCATGAGCTCTGAGCTGGAACTAATCAGAAATCTATTGAATTCGAACAAAGAAAGTCGCTTCGCGCGAAAAAAATCACCTAGTGGAAAACCGGATTTAAGTCGAAATGTCAGCAAGGACTGAGACGAGTAACAATACCTGTGACG
The DNA here is from genome assembly GCA_035771165.1 of Paragorgia papillata. Taxonomy (NCBI): domain Eukaryota; kingdom Metazoa; phylum Cnidaria; class Anthozoa; order Scleralcyonacea; family Coralliidae; genus Paragorgia; species Paragorgia papillata. The sequence continues at coordinate 119,891 of JAWNZC010000455.1, read as the reverse complement.
TCACAAGGTGGATTATTATTATTACTAATATTTTACTAGGATAAAACCCGTCAGCAAAGCTGGTATCAATGGGCGTCCTAAATGGATGAAGACTAAACAAATTTATGATAATGATCCACCGTGTGACGTCAAATAGTTGTTGTGGCTGCGTTATTGTGTTGACGTTTCACGGCCCTAGCCATCAACCATGAACTGAAAAATAAAGTGTTTTCCAAAGACGTAAATATTAAATGAAGATATGTACGAACATCAGAATTTTCTATATTTTTATATTATCAAGTAATATAAAAAGCAAAAATTACATTTCATAAGCATATATGTATTTGTAAAACTAATTAATAATTCATGAGGAAAACACAAAGAAAATCCATGTTTAATGGTGTCAGTATATGTGATATAGATTCCTCTTGATTTACATAAACTTTAGCTTTGATTTTCGCGACTTAGACAACGTTTTTTTAGAAAAATCATTACGCCAATGAACTTACCAAATAGATCGTTTTAGAAGTAGTTTACAGAATTCGTGTCCGTTCTGTATCGGGATACAGGCACTCGACTTCGCCTCGTGTCTGTATACCCCGATGCAGAACGGCCACTCATTTTGTAAATAGTACTTAAAGCGTTTATTGACTGTATACAGCTACACAATAATGCTAAAAGATAAAGACTTTGAGTGGTACGCTAAAAAGAAAATGTTGTTTGAAGAGGAGCAAATTTTGCATTGATTACTGTAAATATGGAGGATTCAACATTTTTGTAACGTACCTACAGCACCTTAATAATTATGATTTTTTTATCTTTGAAATGTTTCTCAACTCCCCAATGTTCATAAAAAGTTTGTTGATTCTATAACCTACAGGATAAAGCTAAAATAAGAAGGTTTTGAGTGGTACGCCAAACAGTTCTAGGATTTTGAGCGCTTCTCGCCGAAAATACGTAATATATAGAAAAAAATCTCTCTTAGGGACCGGTCATTATTTATGGCTGGGGGTGGGACCGAAGAGAAAAAGGTTGGGTGAGCAAAAATTTGAGTATGTCCAAGGTTGGCTACGAAAAAAATTAAAGAGTGAAAGGGGTGGGTAAAAAAAATCACTATACCAAGAATTCAAAATTATCTATTAAAATGTTTTATTAATATGTATAACATATGCAACTACATGTATCACAAGATAAATGACGAAGACCTGGTTGTTGAAGAAATTGGAACTGAGAGAGTGGTAGTAGCAGTGAAGTGGAGAGTGAAGCACCAGCAGTTGACCACCTACCATTAGTTAAAACCCGCTATGGACGTGATGGCGGGCATTGGAATTTGTTTAAACTTAATTGAGGTACTTTTGATTGAACAGCATTGAATCACAACACTAAATGGCTTTAAAAGATAAGAATGGAATTTTATAATAGAAATCGTCAAATATAAATGTCTAATAGACATATCCTGGAACAATACGGTGTGACCTTTGCCTCCAAAAGACCTTGGCATTATACTATTTTTAAAGTAAAGTGTTGTTCGTGGCTGATCAAACACCCTTTTTTGTTTGATATGTGGGGGTGGGTCAGAAAAAAATTTCGTGATTTGTTGGGTGGGTAAGGGAAAATTTTAATGGAAAATAAGTTGGGTAGTCATTTTTTTGTGAGGATAAAACTTTTCTCTTCGGTCCCACCCCTGGCCATAAATAATGACCGGTCCCTTAACAAAATAAAATTATTTTTTCCTTATCTATTAACCTAGATTTATCTCAGTTTGTGACCGCCGAAACACAATATTTTGTTTAGGCCTTATTCTTTTGTTGATTTTAATTTAAAGGATTTCTTTGGCAGTTCCTCGTTGAAATCACGGCCCTCCATACAAATAGCAAACGTGATGCTGAAAATCAAACCGACGAGAATTTACCAACACGGGCCAGTTCTTTAGGTTTGTAGTTCTAAAGACCGATTTAGACGGCACAACTTTTGTCTACAACTGTCGCACGCGACCTGCTCGCGCCATACCTACAACACAGCGTCGTGTAAATCAAGCCTACAACTTGCTCACAACTCTTGTAAACAGGTTGCGTGCGACAGTTGTAGGCAAATCGGCCTTAAAACAGCTTATATACTTTTTGTGCGCATGCATTGTTTTTGCGTTTGTTTTTGTTTGTTTGTTTGTTTGTTTGTTTGTTTGTTTGTTTGTTTGTTTGTTTGTTTGTTTGTTATTTGTTTGTTTGTCTGTATATATTTGTCATGTGGAAATTCTGTAGGACATGTTGATCTAGGACGTGTGTCATTTTTACATGAGAAGTTAGCCTGCGACCAGGTTCTTATGGAGGGAGAGAGGGAGTGGAATGCAGACAAGAGAGCCAGCCTGCATGGATGCTATATAATTTTAAATATCTGCGTCCTAAATCATGACGCAAAATTCTCATTGGTCGGTTTGTCTTATAACGTCAATCATAAATGCAAATCTTAAAGTGTGTTATTAACTTATTCAAGGTGAATGTTGTGTACAGAAGTCCAAAAGGCAAAAGATCAGATTTTGGAATGAAATTCGAAAATGCGAAAAAGTATACAGTCAAACCATCATCTAGCCTTGGAGTGTAACGACGAAACAGTGTACTTATTGCAATAGATTCAGCAAATCTTGCAATTAGTAGGAAGAGAAAATACCAGTATGCAAATCATATATTAAGAATAACAATGACAAAATATTCAATAATGCACGCACAATGGAAATTTTCCGATCGATCAGTTTCTCGCAGTCGACAAGAAAGAAATGCTATTTGATTTGCTTTGTTCAGTTACACACGAACGAGCACACGTCTGACATGTATTTATGGTTGACTGGCTTTATCTCAAATGGGGACGGATGTTCAAAATTGTATGGAGTCCTTGCAGCCTGGTCACGTCGTTCTGAAGCACACGCGTATATGATGAGACTGGTACCTAGGTTTGACGTCACCGCTCAAGGTGCTCCAGAACGCCTAGCATATTTCAGTATTTTCAAGATGGCAGTATTTTATACACTTGACAATGTTAAAACACAAATTGTTTACGCTTGACATGCCTTCAATAGGAAAGAAATGGTAAACCATATTAACCTCGTTCCCAGGGCCTTTTTTGAAATTAGGAGGGCGGGAAAAGGCCCTGGCATCGGCTGGTGGACTCTGCATTTTCATTGGTTGATTGCTTTTCTTAAACATTCCTCGTGAAACATTTATGCATAGTTTTGTGCCAGTTATGATCAGATAGCTTCAACGGAACCGTCAACGCGCCCAATGGGATCGCCATTAGAATTAATTTTGCATACTAAACTAAATTGCTAATTTATTACGCCCAGTATTTCTGGGTGCTGTGACCAGCCGATGCCAGGGCCTTTCCCGCCCTCCCAATGTTAAAAAGGCCCTGGGAACGAGGTTGAAACCATATGTAAGTAGGTGTTAAACACGCACGTTTCAATAACTAAGAAATTCTAAAATAAGGACTTTAATTAAACCGGCCGAGTAAATTAGTTATTCGATGTCCAGCTGTTCACTTAAAGTTTTATGAGTTCATCACCTTCAATATTTTATGTACTTCGTAAATACATCCGAAAATACAAGGCGTTCAGCAGCTGTGAATGTGCTCTCATTTACATAAACCTTAATTTTATTGAATAATAATATAAACTAGAGGGCACTCAGGGACTGCATATACCTTCACCAGCGGGTTATTAGAGATGTTTAAAAAGAAAAGGAGCATTACGCTAACCAGGCTAGCTCACGAGACCAACACATGCATGTATGAATAAAATGCTTGATTGCACTCGTACCAAAATTATGCAAAAATATTTACATAAAATAAAGAGAATGAGCGCAATCAAGCATTTCTTATACATGGAGAATCTTGTGGTCAGATTTTTATTAATTGCTCACCGAAATTTTGACTAAATTCAACCAAAATGTAATGGATTGGTCTATGGCCAACCCCTCTGCAAACTTTCATGAAAATCGGTGCAATACTTTTTGAGATACCCTGGCGACAGACAAACAAACACAGCCAGCCAGCAGACAGACAGACAGACAGACAGACAGACAGACAGACAGACAGACAGACAGACAGACAGACAGACAGACAGACAGACAGACAGACAGACAGACAGACAGAAAGAAAGAAAGAAAGAAAGAAAGCAAGAAAGGGGTAAAAACAAAACCGGCGGAGGTAATTATTTACAATTGCATGTTCCTTCTTTAGAAGAGAAACTGTCAAATGTGGAGAAAACCTATTCGGAAAATTTGAGGCTGCATCAACTGGATAAAAACCAAGCAATGGAAGAAAAATTGATCGCCGTTCAGAAAAACTACGAGACACAAAAGAGGAAAGAGCTTGAAAAGGAGGTATGTTACTGTAGCCCCTCATCCCTATTTCGGGCTCCGGTACTTACCTCCCCTGAAATCACGGCTGGACTCGTGAGCTTGTCATTGTCGATTCCCACCAATTACAAACGCCTGCACATTTTCAGCAGGCATATATATTGGGATTATTGCAATAATAATAATACTGATTTTGGATTACCCCGTCAGTTCAAAATTGCGATCAGTAGAGTGCTGATGGGTGAAGCATGTGCGATCGCATTTTAGAAACGTTTAAGGTTGATTGTCTGAATGATTTGCAACGGGAAGCTCTAGAAACAATCGGGAATTCGCCTCGGGAAACTACAACGGCGGTCTCGAGGCCACAAAACACACTGTTTCCTCGGACGGTGCCAGTAAATAAGTGTTAATTATTGTTAACGTTACTGTTATCTGAATTATGAACGCTCCGCTTTTAAAATGAGAAACTTCTGTGTGACATACGAGAACAAGTCTAACTTTTACTGTCTATATAAACACACACCTACTGTATATTGAGACGTTCTACGTAAACCTCTCTATTTAATTAAAGCTTGTTTGAAAATACATCCTTTGGACATGTACTTTTCTACTTGTAGATTCAGAAATTTAGAGAGAATGAGATGTCAAGTTTGAGATTAGAAGAGAGGGGAAAATATGAAGCCGAGGTCAAGCAAATTCGACAACAGGTTAAATCTTACTCTCTCGTTTTATATGTGCTCATTATTGTTTTTGTGTTGTTTTTTCATATTCCTTCCTGTTTCCTCCAATTGTCGTTTTTTCTCCATTTTCTCTTTCTCTCGCCCTTTTACGCGTATTGTATAGCAATTTAATCCATAAGCTCAGGGCGAGGGTGACAATCTCGCCTGGCGTGGCGTCCATTTTACATTACATGCGTGGTGAAAGAAAACGACATATAACGCTATAATGGATTGGAAGACATTAAGGTTATTATCATAGATCATGGAACGATTATAATTATAGCACGAAATATTATGAGGGATATTCTATTTAGCAAAATTTTGGCAAGAAAATACATTTTCTTGTAAATTTCTCCATGGTAGCGTTGTTATGAGGAAAATTGATTTTTTATGAATCTATGGCCAAAAAAATAATGCCATTACAATATTTCAAGAAAAAAGGCGTTTTCTTCCAGCTCGTATATATGGCCAATTTTCGATAGTACTATAAAGGATGACGCTATATTAAAGTAAAGAACCTGGCTATTTATAAAGATAAATGACCTGTTTTCTTGCGTCTCGTTGGGCGAGAGGGGATCACGTGAAAGTCATGAAATTCGACTGTCTTCTGGCAACTGCTCTGAGCGGTGAATAATATGTTATGGACCAGTGAATAATCAAATCGTTCATACCGAGACTACTTATCAGGTTATGGAGCAAAAACAAAGGTTCGCTAGCCGAACCAGCGATAAAATAGAAAATGTACTTAAAGTGTCACTAAGACGAAAAAGTCGTCAGGCTTTTTTTGATCTTATCATAAAGTACATTTAAAATGAGGGTGAACGGCGTTTGTGGTTTGTCAATATCTCATCTCGTTCAAGAGATATTCACGTTTTGGCAATATGCAAATTTATGGCTGATGACGTCATGTACTCCAAACGAGCGAAATGAAAATCGTAAAATAAGGAATATCTCTGGAAATAAACAACAGAACGTGCTTAAACTTTGTATGCTTATAGTATCTAATAAAATACACTTCTCTGTGGAGCTTTTGTGATTGCCATGGTAAGCGCATGCTCTCAGGTTACTCTAAACCTTAAAAAGGGAGTTATCATTTTTGCCTCATTGTTTAAAAATAGATAGATTTAAACGTTTGAATTACAATGCCTACATAAGCTCTAATCGTCACATTTATTCGCTGGAGTAAACGCTACTTGATTGCTGATAAATAAGAAAATTTAATTTTATCATTGGATGGGGCCAGGAACCAGCAGTTTCCACGAAAACAACTAAAGTTCCACAGTGAAACGTATTTATTTAATACTATAAGCATGCAAAATTTGAGCACTTTCTATTGTTTATTTCTAGAGATATTCCTAATTTTACGATTTTCATTTCGCTCGTTTGGAGTACAGACGTCATCAGCCATATAATTTGCATATTTAAAAAACGTGAATATCTCTTGAACGAGATGAGATATTTACAAACCACAAACGCCGTTCATCCTCATTTTAAATCTACTTTATGATGATATCAGAAAAAGACTGACGATTTTTCGTCTCAGTGACACTTTAAAGATAAAGATAAAGACTCAACATCAAACAAAAAGTCAAAAAGTCGTCGAGGGAAATATCGAGACTCGGGGGAAAACAAAAGTAAATGTTTTCCGAGGGATCAGACAGTAAGTGCTTCGTTTTATAGCTGGGTTTTATAGCTGGGTTTAGGCTGTTTAGCTAGACTTTCACTAGGCAGTTGTTGCCCAAGTGGGCAACAATTGTTGCAATATTGCCCGCGCGGGAAACATTTGATTTGTCTAATCCCACGTGACCGTAAATGAACCAATAGGGGTCTGAGTTACAGCTAGCAGAAACCCCGCTATATAACAATAAAATAATTATTGACTGCAACCTTCGGCAAACAGTATGTTTTATGGTCCCTCGGGTCCACAAAACATGTATAGTGTTTCTCTCGGTCCCAGTCAATAAGTGTTAATTGTTATATACCAAAGACTTTCGTTTGCCAAAGGTGAAATCCTATTGGTCAAATCATGGTCACGTGTTGTTCAACAAACTCAATGTTTCTTTCTGCCGAGGGAAACAGTGCAATGTTTTCCTCTGACGTCAGCTTTAATCATGCGTTGTTCACGTGAATACACAATGATTATTGCATCGACGTTTTGGAACATTTTGAAAACAAGAGCTGTTTCGAGTTTGTTTGGTACGAAATAGTCCATTTTCCAAAGGAAAGAATATCTATACATATCTTCAAAGAAGGACTGAAGAAAATCTGGATAAATTTAAAGCTGTTCTTTGTACTTGTTGAGTCTGGTGTATTTGTTCAGTTGAATTGAAATACGAAGACAAAGTCAAAGTGTTTTGGTAAGTCGTTTTGCCTTTTACAAGTTTCGAAGTGTTTTGGTAAGTCTTTTTGCCTTTTACAAGTTTCGAGTCAGTTTGGTATTTTGTATTTTAAAAGTCTTTGGTATATAACAAAACGCTTGTTGACTTTTGCCTCGAGAAACATCGAGTTTTACGGTCCCTCAGGCTTCAATGTCACCCTCGGGTTAAAGCCCTCGGGTGACATTGAAACCTTCGGGTCCGTAAAACTCGATGTTTCCCTCGGCGCCAGTCAACAAGTGTATAATGTTTTAACGACAAGAGAGGGTTGTGGGCTTATAAATCGAACTCGTTTATGACATGACGTACGGTTCAACTTTTTCCCAAGTATCAATACCGTAGACAACCTCGGTCAGCCATCTGGGTTCTGGTAGCATATTGCAATTGGTTAGAGCGTCTGGCTAGCATTTGGAAGGCTGCGGGTTCAATTTCCGTCTAGAGCTCAGAGTTTCCTACTATTAACATCTGAGGACAGCTTGTATATAACAGGAACTAAAACAACTTTAGTAGTTGTTTTTCACTATACTGTGAAAATGATCTAATCTTCATCCATTTTTTATCTTGGAGAAAATATCAGCATATTTCTCGCTTGGGAAAAGATTTAGACAAGGAATTTTCCTGGTAATGCGTCAAGTGGTGAAATTATATGGAAATGCTCAAATATAATATTTGTATAGGCCCTAATAATATACACGAAAACATTTTGATTTTTGAAGCGAATAAGCAAATCAAAAACAATTACTAAACTAAACTAACCTTATTTATACTGGATAACTCTATCAGTTTATCTAAACTGTTATCCTCAGAGGTCCAGTAAGGGGCCCACCCTCATTGATCCAGTGTTACTACAGGAGGAAACCGGAGTACCTGGAGGAAACCTGTTGTGTTTGGTAGAGTCAAACTGGAAGCACTCTTCTCACATGCGGCCAAGTGGATTTTTTTTTAATCAGATAACTGCACCGTGCAGGAATCGAACCCGGCTCGCAGAGGTGAAAGGCACGTGCACTAACCACTGTGCCACCAACACCCCACCACACTGAAAAGAGCCAATCACGTTCTACAACGGATTTTGACAGATGGCGTTTTCCAACCTCGTGCCCAGGCTCTTTCCGCACAAAATAAACAAATATGGAGGTCAAGATTTGAATCGGAGAAGTGGAATTCATTAAAATTTGAAGCTAATTATTCCTTATTGTTGTCAAGTAAAGTACCTGCAAGAAAACTAGAAGATTTTTAGTGCTTTTAGTAAACTTTCTCGAGTAGTGGTAGAAGAACCAAAGCGTTTTTAAACAACCAAATATACGATACGTAATATAAGTACAGTTGACTTGGACATTTTTTCATATGTATTATTAATAAGTAATAGCATGGTTGTTCGTGCAATTTTGAAAAACATGCCCTCGTGAGTTTTTCAAAGACCTCAAATAGCACTCGTCCTTCGGAATCATGCCATTTTGATAGTCTTTCAAAATTTCACTCGCGCATGATTTTTTCCAAATTGATACAAATCCTGATACACTTGTCGTTCACACCAAGCGGTGACCCATCCAAATACTAACTGTGTATAAGTTAAGACCATCAGCGTTCAGAGAGATCTTGGGGTTCTAGTTACTCCTGATCTAAAATGGAACTCGCATGTATCTACAGTATTGACTAAAGCCAACAAAATGCTGGGTTTTATTCGAAGATCTTCAATTGATATTCATGACCAGCGTGTCCGTACTGCACTACACACAGCTTTAGTTAGGAGTCACTTTGCATATTGTTCCCAAGTTTGGTCGCCGTAGTCTGTCGTGTCGTTAATTCTCAACGTTGAAAGAGGCCAACGCCGCGCAACAAAGTTTATTCTGTCATTGCCATTTAGATCCGACGTCACCTATCAGGATAGACTGGTAAAAACAGGACTTCTACCTCTGTCCTACTGGCAAGAGTACCTTGACTTAGTATACGTCTTTAAACGTTTACGTATTGCAAGTGACCCTTATATTTTTGTTAAGTCCTCTAACCGTGTAACCAGGCGCAATAACGAATTATTTTAAATATTCCTAAAGTAAACACTCTAACTTTTCAGAACAGCTTTTATTGTGGAGTACCGAGAATTTTCAACTCCTTGCCATCACATTTGCGAAATGTCAAGCTCTCTATTAGTCAATTTAAATCTAAACTGTTACTACCAGCACGCAACCGAACACGTATACGATGTTGAAACTCCACAAACGTTTAAGACCGTCTGTATAAAATGTCACTCGTGCCGTCGTCTGTCCGGTCTTCTTGATAAAATGTGCTGTTAATTTATGTATTCACGAGTCTTAGGTTAGAAGTTACTTTTAATATTTATGTTTTAATGTTTTTCATATTAATTTTGTATTTTGGGGATCCCGTCGTAATGGAGCCATAAGCTCTGTGGGACGTCCCTGCCATTTTTGGCAAAGCTTGTAAATAATAATAAAAAAAAACTAAAAAAAAACTTTGGTCTTCACCGGCGATCGTCTTCGCGCTAACAACACATGCATTGCAACCCGTGCTTTGTAGTATAAGCTTTTTAAATTTCCCGTAAACAGTCTACAATGTTTTTCGTGCCGTACATGTATATATAGGCAGATGAAAAAGTGTACAAAAAACTCACGTTTTTCCCCCCTACTTATTTTTCCCAAACAGTATGAGCAAGAATTTAATACAAAAAGCCGAGCTTTGCGAGCAATGGAAAAAGAGATGTTGGAGAGAGGGCAAAGACTTCAAGAGGTACAGTGTTGCTGTGTAGTGATTCTTGTAAAATTGAGGTAAAATATGTTCATTTGGCTGCTTTGAACCTAGGCGTGTGACTACATGTTTGTAAAAGCTGCTTGTCTAGGTTCGTGTAGACCTGAGAAAGGGCTAAGCATAGCAACTGGTTATGTTATGCAGGGCCGCCGAGAGGAGGGTGGGCCCCCCAACTTGAGAAGGGCCCCCTAAAATGTTTGAGATTTGAGTTTTTGGCGTAAGAAAACATGAGGCCCAAAAAGCGAAAAGATCAGTAACACTAACTTCATTTTTAGCCACCTCAGAGGACCAATTGACCGTACCGAAAAAGATGGCGACTTGTACATTTAACCACAATCCTTTGCGTGCAGTAAGTATTGTTTCTTGCAGAATTATTGGAAGATATGGTTTTAAAACGATCAACTACCGGTAGGAATGAAGTTCTTGCTTACTTAATCCATCTTAGCATGATAAACAATGTTTAGTTGTTATTTGAGCTGATTTGAGGTTGCAAAGCATTGTGGTTAAATGTACCGCCGCCATATTTTTCGGTACCGTCCATTGAGAACACGTAGACACGACCCTATGACGTGTGACGTCATCAGCAGCGCCCCCAAATCGACCCATGTGACGTCATCCTAGGCCTCGAATCGATAATTTGCCCCGGGTCCCACAATTTCTCTCGGCGGCCCTAATGTTATGCAAATTTAAAATGATCTAAACATAGCAACTATTCAGACATATGCAAGAAATATTCTCATGAGTATTAGAACAGATAGTTTGGAAGAAAATTTTAGTCATGCTTAGCATAACCGCCAGCTTGACTTGCAAAGATTTTAAGTCGTAGCATTTTCAAGCCGTAATTATTGAGTTGGTGTGTATATTGTGGTACCGTGGCGAGTAGCCGCTGATCGGCTCACGTTAGGTAACTCTATATTCTGGGTTCCACATTTTTTGGAATCCGTACGCTAGCCCGCAAAATCGTAGCTCAGCCTGTGAAATCGTTCGCTATAGCCCTATATATCAGCGCCCTGCTATAACCCGTAGAATCGTACGCTATAGCCCGCGGAATTGTACGCCACGGACAGAGAAACGTGGGCTCTGAGAACGTGAATGCAAGCGACGTTTTTGACTCCAGGGATCATTGGCGGCTTTTTGATGACATGCCCGAGAAGCAAAGCATTCCGCAAGTAAACATAATGTTTTTCAATGGTCCAAATGTGCTTGATCATGATATCTGTGTCTATTCTGGTTCGTTGGTTCGTTCGTTCGTTCGTTCACACTTTGAACACTTTGAAGCCTGAAGACGAGGCTTTAGTATTTTATTCTGGCTAACGGCAGACGATTTTATTCAGCGCAGGGAGAGGTCCGGGCCTCAAAGTGTTAATTCGTTCATCGGTTCGGAATCAATAGTAATTAGCAAGCGGCGTTTTTGACGCCAAACACTGCAGCGCTCTTTAGCACTGTCTTTTGTTTTGCTTAATTTCTGAATATTTGTTGATACAGTAAAAACCCGCTAACAAGAACCTACCCCTATTAAGAACCTCAGGCTGAAATTAAGAATTTATTTATATAAAAATATAAGAACCTAACCCAGGCTGATTTGGTAAAATGTAGGTTCTTGTTAGCGGGTTTTTACTGTAGTTACAAATTGCTCAAGGTTAAAAGGGATGACTCAAAGGGACCCGCCCAGTCTTTCCACGGCTTTTCCAAAATATGTCGTCAAATATATTTTTATAAAAAGCTAGCCGGTAAACCAGATTTCTGATTAGGGTTAGGGTTTATGTTGTGATTAGGTTATCGAGAAGACTGCTAAATCTTGAGACTCACTGAAGCTTGACGACAAATATGGGGAAAACAACATATTTTGAAAATGTCGCGAAAGGACTGGATGGGTTCCTTTGAGTCATCCTTTTAACCTCAATCTCGTACCCAGAGCCTTCGCCGGCACGCAAACGAAGGCTCTGGGATAATCCATCGCCGGAAACCGAAAAACCGGTTGCCGATTGAAAAGAGCATACACCGCCCGAAATAGACATGATATCGAGATAATTGATTCTGTGATCGAGATCTTCGCAAATGGAAGGAACCGATGTTTTTTGGGTTGCACTGGATAAGTCATTACAGAAACTAAACAGAGAAGGTTTACAAATTAAAGATAAACTGTTATAGAAATTATTATTGCAATTTTGTGGAGCTGTCAGTCAAGTAATTTTACTTGGCTTGCCGACACACGTGACACCAGACTTGTATATAATATTTTGTGAGTAGATAAGAATGATACAGTTTCTGAGCTTCTCATATAGTTTTGCTTAGTGTACGTTTCTCGGTACGTTTATTGTCGGAGTTTTGTTAGTTAAGATTTTTACGAATTGCTATTGTTTTATGACAATAAACAGTATTTAGAGTTGTTTTAAGTCAGTCGTTAGTTAGCCAATCAAAACACATCCCGGTATAGATCATCCCAGAGCTTTCGTTTGCGTGCCGGCGAAGGTTCTGGGTACGAGATTGTTTTAACCTCGACCTTACAAATTGCCATAGCAGTCTTTTGGTCAGATCAGACATATATTCGTGAGACCGGTAGAAGCTTGAAAACACAGACAACTGAACACAGAGGAACGAGAACGGAGACGGAACTAACCACATTGCGGGATACTGACAAACCTCATTGCGGGAACACCGACAAACTTAACACAACATACTGGAAAGTTTGTACTCAAACTTAGATGAAGGACTGCTAAACCACTACCGACACCTTGCCAAAGACTTAGAGAACGTCATACGAAGAAACAAGCAAAAGGCTTAAATTTTGTTTTCTTTTAACAAACCGGCAGACAATAACACTCACCTTTCCAACACTACCGAAACTGCCACACAACCGCAACTGGTACACATAACCGCCACTCACAAACAGCGTTTGCCAACACTGTCACTTTAGGCTATTTTTTTTTAAAGATTCACGAATCTGAAGCCTATACAGAACGACAGAAGATGTTACAAGAAGTCCATTCTTTAACTGAGCGAGAGGCTGACTTAAGAAGTAGAATTGAACTGCAACAAAGGTAAGAAGAATTAACGAAATTCGTGGGACGCTTGACTCTTTTGTACTTTTGGGCTTTTGGACTTCTGGACTATTGAACTCTTGGGCTCTTCGATTCTTTAAGTTTTGGTCTCTTGGTTTGATAATTGGTCTTTTGGTTATTTGGTTTCTTGGTCTGTGGGGCTTTTGGGCTTTTGTCCTCTTGAACTCTTGGGGTGTTGGTCACTTGGTTTCTTGGGCTCTTGGACTTCTGAACTTTTGGGTTCTAGGAAATCTTGGGGTTCTTGGACTCTGGATCACTAGGGCTCTTGGTCTCTTCGTCTCTTTGATACTTGATGTCTTGATCTCTTAGTCTCTTGGTCTCTTAGATGTTTGGACTTTCATGGACTATTGGTTTCTTGGGCTCTTCGATTCGTGAACCTTTGGTCACTTGGTTTCATAATTGGTCTCTTGTTATTTGGTTTCTTGGTCTCTATAGGGCTTTTGGGCTGTTGGCCTCTTGAACTCTTGGGGCTCTTCGGGTCTTGGTCACTTGGTTTCTTGAGCTCTTGGACTCCTGAAGTTTTGGGTTCTTGGACCCTTGGGGGTCTTGGACTCTACTTGGGCTCTTGGTCTCTTCGTTTTTAGTGCAAAGTTTCACAGAAACATTGCAGTATTGTGATGAATGGCGAAAATTCACACGATACATACATAGATAGTGTAAACTTTCCGGGGGGTAAACTTACCAGGTTTAACGACACAGTATTAATGAATTTTAGAAATATATACAGGGGGGTGGACAAAAAATGTGGCCATCCATGAAAACATAGTTAATTTGGAATAACTTAGAAAGAACAGTACGTTTATGTAAAACCAAATATTTTCAGGACATACACAATGAGAACTGCTCATATATGATCAAAAATCCTAAATTTAGACATTTGTTTTCAAATGTATTTTCATGGATTTACTAACAATTTTTAATAGGAATTGGTGTGGGCTTTGCTTTATAAAATGGACTGGCAACTCTGTGCGTACACGTGCAAAAATTGTTATTATCTTTGACTAGAAACTTTGCACTATCCTTGATTCTTGATCTCTTAGTCTCTTGATCTCTTGATCTCTTAGTCTCTTGGTCTCTTGATCTCTTGATCTCTTAGTCTCTTGGTTTCTTGGTTTCTTGATATCTTGGTCTCTTGATCTCTTGATCTCTTGATCTCTTGGTCTTTTGATCTCTTGATCACTTGGTCTCTTGGTCTCTTAGTCTCTTGGACTTTTGGACTTTTGGACTTTCATGGACTATTGAACTATTGGGCTCTTCGATTCTTGAACTTTTGGGCTCTTGGGTTTTTGGCCATTTGGTTTCTTGCCCTCTTGAGTTCTTCGGTTCTTTAACTCATTGTCCCTCTTGAGTTTCAAGACTCTGGGACTATTAGGACTTTTGTACTCTCGGGATTATTGAACTCTTGTGCTCTTGGGACTCTTGAATTTTCAAGCCTATCGGGACTAGCTCTTGTACTCTCGGGATTATTGAACTCGTGGGCTCTAGGGATTATTGAACTTTTGTACTCTCTGGATTATTGAACTTTTGTACTCTCAGGATTATTGAACTTTGGGCTTTCGGGACTCTTGTACTCTCAGGACTCTCGGGATTTTTGACCTGTCTGGAGTATTGGACTGTTGGGCTCTTAGGACTTTCGGACCGTAAGGATTCTTGTGTTCTCGGGAGTATACTATTATTGCGTTCTCGGGACTTTTGGGCAATGAGGACTCTTGGACTTTTGTGATTATTTAACTCTTTGAACTTTTGGGCTCTCAGGATTCTTGGACTCTCAGGACTTTCGGACTGTCGTGACTCTAATTGGACTTTTGGGATTATTGAAATTTTGGGCTCTCGGACCCTTTGGACTTTTGGAATCTTATGTTGAACGCTTGGGCTCTCCGAACTCTTTGGGGGTCTCAGGATTCTCGGACTGTCGGGACTCTTGGGATTTTTCGACCTTCAGGATTCTTGGATTTTGGCACTGTGAAGGCTAATATAGTACTCTAAAGAATTTTAAGTCCGCTTTTAAAAAAATGTGAACCTATTTGCCTTTTCATTGAGGTCTAACAAGCGCTTGTCTTTTGTCAAGTCAACGCAATATTGCCTTTAAATTACATTTTAACCCCTTGACTACCAGTGAGGGGTCTTCCCTTGACGAGTAAAATCGTCTAGCGTAGAGCCAGAGTAAAATACTAAAAGTGTGTCTACATGCGTGCTTAGGAGTGAAAGGGATATACTAATAAAGAATATACTAATCTTCACATGCCATGCCTCACTTGTAGCAAAACTAAAAAATTACGTAGATATTTAAGGATTTTCGAGTGAACGTTCTACAGCTTCGGGAAAATTGAGAATGTTACAGGGGGAGTCCTATCAAAAAATAAGTTATATTCAAATAAAAAAAGCTTATAAGTAGCACGCTTAATGGTGTTTATTTAGCAATTATTCACCGAAGTGGAGGTGAATAGTGATGAATGTCTACACTATTCACCGACACTGAGGTGAATAATTGTATTAGCGTATACCTCATAAATGAAATAACAAGTTTAACATTCTTATATTTTTCGGTATTTTTATACAAGACAAGGCTGGCAGTTATCTTCTTTTGTTTCTGGCACTCAATGACGTCAAAATTGACACTAATTTTGAGCCGACAACATCAATCGTAAAAGCGGTGGCCAGAAGCACAAAATACGAAAATGAAAATGTTATATCTCGAAAACAAAAAACAGATGTCGTTAAACTACCATCATTTTTAAATGAGACTTTATGGCCTTTTATTTAAAAATTGTTTATATTTTTACAATTTTACTGGAGTTCTCCTTTACACCCGTTTTCAAAATTACGCGACTCCGGAAATTGACATGCATGTAGCGTGATGTGAGTTTTATAGCAATTTGTTGTCACAAAATGGTAGACATCAATTCGAACTGAGTTAATACAATATAATGAGGACGTTTATGCTGACCGAATGGCAAATTATTTAACCATATAACAATGCTATCTATGGGAATGTTGAATACGATGACAAAGTAAGTTATAAGTATTTTGAATTGCCAAAAAAACTCAAATGTTGACCTGCAATATTTCCGCCTTGGTCGCGTAATTTTGAAAACGAGTGTAACGTTTTCAATACCTATAAACATATAGACTTCCTGCGGCTCGCTTACAGTGTCTAAGTCACTGTTCTATAACTTGTATTTTGACAAAAGGTCGCAGAAACGTGAAGAGGTGAGATTGCAAGCGGAAGCTGAGGAATTACAAGCCGTGAAGAACGCGTTGAAGGAGAGAGAAAAGTTTCAAGAAAATAAGATGAAGATAGATATGGAAAGGTAATGTACATCTCGTACAGAATTTAATATGCAGGGACGGCAGAACACTCCACAATATATTTCGGTAGGTAGGGGTCAAAGTACACCCTCTATCATTCTATGAATTGCGTTAAAACTTTACAATTATAAAATTAAAAAAAAACCCTAATGATTAAATTTTTTTACAATTACTAACAATAAAGGAATTCTTAAACCGATCAGTTTTGGCTCTTGGAACGTTATGTTAATAACTGCATGTTAATAATATGTAAGAATTAAATCCCAAGGACGGCGGTTTTAAACGCTATATATGGCTGACTATAAAAGCTGCCGAATGTCCGACAGGGGAGTTCCGAGCGTTCCCGAGTGTTTCCAAAATGGCAGTTAAGACTTGTGTGTTTTCCATTTCTAGGCGTTTAACTTTCTTATGCCCTCTCTGTTTTCTATGAGAAGCCAAAAGATAAATGAAACTAATGTAAATTGCCCTGTCCTTTGATTCTCGCGTTAAGCCCATGTAATTCA
Source organism: Paragorgia papillata (assembly GCA_035771165.1). Lineage (NCBI taxonomy): Eukaryota > Metazoa > Cnidaria > Anthozoa > Scleralcyonacea > Coralliidae > Paragorgia > Paragorgia papillata. The sequence continues at coordinate 102,838 of JAWNZC010000455.1, read as the reverse complement.
ACGTAATTTTTTAGAGAACTTTTTCTATGTCACGTATTTTTGGTGAAAAGCGCTCAAATAGTTTTGGTTTAATTCCTCGCTCAAAACCTTTTTATCTTAGTTTTTATGTGTTTATCAGTCAACATGCTTTGTAAGTAAGTAGTTAAAATATGAGCGGCCGATCTTTATGGGCATTTACAATGGCGAGTCGAAACTACTTTTCAAATTCTAAGTGTACATGATGAATACTTTGTTTAAGAGTTGTAAGAAACGTTAGATAAGATCATTTCAACTCAGAAAAAACTGAATATGAGCCGCTAGTGTCTAATAACTTTGATAAAACATTGATGTTTTATTAATCAATGTTTTAAGTGATAGTTAAAATATGAGCGGCCGATTTTAATGCCATTTACAATGGTATGCACATGATCTAAATACTGAGATCTGATTGGTTTGTGGCCTAATGAATAATTAATGAATTTTACAAGTAATATTTACAAACACCTGATTAAACATTCATTTCTTTTGAATTTTCCTTATGAATTATTAATGAATTTGATAACTGTATTTGGACATTACACCGTTTCCCTCTTTATATTGTGACATCGCGGGAAACAGTGCAATGTTTACCCATAGATAAGGGAAGGGGAACTGGATAGGAAACTTATGAAACCGGAAACAATGTTTGCACAACTTGCTATGGTAATTATACACTTATAAGCAGCTAATGCACCTAACGGGTGGTCCCACATGGCTAACATCAGACACTGCTGAACTTAAGTGATATTACACTTGTTTAATTTCAGCAATAGCTGATCCTGGCCATGTGAGACTACCCGTTACGTGCATTAACCGCTTATAAGTGTATAATTACCATCAATAGCAAGTTGTGCAAGCATCGTTTCCGGTTTCGTAAGTTTTCTATCCAGTTCCCCTTCCATTATCTATGGTTTTCCTTGGCAAAACGAAACATTGAGTTTGTTGATCACCATGCACGATTGACCATGATTTGGCCAATGGGATCGTTTTGTTTTTTTTGCAAAACAAAAGTCTTATATGTAACATAACGATATATAACAATACACTTTGTCAGCATGCAAACATTCAGGGACACAAAACTTTAAAGACACTAAACTGTATAAAGACGCTAAAAAGTAAAAATTTTAAAGTGCCTATGAAACGAAAATCAAGTTTGTCTTATTTGAAAGAACACTTAAAATAATAGAGTAATATATTTTGCAGTTTTTCGTTTCCTTGCTTTGTTCTTGAGATATTTTAGTTTGTTTGATATACAAATTAAACATTTTGACGTCGTAGGGTGCATGAGCTATCAGAGAGAAGGTTAGATATCTTTTCTATTATCAAACCAAATTAATTCGAAAGAAGCATGTGAATGTGTTTCGACCACAACACTAACTATTGTATTGTATAATATATGATGTTGTATTTGATAATAGCAAAGATATATAACTTTTTCGGATAACTATCATGCATGTGTGACGTCAAAATGTTTAATTTGCATAAGAAACAAATTAAAATATGTCAAGAACGAAGCAAGGAAACGAAAAACTGCAAAATATGTTTCTCTACCATTTTAAGTGTTCTTTCAAATAAGACAAACTTAATTTTCATTTCATAGGCACTTTAAAAAAGAGCTGTGGTAAGTAATTATTATAATTTTGGTACGAGTGCAATCAAGCATTTTATTCGTTCATTCATACAAATGTACAGGAGGTCTCGTAGGCTAGCCTCGTTAACGTCTCGAATAAACTTGCTCGAGAGTATATGCATGCAATCTCGCTGGCGAGAGTATATGCATGCAGTCTCTGAGTGCCTTCTTGTTATATTATCAGATTCAAGACTGATTACGAGCAGCAGCACACAGCAAGGCATCAAGAGCTTTTGCGTCTAGAATCTCGCTTGAAAGGTAAATCATAAAAATACTGAAGATATACAGATTAATAAAGCAAAACTTCAGTCAAAAAGTTAAATTCTTTTGAATGAAAGTCGTTTAAACCTGGTTTTCCACTTGCGAATTGTTTCGGGCGAATCGACATTCTATTGAAAAATTGAATAGATTTCTAGTTAGTTTTATCCGAGAGCTCATGGGGCAAAAGAAATATTCGATTCGTGTAGATTTACTCGCAAGTAGAAGACCGGCTTAAATGTTAATAGAGTTTTACGATATCTGCTCATACTCAAGAAATGACGTATTATCATACTCGTATTTTATGCTGCTATTTTTTATACTTAATTTTGATGTACAGGGGAGTTTTCTGTTCAGTTTTGGGGTCATATCGTCTATTTTGATCATTCATATTGTCTATTCTGCATGGCCAAACGCTTTCAACATTTCATTCAACATCGTTCAACATTGTTGAATTCAACCGTGATTCAACATGTTGAGAGCGTTTGGCCACCCTGTTGAATGATGTTGAACGTTGTTGAATGATGTTTGAACTTGTTCAAATTTTCGTTCAACATGCGTTCAACAATGTTGAACGATGTTGCATGACATGTTGAAAGCGTTTGGCCAGGCCTTTGCTGTATTTCTGTAGCCGCTACCGAAGCCTGATAAATAATATAATTTAGCAGAGTAGACTTTCCTCGCACTTCAGTAGCGGCTACAGAATTACTGTAATACACAACCAACTACAGAAGCGGAAGTGGGAAGGTATTTCCATTTTGACTGTAATTAAAGTGATTATGGTTGATACAATAGCGAAGCCATATAACCTTCAATAAGTCATGCATGCACACGCGACGCCAAAATGTTTACTGATTTACATATCAACTTCGTCAACCACGAAGCAAGGAAACGAAAAACAGGAAAATATGTTACTCTGTCATTTTAAGTGTTCTTTCAAATAAGACAGATTTGTTATAGAGCTAGAGTTTTGCTGGATAAAACGATGACTGTCATTGGTTGGTTGGTGGTCACATGACCTTAACTAAATTTCAATGTAGACCGAGCGGGCAACAATTGAGAACTTATGCCCACTCGGTCAATAATATTGCAATTGTTGCCCGCCATAACTTTGAACTCTTCGCCAAAAAAGATTATTTATAGGTCTTCAAAGCATTGTGTCAAGATTAAAGGCCTGGCCAAACGCTTTCAACATTTCATTCAACATCGTTCAACATTGTTGAACGCGTGTTGAACGAAAATTTGAACATGTTCAAATTTCGTTCAACATCATTCAACACCATTCAACAACGTTCAACATCATTCAACAGGGGTGGCCAAACGCTTTCAACATATTGAATCACGGTTGAATTCAACAATGTTGAACGATGTTGAATGAAATGTTGAAAGCGTTTGGCCAGGCCTTAACTGGAGAAATGTAATGCTGTTCTTTTGTTGTGAGACTCGTATTTGCATGCTTAGTTGAAGTGAAATTACGAAGCCAGGCATAAGATTTTTGGTAAGTTTTTCAGTTTGTCTTTTGTGTACTTTCCCTTGATAAACGTCGAAATTATTCAGCGAAACTCGAGCTATACAGTGTGTATCCAAAAAAACGGAACCCTTAGAAAATGAATTAGGCCCCGTTCACACTATACCGGATAGCTTTTGTGCCGGCACGAAAACCATACCGGATAGGCCTTCTGTTCACACACACAAACGCCTGTTCCGGCACAATTTCTGTGCCGGCACGCCGTTGCGCCGCTCCGATCTCGAAAGAGGTACATCTTGTATCGGATAACTTTTTGTGCCGTTTCAGCTCCAGTGTGAACGGAGATCGAAATCGTTTCGGAAGTATATTAATAGAATAGAGCGTGGTGATTGGTTGGATCACGGGGTTATATCGTATTCGGCACGAAACGGCACATAATTATGCCGTCTGTTCACACTATAATATCCGGTATAGTGTGAACGGGGCCTTAGTATTCTTTTAAAACAACCTATTGTAGTAGTTTGAAAGCCCTAAAAGCCCTGCGTTATAAATTAATCAGCACATGCATATTAGAGAAAAAGCTTTTAAATACTTTCACCATGCATGCACTTCAAGTTATCTTAATGTTCCAGGTGTATAAGACCGTGTTTTTTACGCATCCGTGCCTCAGAGGTGTTTAGGGCTTTCAAACTACTACAATAGGTTGTTTGAACAGAATACTAATTCATTTTCTAGTTAGGGTTCTGGTTTTTTTATACACACTGTATAACAAAGAACTTAATGTCTGCTCCCTCGGGAAAATTTAGTTTTGTTTTTCCTCGAGTCTGGATGTTTCCCCCGACTTCGGCTACGTTCACACGTATACGTTTTCGTAGCGTTTTCATATTGGTTCAGGTAAGTAGACATTATTTTCTATTCCCTTGAGGACGGAGAACAATATGAAATTAATAAAATAAATTTCAAAAAAATATGAATTAATTTTAGTTTTATAGACACTTTAAGTTTAACTAAACAAACATTTGTGTTTGTTCTTCACAGCGGAAAGATCAAGACTGGAGTCGGAAAAAGAAAAGTACGCGAAATGTCAGGAACATCTTACCGCCCACACACAGAGGATCGTTGAACTTGAGGTATAATTTGCTTGCATCCCAAGCTACATTCCTGGACAAAATTGTTGGGACACTTTGCCGTTTTTCACGATTTTCACTAGGTGTCCCAAGGGCTTTTGTCCAGGATTGTCTGAAAATGGCGAATTAAACAAAATCGAACAAAAAAACAATTTGGACGCGGCAATTCTGCGCAGTTTGTTCCAAAATCACACAAACACGCTCCCATGAAGCATTAGTAACAGATTGTTTGCGGAGTATAGAAGGGTCTGTGAATATGCAAATTAAATAAGAGCTCTTGTGCGGGTGGGAACTCTGCAGAGACTCTCTGTAGATCTTTTGCAATGTTACAAAGCTAAAAAGCTGTGTTTTATTGAAAATTTAAGAATTCGTCATTTTCAGACAATCCTGGACAAAATTGTTGGGACACTTTGCCGTTTTTGACGATTTTCACTGTCCCAGGGGCTTTTGTCCAGGGTTGTAGCACTTCACGGTGTATCCGTTCTCGAGTGTAAGATTATATACATTTTAAGACCAAACCCGGACTAGTTGCGTAAATGCAACATAAAGGCCTGTTGGCTAATGCCCTGTTCACATGGAGGGAGGGTAACCCTTCTAGAAGGGTTACCCTCTTAGAAGGGTTACCCTCCCCTGTTTATTTTAAGGTTTGTTTTACATAAGAGGGAGGGTTACCCTAGGAGGAGGGTTACCCTAGGAGGAGGGTTACCCTATCTGCTTGGCAGGGCTATCTTTTTGTTTACATAAGCCATGTAAACGCGTTTGCTAGGGTGACCCTGGCAGGAGGGTTATGTTTCAATTAGGAAAAAAACGCGTACCAAACAAAATATCTTAATGATTTTAGCAATGTGGCTGCCCTTCCTGTTCTTATACACCAGGCCTTGTGAAATATTTTGAAGATATCAAGCAAATGACGGCGCAACAATAACATGTAAACCGAAAATATATAGTGAAGGTTACGCTGAACCAAGGTGACCCTATTAGAAGAGTTAGCCCTTCTACAAGGGACAACCTCACTCCATGTAAACAAGGGCTATCTTCTGACTCGTTTCAAAGGGTAACCCTTCTAGAAGGGTTACCCTACCTCCATGTAAACAGGCACGCCACGCCAATTAGGTACACAAACATGGCGGCCGGAAAACAAATGCTTGTATAAAGTGTAGTTTTAGCCAGAGTTTTCGGGTTGTACATCAGATGTAATTAGACATCAATTCTAAAGCTTAACAAAGCTTTATACGTTGAATTGTGTATACAATGCGGCTTTTAACGACATTTGAGAATTATGCTGACGTCAACAATAATATAATTCAAAACTCTGTAACTCAAGAAGGAATGGTTGTATCAACTTTAAATTTTCCATGAAAACTCGTAATAACGATCATAATAATAAACATAAACCACCTATTGCTACAATGAAATCGAATAAAATATCCAAATATTACTTGTAATGCCCAGTGGACGACGACTATGTCACCACAGAAAACAGTTTATTTAATACACTTCATCGAATCTAACCCGAGTCTTAGTACAGTAGGTGGACTAGAATCCACTCTATTTTTGTTTGAACTTACAGTCCGACTGCGTTTTCACTGATGGACTATAATTCTAATTATATTTCTAATTCTAATATTTATTCTCATTCTAATTATCTCTGTCATTGTCGTTCTCCTAATTCTAATTATCATCGTCATTGCCCATGTTGTTCTTGTCGATGTTATTCTGCCTCTCCTTCTCATTCAACCTCGTACCCAGGCTTTTCGCTCCCGCCCTCGCGAACTCGTCGAGCGAAAACCACGATCGGAAATGGCGGCTGTCGAGGCTCGCGAAATACGGGCTGACCCGTATTAGCTACGCATGCGTAGAACGAATATCTTGTGTGTAAACGTCATCAATACACGGCCGACAACTCACTTGAGCCAGCACGCACGTGGACTGCGAACTGCCCCATGAAAGTGGCCGATTTTCTATGCGATTTCCGATCGTGCCTGTCATGGGCTGGTCACGTGCCTCCCAGAATCTGGATATACTAGGGGGGTAGGTCGTTTACACGTTCGTGTTTTATTTTTATCAGGTCTGGATTCCGCTATCAAAAAGAGTATTTATACAAATGTTAATTTAAAGCCAAAGCAAGTCACCTGTTTAGAAGAGAAGAGATAAGAGATACAGTCGCTGTATTGCCTACAGGATATGGGAAATCGCTGATTTACCAACTGCTTCCTTCCCTGCTCACTGAGAGAAATTTATACCTGCAGAGGCAATCATGTCGAAGCGCGTCAATCATTCCTTCTGCTGTTGTGCTCGTCGTTTCGCCGCTGAACTCGCTCATTGATGATCAGCTCAGGAAAATAAATGAGTGTAATGAAGTAACAGCTGCCGTTCTTAAGGTTATTAATCGAGAAGAGTCAGTAACTGGCGACCTAAGCGATATTTTTGCTGTGAGTTACATCGCAAAATTATCGTGGAATTCCCTCACTTTTTCGGTGTATTAAACTGTTTCGACATTGAGCCAGGTTAAATGATACGAAGTGATGTGTGATCTCGTGTCGCGGCAATTTAATAAACCGAAACTATACCACAAGACAATACATACTTACCATCCCCTCCATAATAACGGTATTTTAAAACCCCAGAGGCACGTGACCAGCCCAATGCCAGGGTTTTCGCTCGACGAGTTCGCTCGAGGGCGGGAGCGAAAAGCCTGGGTACGAGGTTGTTTCTCATTCCCATTCTCATTATTGGACGCCCATGACGTCACCACGACAAAGCGCGCGACAATTACAAAATAGCAAAATCCTCAATCAAGTCCATTATTATATGATGACCAAATTACTACATTCTGATTGGTTGAGAGGAGTACAAGTATTTTATTAATTGTACTGCAGTACAATTAATAAAAATAGAGAAGGCCCTGGGAACGATGTTGACAAAAAAAATCAAAATGGCGAGCAATTCTGCAATGGAAATTTTTCACATTTCCAACGACTTGTGGTACACTATGAACTAAAAATTCCATGTAAATATTTTGAAATGAGTACAGAGAACACCCAGAGTAAAAATGTTTCTTGTCAAGTAATGAAACAAGATGTTTTTAAAGGCGTGAGTACTAGTGAGTACAAAGCGTACGTGTCGTAATTTTGTCATGCATATAATAAATGAGTAATAATATGATTTTGCTCGTACAATTAAGGATTTACACTACTCGTGATATTCATGTAGTGTAAATCCTTAATTGTACTCGCTATCATACGATTACCTATACTTATAATAATTTTATCAGGCATTGTGGTGTATTTTGCGGGCTAAAATGGATAATTCAGCGGACTAAAATGTATTTTGGCACGCTGAGCTGAGCCTATCAGTTTTAACAGTTCTAAATCACCATTGGTTTGTTGTTTACGGAATTGTATACTTCTCTTGTTAATACTTTGGAGCAAAGATTGTTTTGATGACAAATGTTGTGTTTTTCTGCCAAGATACATGTACTACCAAAATCACTAGAGTGTCTTTTCCGGAAGAAAAAACGTTGCTTGGAAGACGGCCAATCGTCACCGTTTTATGACGTCACGCTCAGGAATGCAGCGTTGCCATGTGAACGAATTAACGAAATCAGTTTTCGTTCGAAGCATGGAAATAACAGGATAGGAAAAGTTTGAAAGCAATGTAAAATGTCTGTGATATACTTAAAATCTTCTATGGAAAGGACAACGTTTACACCAATTTCGTTGAAGTTCACAGTTTTAAGAGCCTCGTATCTGTTATACGGAAGAAAATCTCTTACCTCGATTCCATCCTGGACACCGAGTTGAGAATCGAATACGAAGATGACGAAGGGACCTTTGTAAACCTCAAATAATTTGACCAGGAATCGGCGTTCGTAGATGCGCTTCGGTGCGCTAGAGTTGTTCAAGGATCTGACAACCGTCGATTGAAACTAAAAGTTCTGGAGTCTACAACCCCCCAAGCACTGAATCTGTCTTCGCTTGTGGAGAGTTAGAAAACACAAAGATGAGATAGACCAGCTTCGAGCCCTCCAAAGCGAATTCAACTCTGAAACACAAAAACTAAAGAAACTTAAACTTCATCTCGACTGTAAGAAATTATCACAAACCAGTACAGCAAGTTCATTCAATGCCAACATGAGAAAAAAACTGATAGAAAGCAACAGAGATAAACATATGTCCCCAGAGGGAAGAGAAAACTGGAGAATTATCAACATGGATCTGAGTTTGCTGGATCAACATTTTAAAGGAAAAGTTCCAGATGATGACACCTATTTGCAGGACTCGCTTGAAGACATACGTATTCGCAGACTACTTAGTGGTGCAAAGTTTACATGTAAACAAGGTCGAAGAATTGTGGAAGATGAAAGGTCTTCAGTGGCCAGGATCTGATTCAGAGACAGTTTCAAAACAGGAACAATTCTTAAACCGCAACTACTGTATACAACTGCAAGCCAATCTTCAGGACAACGCCACCACTGCGAATCATCAGCGAATATTTCCCTTGTTCAACTTCTAGCGCCAACGGATGAGACGGAAGAAAATGAACAGTTGCAAATCGCATTGGGAGAAAGTCTTCAAAAACAAAACAATGACAATGTGCCTGAAGTGCTTGAAACACCATTTAAGGAAAAAGAAGCAAGTTCTGTTTATAGCGATACATCTTCGACTTCAGATAATGCAAACGAAGCTGCCATGGTTTTGATGGACCTAATGAAAGGAAGTTGACATGTCGTGTGGTCATCAGATTATTCACATTACTGATTAATAGTCATGTATTCTCTATATTTGAACTTCTATTGTTGAGTTTGCGTTTCTTTCTATATATACTTCAAGTTCAAATTCATAAAACTACAGGGTTAACGATTATATTATTACTTTATTTTTGCCGTGTTTTGACAGATTGTTGTAAATTTGTCGATGGGCTGTTTGGATAGTTTTTTCCTTGTCCATTGCCGATCGAACATGCAGTTGCGAACAGTTGCAAACATCAACTCTATTGTTATATTTTGCAAGAACTGCCCAACTTTTCTTGCATCTTAGTATGACTATTTTGAATGTATAATAGAACAATTATTATTGGATTCGGCTTACGCATGATATTGGATAATTCTTATTGTTATATATCAAGTGTTGAAGTCCGTTTTTCTAGCTTTCTGATTGGACGAGCGGTCCTCGCGTGTCGGTCCGAAAATCGTGATGTTTCCCAAGTAACCCATGGCAGCGGGCAACATTACATTTATTTTTCGCTAAGGAAAAATATCAAAACCGGAAGTAGATGGTCAGGTTCAGTTTGTCTTTGTTTTTTCAGTTTTCCTTCATTCAAAACAATGTCTGAAAGTTTTGCTGAACATTTTTGTTGTCATTCAACACTTGATATATAACAAAACACTTATTTACTGGTACCTCGGGAAAACAGTGTGTTTTGTGGCCCCTCAACCGCTCGTTGTTGCCCTCGGCTTCGCCTCCAAAAACAACGGCGGTCTCAGGGCCACAAAACACAATGTTTCCCTCGGTACCAGTAAATAAGTGTTCAATATCATGCTCAGCCTCGTCCAATAATTGTTTATTGTTATATACCAAAGACTTTCGTTTGCCAAAGATGAAATCCTATTGGTCAAATCATGGTCACGTGTTGTTCAACAAACTCAATGTTTCTTTCTGCCGAGGGAAACATTGCACTGTTTCCCTCTGACGTCAACAACGAAGAAGGAAACAGTGCAATGTTTCCCTCTGACGTCAGCTTTAATCATGCGTTGTTCACGTGAATACACAATGATTATTGCAAGAACTTTGGACTTTCCAAAGGAAAGAATATCTATACATATCTTCAAAGAAGGTCTGAAGAAAATCTGGATAAATTTAAAGCTGTTCTTTGTACTTGTTGAGTCTGGTGTATTTGTTCAGTTGAATTGAAATACGAAGTCAAAGTGTTTGGGTAAGTCTTTTTGCCTTTTACAAGTTTCGAGTCATTTGATATTTTGTATTTTAAACGTCTTTGGTATATAACAAAACGCTTGTTGACTTTTGCCTCGAGAAACAGCGAGTTTTACGGTCCCTCAGGCTTCAATGTCACCCTCGGGTGACATTGAAGCCTTCGGGTCCGTAAAACTCGATGTTTCCCTCTGCGCCAGTCAACAAGTGTATATTGTCTTTCTCGTTCTTGCTGTCGTGGTTATCGCTATCACCATAATTGTTGATTTTGTTTTTTGTTCTCATTCTGTTTTTTTATTTCCGTTTGTGTTTCTCTTGTCATTCAAACTCTCTTTTTTTTCATTTAATCTTACTAGTCTTCGGTACAAGCATCCCGGCTACTGTTTGAAAATATAAACAAACAAAAGGTTGCTGTGGAAGATAAACTGTATGGGGTAAGGAAATATTTGTGTAATTTTTAAAACATGAGCAGCAGTGTTTTGTTTTAGATCTGATAAAACACGTATTGCGAATGTTTTGAATAGCTTCAAAAATGACACATTTACTAAGTTTATTGGCGTAGTAATTTTGAAAAACGCCGTTGTCTAAGCCGAGAAAATTAAAGCTAAATTTTATGTATAAAAGGAGTATTTTTGTGCAGATGAATGGCCGTTCTGTATCGAGTATACAGACACGAGGCGAATGCGGAGTGTCTTTATTCGGCGATTCAGAACCAACACGTATTTTGTAAATTATTTCTAAACGTTTAGTAATTCAAAAGGAAAATTAAAAACAAATTAAGGTTTAATCAGTGTTGTGTTGGTTTTTTTTGAAAAAAAATGCAACATCAAGGCCTTCCAGCTAGGAATTGAACCCGCGACCCTGCGATGCTATTGCAGTGCTCTGACCACTGAGCTACGGAAGCCTTTGCCAAGAGCTTGGCCACGAGTTCTGTATATATGATGTGGTAATGCTGGGAGTAGAATTGGGTATATTACAAGTAATATGTAATTATTAGTAATATTATAATGCCGGGAGTAGAATCGGGTGTATTACAAGTAATATTATAAATATGTAACATTGCTTGTAGGTGATCTTGGTGAATCACCCACTTCACCTGTCGTAAGAATATTAAATCTCCACTAAATAAAATTATACACACATTGAGTTAGATGTAATATATATAAGTACTTCTGTGAAATTTATAATCGACTGAAAAACGTTGCCTGATTTCCTTTGTGTTTTCCTCATGAATTATTAATGAGTTTTTAAATAATATTTATTATATGGCACAAGTTACTTGCGTTGAAATCGTGTGTTCTTATTGGCCGAGACGCGTCACGTGCCAGTCGATTATTTTCCGTAATCGACCGCGGGCGCGATTACGGGTTTCGCCAGCCATTTTGTTTACACAAGAACAACGAAAGAAAACCGCGAGAATTTTGTGAATTCAATAACCTAAGAACTAAACCATGTGAGTCGGACGATGAGCAAATCTGGAAGTGAGTTTTAAGATTCTGAAAGCGATAACAAGAGCAACAACGTTGAAAACGACGAGTCTATGTCACACGCTCGAGGTCACACCATAAGAACGTTAAACGTATCATGTAAGGTAATCAGTCAATCAATCGTCTTTATTCTTCATAGGGAAAAGATACATTTCCTATGTTACAAAGATTATTTTTAAAATGTTTTACATAATATAAAAAGTTGTAATACAATATATATATACACTGTAATATGTGAATAAGAGCTAAAATTATATAGGAGAATACTAAAGAGCTAAATTATATTTGAAAATTAATCTATTTATGTAGGAATTCTTATAGCTCCCAGTGTTAAGTTTAGGGCGTGGACTGCTGGTTCTTCGAAGACAATATTTAATTTAGTTTTGGGGAAGATTTTCCTTAATGGATGATTTTGTATTCAAAAATAGAATTATCCTGTTTCTTAAGTTCCTGTCGCACATTAATACAGTATGAAATATAGTGTCGTTTATAGCATGTAAAGTATGTTGTTTCAAAAAACCATATAATAAAGTTCTTATTAACCTCTACTGCTTGGTCATTATGGAAAAATATCAGACCCCGCGGTCTTCACCGTTCACAATTTTGCATATACGTTAAAAATGATAGAATAAAGAGTCTTTCGCTAAGTTTTCAGACCATTTTTTGATGGACTATGTATGGTCAAATCATAGTCCCTAGAAATAAATTGTCTGGAAACGCGGCCAAAGTCTTTGTTCTATGTTTTCGTTCACGTTTGTGCAGCTTATACGCTTGCTGAACACATTGTATTTTTGGCATAATAAAGCAATCAACCAATAGCAGCGTTGCCTCATAAATATTAATGAACGTAAAACAAAAGGTTATGCACCTTATTTGCCACCCTCAACATATAGTAGTTAATTGTTAACCGCTTTGTTGTTCGCCGCGTCTCCAGACAATATAATTCTAGGGACTATGGTCAAATCAAATTCATATAATTCTGTACGTGCGGTTATTTTTTTGTAAACACGTGCAAAGTTTGGATTTTTTCTAGTGTTTTTATTTTCACAAATAGTTTAGATTCTTCAATAGCCAAAATTAGTTGAAATAGAAAGTCGACAAAAGAATATCTTCAGACCGAGAAACCGTATAAATTTGTTGAATAAAAGTCAGTCCTCTGTCAAGTTAACTGTCGCTAAGTAACAAAGAGACCAATCACGCGCAAGTACTGTTATTGATGAAGTAATCTATTTAATCACATGTCGGTAATTGTGTTCTCAATTTAAAGTGCTTATGAAACGAAAATTTAGTTTGTCTTATTTGGCAGTACTTTTGAAACGACAGAGTAACATCTTTTGCAGTTTTTTGTTTCCTTGCTAATTCGTTGTTGAGATATTTCAGTTTGTTTGATATGTTAAACTAACCAGTGACATCACAACGTGCATAATGACTTATTGGGAAAGGTTATATATATGTGCTATTATTAAACGGAATCAGTTGAAAATGTATATTTTTGTTGTTGTAAGGGAAAAACACACACACATAATTGCTTCGAAGTGATCCGTTTGATAATAGAAAAGATATATAACCTTTCCCGGTAAGTCATTATGCACGTTGTGACGTCACTGGTTAGTTTCGCTTATAAAACAAACTGTGATATCTTAAAAACAAAGCAAGGAAACAAAAAACTGCGAAAAATGTTACTTTGTCATTTTAAAAGTACTTTCACTTAATTTTCGTTTGATAAGCACTTTAAGAAAGCCCATCATATCCGAGTATATTTTGTTCTCTAATAATATAAAGTTTTTCTTTTTTTTCTTTTTGTCTGGATAGATGAAAGATTATCAAGCTTTAAAAGAAAAGGAAGTCTCATTAAGGACAGATATCGAACATCTAACTCGGTAAGCTTATCTAATTATTCGTTTGCAAAGCCTATGTATATGAATGTAAAAAAGTAAAGTGCTGCGTAGGTAGTGTTTTAGATAGAACAAAGTAAAAGGGTGGTAAACTGCCGAGAATAGTTTTTATAACGTTTTATACAACAACCTGAGAAAAACAAACAATCTGATTGGCTAAGAACTATGCGTTATTAAAGTACACATGCACAGCTGACGTAACGAAGTCGCAAAAAAATTTGTTTTATCAAAATTTGATCAAATTACACGTTTGAAGATGCAACTTGGTACAAAATAAAGTTCATTTCAACTCTGAAGATTACACATATCACTCAGCGATGAGAGACACGGCCATCAAGTCGTTGTCCGACGACACAGACATATTAAAATTATCGACATAAATACAGTCATTTAATACCTTCGTCTCCGGCGCACAACGCTATCTACTCCACAGCTTCAGAAATTTTCTGATACAATTTCCATTCCTCTTCATGGAAATACTGTTCAGCCATACAAATCCAGGAGATATCAGCCATTGTCAACAAGATTTCCAAACACAGAACATATAATTTCGCTGGTTAGTACGCGTGCTTCTCGGCCTTCTCCAACGATAAATGCTTTCCCAGCTGAATTTGCAGCATAAAAGAAGCGTCCAAATATACATGGGACAGCAATATCCCGTCCAGAGGAACTAATCTGTTTGTTCAAGGATAAATATTTTGGCTAGAAATGCGGACGAAGACACGAAGAGTTTGAATAAACGTTTAATTTGTCATGATCATGATTTGCATAAATTATACGTGACGTAACCGGAAGCTAAAAAATTAGCCAATCAGGACAGCCTTATTTCATCTGTCGCCCAATGAGATTGCTTTATTTGTATAGATCACTTATGACGTAATTAAACCTGAATTGAAAATTTTACCTCCTTTTCAATAGCCCTGCCGGTTCGACAATTCAAAAATTTCAAACATTTCTTATTAAAATAATACAATTTGATGTATAAAACAAATAGATGACATTTTTCCGTGCGTGTGTACTGTAATAACGCACAGAAGACGTCACAGCGTGTAAAGAACAACAGTCACGCCACTCGACTGCGTCTCGTGTCGTACTTCTTTGTTCTTTACACGCTGTGACGTCATCTGTGCGTTATTACAGTACACACGCACGGAAAATGTCATCTATTTGTTAAATAATATGCATGATAAAATTACTGCATTGCGATTGGTTGAGAGGAGTGCAAATTAAATCGTTAATTGCACTCTGGAGAGTGCAAGTTAATGTTACCATGGTAACAATGTTAAAATTCAAAGGCAATCTATTTTGGACAGCTGGCTGGTATTATCTTCACTTTTTCAACGACTTGTGGTACACTATATGAATTAAGAATAGTAGAACACCATTTAATATTTTCAAATGAATACACAGTTCATAAATTTAGACTGGAATTTTTTATTGCCAAGTAATGAAAGAAAACGTTTTTAAAAGCTTGGACCAGTACGAAGCGTGTGTATCGCATTCGCAAGGTAAAGTATTGGAATTTATTTAGTAAGTTTGATGGTGTTTGTGGTTTCTTCCAGTTGCTTGCAAAAAAATTCTTGTTGGAAAATTAATTGACTAGTTGAGAAGACCTTTTCTAAACTTGTTTGCGTTCATAGTAGCAGTTAAACAAAGAAATTACGACAATGTGACAACGTGTAGTGAACAATGTGATGTGTAGTGAGTGGGTGTTTGTGGCACAGTGATTAGCGCACGTGCCTTTCACCTCTGCGAGCCGGATTCGCTTTCTGCTCTTAGCAGTTATCTGGTTGAAAATTTCACCTTGGCCTTATGTGAGAAGAGTGCTTCCAGTTTGACTCTACCAAACACCACATGTTTCCCCCGGGTACTCCGGTTTCCTGTTGTAGTAACACTGGACCAATGAGGGATGGCCCTTACTGGACCTCTAAGGATAACATTTCATTTTAGATATAACTGATAGAGTTATCCAGTATAAATATTAGTTTAGTTTAGTTTAGTTTAGTTTAGTTTAGTGTAATAGTCATAACATTGTAATTTTGTCATGAATATTATAAATAATCATGATTTTGCTCGTGCAATTAATGATTTTACACTACTCGTGATATTTGAAAATTTATCCAAATTGGTTCAATTTTCAAATATCACTCGTAGTGTAAAATCATTAAAGTGTTACTATGAAGAAAAAATCGTCAATCTTTTTTTGATCTTATCATAAAGTACATTTAAAATGAGGATGAACGGCGTTTGTGGTTTGTCAATATTCACGTTTTTGAAATATGCAAATTATATGGCTAATGACGTCATTTACTCCAAACTAGACTTGCTCCTAGTCCGCCTCTTAGCGCTAGTTTTTGCGGGCGGGTGGAAAGGCGGGCGAGCGGAAAAGTGGGAGGAAAGAGACGGACTTGTTTCGCTTGCAGGTTTTTGAATCTAATGAAATATTCTACAATGTACATCGCCCTGTTTTGACGTGTTTCGGGTTGTCGTACATGCAATGGAAAGTGGTTCTACCCCTACTAAAACGTTTTCAAGAGTCTGTTTAACTCCAACTTCCAAAGATAGTACTTGCATAGCAATTTAGCCTGAATATAATTACTTCCCGAATTACGTCACCGGTCGAAAACTTCACCGGTGAATTTTGGCGCGCTGCAGGTGGGAAAAGTCCTTTTCAACGAGGAACCGAAAGGTCAAAAATGTTTGAAAAGGACTTTGAGAAAGTCTAACTCCAAACGAGCGAAATGAAAATTGTCAAATTAGGAATATCTCTAGAAATAAACAATAGAAAGTGCTCAAATTTTGCATGCTTATAGTATTAAATAAAATACGTTTCACTGTGGAACTGTAGTTGTTCCTGAAAAAAACTGCTGGTTCCTGGCTCCCTTCAATGATAAAATTAAATTTGCTTATTTATCAGCAGATAGTAGCGTTTACTCCAGCGAATAAAAGTGAAGATTAGAGCTTATGTAGGCATTGTAAATCTTTTTAAATTTAAATCTTTCTATTTTTAAACAATGTGGCAAAAATTATAATTCCCTTTTTAAGGTTTAGAGTAACCTGAGAGCATGCGCTTACCATGACAATCACAAAAGTTCCGCAGAGAAGTATATTTTATTGGATACTATAAGCATACAAAGTTTAAGCACATTCTTTTGTTTATTTCCAGAGATATTCCTTATTTTACGATTTTCATTTCGCTCGTTTGGAGTAAATGACGTATAATTTGCATATTTCCAAAACGTGAATATCTCTTGAACGAGATGAGATATTGACAAACCACAAACGCAGTTCACCCTCATTTTAAATGTACTTTATGATAAGATCAAAAAAAGACTGATGATTTTCCATCATAGTGACATTTTAATTGCACTCGCTATCATATGATTACCTATACAAATACTGACGTTTCGAGCAGAGCCCTTCATCAGATTGAAATGCGATGAAATGGAACAGGGCTTATTTATTTAAAAATCTAAAAAGGTGATGAACTGTTTACTCTCCCAACATTTGATTGCCTATTCTTTATCTACGTCACTCAATGTAGAGTGGATATAAAAGCCCTGTTTCATTTCATTTCAACACATCTCATCACTTTTCACTCGGATACACAGAAAAAGAGAGGAGAAAAGGTTAAGATGGTGAAGGGCTCCGCTCGAAACGTCAGCATTTTATTATAAAAACTATTCTGGGCAGTTTACCAGTTTTTCACTTTGCTCCATATATGAATTCATTATTTATTCATTATAAACATAACGTAATTGATCAAAAATTTTAGTTTTGCATATCTTCTTCCGATTCCCGAAAGGACGAGGAAAAATGCAACAAACGAGTAAATCTTTTTTCCCCCGTATATTATCAGTCTAACCATTTAATTTAAGATATTTATTATATGACTATTCAGTTGCAACACGTTTTTCATTTTAGTTGGATTTTCTATACGCGGGCAGGTTTTACCTCTTCAAAACCTGTTAAATCCGTATAGAAGTGCGCGATTACGTTTAACTAATCTTTTCTTTGTGTAGACGGTTGGAGGAAACAAACGTGTACTGGAAAGAACAAGAAAAGAGTAAGTTTAAAAAT
This sequence comes from Paragorgia papillata, assembly GCA_035771165.1. Taxonomy (NCBI): domain Eukaryota; kingdom Metazoa; phylum Cnidaria; class Anthozoa; order Scleralcyonacea; family Coralliidae; genus Paragorgia; species Paragorgia papillata. The sequence continues at coordinate 84,945 of JAWNZC010000455.1, read as the reverse complement.
AAAGTAATTTTTACGCGCAATTTATAACGTTGTATCAAGAGGGCACTCGGGGCCTGTTCACATGAGGCGAGTTATCTCGGGGGGTAGGGTTATCCCTATCCCCCGAGATAACTCGGTGTTAGTTTATTTCCATGTTAAAAAAGTAAACGGTTCACATGAGACCGAGATAACTCGGGGGATAGAGATAACTCGGTCGCAGCGATAGGGTAACCCTAGCCCCCGAGTTATCCCTATCTCCATGTGAACGCTTTCACCCGAGTTATCTCGGGGGGGGGGGGGGTAGGGTCAACTTAGGCATGCGTATTTATGGTGTTGCTCGGGATAACTCGGGGTGAAGCGTTCACATGAAGCTAGGGTTATCTCGGGGGCCAGGGACAACTCGGTAGTTATCCCTACCCCCCGAGATAACCCGGTCTCGTGTGAACAGGCCCTCAGAGACTGTATACTTCTCGGCAGCGGGTTATTAGACATGTTTAACAAGAAAACGATTCATCCCGGTAACCGGGCTAGCTCACGAAACATGTATGAACCAGACAAAGTGCTAAAGAGCGGCGCCCTGTTAGGCGTCAAAGTGTCGCTTGTATTCTCTTTCCCGTAAGCCACGGACACAGAAACATGGGCTCTGGGTGTCACAAAAATATGTACGATTCCGTTAAACCCCCAGAATATAAAGCTACCTAACAAGTCATCAGGGCAGTGACTGGCTTGTGGGGGCACTGTAGTATAAAGCTGCCTGACGATCTAGCCGCTAATTTGTCAGAGCCCTGCAATTTTGTGCAATTGCATTCACTTGCCGAACGCTTCGCTTCATGGAGGTCGTCAAAAAGCCGCCAAAATTCCTCGCGTCATAAATATCGCTTCCATTCTCAATGCGACAATGCCAGAGCCCATAAAGTTTGTGTGGCTATCAATTCTGGACAAACTTATGAGCAAAATTATAAAGCTGATTGACGAGCTAGCCGCTAGCTCGGTATCTACCTGCGGAATCCTCAATGCTTTTCTTCACAAACATGATGCCGTCAAAATGCCGCCAAAAACATCGCTTATATTCTCGTTCCCAGAGCTTTTTCCCAGAATATAAAGCTACCTAACGAGCCAGTCGCTCAGCGGTTACTCGTTAGGGCACCGCAATAAATAAAATGCTTCATTTCATTCATACCGGTAGTATGCAAAAATGGTTGCATAAAATAAGGATAATGATCGCAATCAAGCAATTTTCTTCATTCATTTCTTCTACACGGAGAACCTGATGGTGAACAGATAGACAGACATACAGACCGAGACAGTTTGTTAGCGCTTTGTATCAGGACCCCCTGGAAAGAATCTTGGGAAAAAACACTGAGTTAAAGCTTGTGAAAAGCAATTACGACATCCGCCTAGGGGAATCGATTCATTAAAATCGAAAATTACTTACATATTCTTGTTGAAAATTACTTACATATGCGCGCGCGTGTTAAGGTATCTGCGACGTAATGTGGATGCACTACGTCTCTTTGACTAGAAACATGCACCCCTTAAGATATACGGTGATTCAAAATCTAAACGGGAGAACGGAAGGAAACGAGATAGAAATTAAATATTAACGTCATTTTGTTTCTTTTTTTTCTCATTAAAGAACAACAAAGTCTGGTAAAGGAGTTAACGGCCAAGCATGGCAAAGTTTTTAAAGAAGTTGTAAGTTTGCAATTATATATTCCGTTTTCGCCCAAACCCAATTCATGTCCAAACGCTTATCTTGCTCCCATCTCGTTCAAACTCCAATCTGGTTAAAACTCCAATCTTGCCTAGACTTCAATCGCACCCAAACTCCAATCTTGTTCAAACTTCAATCTCACCGAAACTCCAATCTTGTTCAAACTTCAATCTTGCCCAAACTCTGATCTGACCTAAACTCCGATGTTGCTCAAATTCCAATCTTGTTTAAAATTCCAATCTTGTTTAAAAGTCCAATCTTGTTTAAAATTCCAATCTTACTGGAACTCCAATCTTGCTTAAATTTCCATCTTGTCGAAACTCCAATCTTCAATCAATCAATCAATCAATCAATCAATCAATCAATCAATCAATCAATCAGTCAATCAATCAATCAATCAATCAGTCAATCAATCAATTTATTCAAGGTACCCAAGAGGTCCTTGCAGGAGAATCTAGAGGTTAACCCTATGTAAAAATCCCCTAAATTAATAAAATTACAATCCTTAATACTAATTACATCGAATTCTTAAATATTCAAATTTAAGTTATTTAAATTAGATACTATTCTACTTAGATATTAAAAATATTTAAAAAAATAAATAAATAAAAGATAATAAAAAACACTAAAACTACTAACTAATACATGTTCATATGTGATTTAAGTTGTTTTTTAAACTGTTTAAAATTATTTACTTCTACAACACTACTAGGCAAACTATTCCAAAGATTAATTATCCTAACAAAAAAGGAATGTTTGTAACAATTCAATCTAGGTAATTTAGTGTACAATGTATAATTATGGTTAGACCTTGTCTTAGTTATGTGTCTATATTCTAATACATCGTCGAAAACAATTCCATTAAGACCAAACACAGTCTATAGCATTCAACCAAGGAGAAATACTCTCTTCTTTTTTCCAGTGTATCCCATTTTAGTAAATTACAGCGCTCTTCGTACAGCATTTCTCCTCGTTTCTGTTTCAGTACTATTCTTGATGCTCTTCTTTGGTTACTCTCTAAGGCTTGTACGTCTTTGACCAGGTAAGGTGACCATAATGGAGCTGCGTATTCTAATGTTGGTCTTACCAACGCTTTATATAACATGGTGAAAATTTTGTTGTTTGATGAGCCAACAGTTCTTTTAACCAAGCCCAATAAGCGATTGGCTTTATTAACAGCAGTGTTGACTTGTTTACTCCAGTGTTGACTTGTTTGTCCAAACTTTAATCTCGCCCAAACTAGCAAACTGCAATCTTACCCAAACTCCAATTTTGCTGAAACTCTAATCTTGCCTAAGCTCCAATCTTGTCCAAACTCCAATGCTGCTCAAACTCCAATTTTGCTCAAACTCCAATCTTGCCCAAACTCCAATCTTGCCCAAACTCCAATCTTGCCCAAACTCCAATTTTGCTCAAACTCCAATTTTGCTCAAACTCCAATCTTGCCCAAACTCCAATCTTGCCCAAACTCCAATTTTGCTCAAACTCCAATCTTGCCCAAACTCCAATCTTGCCCAAACTCCAATTTTGCTCAAACTCCAATCTTGCTCAAACTCCAATCTTGCTCAAACTACAATTTTGCTCAAACTCCAATCTTGCTCAAACTTCAATTTTGCCCCAACTCCAATCTTGCTCAAACTTCAATCTCGCTCAAACTCCAATCTTGCTCAAACTCCAATTTTGCTCAAACTCCAATCTTGCTCAAACTTCAATCTTGTCCAAACGCCAATCTTGCCCAAACTCCAATATTAATCTTGTTCAGATTTCAATTGAAATTTGGAAAATATTGTATTCGGGAAGATTGGAGTTTGAGCAATCAGACTCCAATCTTCCCGAATACAATATTTTCCAAATTTCAATCTTGCCTAAACACTTGTGTTTACCCTTGTTAAGGTTGGGTTAAGGAAAGAAATTAATGATGTTAAAGAGAAGTGTAAGTGTAAGGAAAGATCGTCAAATGAAGCTCGAAAAACTGTAGAGAATCGCTTGGACATGGAGGTAATATCTTGTGTGCCTTTAAAATGATTCTGTTTTTGCTATTTGCAAATATGTAAAACTAAGAATCTGTATTAAAATATTGTTTAAAGTGTCTATAAAGTGAAAAATTCGTTGGCATTTTTGTTGAGGAGCATGGTAGGAACATTCACAGAAAATTAAATCTGAAGAGAATGTGATGTATTATGTATAGTTTTCGTACTACTAACTTTCATAATAATATACATGACAAAATTACTGCATTCTGAATGGTCGAGAGGCGTGCAATTTTAATGTAATACAGTTCAGAAAAATGAAATACAGTGCAAATTTCAACGAGTATTAAGCATTCTGCATGATTGGCTAATAAACAACCGGAAACTATCGGAAAGCCAATGAAATGCTTATGCGGATTTTGAAGGTTGTTTTTCCTTCACGAGAAAATCCAATATGGCGACTAAAACATAGAGTTGTCGAAGAACATTTCGATGAAATACAGAAGGAATTTTGCTTTAATAGTGTCAATAAAGTTCCTGCAAGAAGACTAGAAGAGGTTAGATGCTATGAGTAAAACGTTTGACGTTTTAGTGAACGAAGCGAAGCAGTCTTATCTTAAACCAATGAAGCTTCGAGAAGTGGAGCAATGAGTGGTATGTAACTTTGTAGCTGGAAGAACATGTGTCTATCCTTTACATGGATGTATATTATTAATATGGTTTCGAGTGCAATTTGGAAAAAACACGCACTCGTGAGCTTTTAATGCGAATACGTCAAATAGCACTCGTCCTTCGGATTTGCAATTTTGATAGTCTTGAAAAACTCACTCGTGCCTGTTTTTTCGAAATTGCACTCGAATCCATGCTATTACCTATACAAATTTGCCGTAGATAGTTCGTTTTTGGAGAAAATACGAGCTTTCAGTAACAATGCATTATGACGTACGCAAATGGACAACTTTGCGTAAAAACAATGGATTTCAACATCAATGGCACATTTGCGTACGTCATATTGCACCCAAAATTCTCTCTAAACGAATTTTCTATGTCAAACTTTGAAAGTTAATAGCGCGAAGACTATATATCACATTTTATTGAAATGTTCTGTGAGTGATCCTGCAATGTTTTTCTGTTTTTAACAACAAAAACACCAACGAAGTTTTCACTTTATAAACATTTTAAAGTGGTTCTCTGATGAAAATATTGTTGGCAATGTTTTTGCATAATCCTAAAGACGTTACGGTAGTTATAGTCGAGGAGGAGAAGCGAGAAAAAGTCGACCACGTAGCACCCCCACTACACAATAGTTTTGACCCCAGATTATAATAGGCTGATACCCATAGAACATTGCTAGGTCAGTCGTATACTCACAAATTGTGGGGTCAGTGGCCTGCTACATAGAGGGGGAGACATGAAATGAAAATTAAGTGCCTTATTTGAAAGAACACTTAAAACGATAGAGTAACATCTTTTGCAGTTTTTCGTTTCCTTGCTTCGTTGTTGAGATATTTCAGTTTGTTTGATATGTAAATTAAACAACTTGACGTCGTAGGTGCATAATGAGTTATCAGAGAGGGTTATATATCTTTGCTATTATCAAATATAATCACTTGAAAATTCTACATGTTTGGCGTTGTGAGAGAAACACACGCACACATTTCCTTCGAATTAAGTTCGGTTTGATAATAGCAAAGATATATAACCTTCTCTGATAACTCATTATGCACATGTGACGTCAAGTTGTTTAATTTGCATATCAAACAAACCGAAATATCTCAACAACGAAGCAAGGAAACGAAAAACTGCAAAAGATGTTACTCTATCATTTTAAGTGTTCTTTCAAATACGACGAACTTAATTTTCGCTTCATGTCTGTCAATGTAAGTACTAACTAAAGGACCACCCACCGGCCCCTCTATGTAGCATGCCACTGACCCCACAATTTGTGAGTACGACTGACCTAGCAATGTTCTATGGGTATCAGCCTATTATAATCTGGAGTAAAAACTATTGTGTAGTGGGGGTGCTACGTGGTCGACTTTTTCTCGCTTCTCCTCCTCGACTATTAGTAATCGTGCAAAGTTTCATTTCAAACTTCGTTGAAGAAAAGGTGATATTTTACGTGTGAAATTTGTATTTTGGAGCGACGCCATTAAAGTGGCCGAGCTTGAGAAGAATATGTCGAGGAAGCTTATGACGTCATAGACTCAATAACAACAATGACATTTTTGTTGACAACAACAATGATCTTTTGTTTTTGTTCAGTCTATGACATCATAAGCTGGCCTCAACTCATTCTTCTCAAACACGACCAATTTAATGACGGCGCTTTAAAATACAAACTTCGCACGTAAAATACAACTTTGTTTTTGAGAATTTCGAAATGAAACTTCGCACATTTATCATCTATGATAATATCTTTAATATTATGCAGAAACATTACCAACAATATTTTCATAAGAGAACCACTTTAAGAAAAACAATCCATTGGAACATTTCCTTTCCTGTTACTTGTTCGACCCTGATTTATGCAACAGTTATAAGGGACCCAAGACGAATAGTCACGTAAATAGCTTTGACCTCGGATTTGCCATCTTAACAACCAACCACAAATCTACAGAAATAATCTGCAGACCTAAAGATATTCTGATATATTTTTTTACTCTCTGGCTTTTTGTATCGTGTGTACATTTTTTGTTGCTTTTCTTAGATTCAGAGGGCAAATCATTTTCAGGAGTTGTATGAAGAGCAGCTTAGTTCTCAAAGACTGATGGTGACCGAGATAGAAGATCTGAAGACAATGCTGCGACAAACAGACCAACGTCAGTATATTATATATGCTTGTCAGTTTACAAGTAATATTTGGCATTTCATTCGATTAAACTGGATGTACAGTATACATAGCACATCCAGTTTAATCGAGTGAAATGCCAAATATTACTTGTAATATACCCAATTCTACCCCCGGCATTACCACATTATATATACAGAAATCGTGGCCAAGCTCTTGGCAACGGCTTCCGTAGCTCAGTGGTCAGAGCACTGCACTATAGCATCGCAGGGTCACGAGTTCAATTCCTAACCGGAAGGTCTTGATGTTGCATTTTTCGCAACTGGTCCCGGTTTGGTCTTACAGTATAATGTATATATTCTACAATCGAAATTTTCCTTCACCAAAATTACCTAGTATATGCTTGTCAGTTTACTTTTTTTGTGCAAAATACTGAAGGGGGGAGGGAATTAAAGAAAATAAAAATAAAACAGAAACCAAAAAGCGTCATCTTGTGTGTCGAAATTTAATTTTAAGACAAGATAGGAAAAATTTTGAGTGGTAACATTTAGAATAAATTGCAAACCAACTGCATGTATGCTTTTTTGGCTTTACTTTAGGTTAATAGACCATTTGCACGTTGACATGAGATGGCATTGGGTAACTACAACTACCAGAATGAATGCTTTGCCAGTATTCTAGGGTTTCCGTGAAAGTGATGATTCAAAAGGATCCGTTCCGTCCTTTCGCGGCTTATCCAAAATATGTCATCAAATTTGTTTTGTCCAAGTTTTAGTGAGTCTCAAGATTTTAGCAATCTTTTCGATACCCTAACCACAACATAAACCCTAACCCTAATCCGAAATCTGGTTTAGCCCCTAGCTTTTTGGAAAAACATATTTGACGACATATTTTGGAAAAGCCGCGTAAGGACTGGACGGGTCCTTTGAGTCACCCCTTTTAGCCGAAACTCCAGAATACTGGCAAAGCATTCTGGTTATCTGGTAGTTGTAGTAACCCAACGCCATCTCACGTCTTCGTGCAAATGGCCTAATGCCTGTAATAAATATCGTATTAACAATATACCCTTTGTGTTTAAAGTGCCTAAACACCCCCAAAACGATAATCATATTACTGATATTGAGTCTATGTAAAGTGAATAGTTGAATATCAAAATACTTTCTGATTTTAATTCTTATTTAGTTTAAATATTGAGGTTTGTATTTCTAAAATGTTAATGAATGAGGCGTTAAAGTAGGCATTGTATATACACAATATTTGGTTGTAGGAGAAATATTACACAATTTGCATGTTAATGCCATACTTGAATAGTATGTTTTATATTTTTATAATTTTTTCATTAAAATCTTCAAGCTGTTTATTTAAATTTATTATTTAAAGTGCCTATCATCCCAAATTATACTGATAATAATAATAATAATAATAATAATAATAATAATAATAATAATAATAATAATAATAATAATAATAATAATAATAATAATAATAATAATAATAATAATAATAATAATAATAATAATAATAATAATAATAATAATAATAATAATAATAATAATAATAATAATAATAATAATAATAATAATAATAATAATAATAATAATAATAATAATAATAATAATAGTAATAGTGGAAACTTTATTGATTAAATTTAGTTCTTACATATACAATTGTAAATCTCACTTATTAAGGTAATTTACAACCGGCTACTTGAATCGATGGTACACTATAATATATAACTATAAAAACACATAACAAACTTATACAATACAACATTAAAAAGTTAATAAATCTGGGTTTGTCCATTCCTTATTTCGGCAACAGAATATATAATACGTGGTTCTGATGGCAATTGTCGTCATTCGTTTCACACAATAGTTTTGGTGAACTTTGTCAAAATGAAGATCATTTAGCATTTTTAGAAATGTTGAACATTCTTTCGCAAAGACACCAAGAGAGCTAATTGATAAATTTATAAATTTTACGGATATAAATAATTTCCTTTGTTCTCTAATTAATTCTAAATATTTAGTTTTTTTACGTTCCACATTCTTTTGAAGATTAGATTCAAAACCAGCAGTTAGTTCAACAATGTATAAGCATCCACTAGTTGAAGTTTGGACGGTATGAGTCGCCGGTTAATATGGATGGACTTTTGTATCCCGGAAGATCGACATAGAGATTTGAACCGCTGACCGTCTTAATTATAATAATAATAATAATAATAATAATAATAATAATAATAATAATAATAATAATAATAATAATAATAATAATAGTAATAATTATAAGTAATAACATGTCCTGAGGGAAATTAGCGATTAAATTTCCCGCAGCCGAGGGAAGGTTTGTGAAAGTCCGAAGGCGCAGGCCCGAGGACTTTTACAAATCTTTCCAAGGCAAAGGGGAAATTTAATCGCTAATTTCCCGAAAAGTCATGGTATTAGTTTGTAATATTATGATCGCCGAGGAAAACTTTGAGAATCTTACCGACAGGAAATTTACACGGTTGATCAGAGAAGTTGCATCTAATTTTCCCGTTCATGTTGATGAGGGAAAATATATGCAAGCGGGAAATTTAGAAGAAGGCAAAGGATTTCTTTGTCTTCTAATTTTCCCTCATCAACATGCACGGGAAAATTAGAAGACTGAATGATATTTAGGTCTACCTGACTTGCTCCGTAAACTGGATAGCCATATGTAAACTTAGGTAAGACTATATTCTAAAAAAGGTGAACTATTTCTTCTTGTGAATAACTCTCTTTCCTTAGACTTCTAATTTTTACTGAAATTGATTCTATTTAAAGTGAATAGTTAAATGCCAAAATACTTTTTGATTTGAATTTCTATTTATTGTTATATCGAGGTTTGTATTTCTAAAACGTTATTGATGATGTCATCAAAGAAGGCATTTGTGTTTCTTTCTCTCTTTTCTTATAATAAACTGCTTGAAAAAATTAATAAAAATATAGAATATACTATTCAAGTATGCCATTAACATACGAATAGATCACTTTCATAAAGGCCTTTACCTTAAATATTGTTTTATGTGCATCTTAACGAGCCTTTCTGGCCTCGTTATGAAGCAAAGATTATTTTGATTTGCAGGCACACAAACGAGGCGAGAAAGGCTTATTAAGATGCACATAAAAGAATATTCAAATTCGTCGCCATTATATGAAAGTGCTGTATTGGGTAATATTTCTCTTGCAACAGAACATTGTTTATGCAAATTATTCATTCAAAATAAGTTTGTGGAAACACCTGCACGTTTAATATTTATTTGCTAAGCTTTCGGCCTGTTGACTCAGGCCTTCATCAGTGCAGTATATAATAGCGAGCTGTTGGCTCACGTCATTTAAAGAAACAACGGCCATGCAACAGCTCGTTATTATATTGCTCTGAGGAACGCCTGAGTCAACAGGCCGAAAGCTTAGCAAACAAGACGCCTGGGTCAGGCGTGTACTCGGGCTAACTGGCTGCGTACGTACTGGCAAGTCACGTTCACTTGTGTGTGAATCTACAAGGCTCGGTGCACTTGGCGCAACTGCGCGGAGCCTGAATCGAAGGGTGAATGTGGTGCATACTTCACAGAAGTGAACATATTTTCGATCAAGGAATTGTCAGCCAATTATTGTTTTAAAAATAAACAACAAAGTCAGTCAGTCAGTTTCGAAATCTACCAACAACGTGTAAGAACACCTTGATCAAAAGGCAAAGCTGTTCAACTTTTTGTCCAACTCCAAATGCTAAAGGAGAAAAGAACTTACAACATGCCTCACGGCCTCACTCCGTCACATGGCTAACAACTCGCCGGAAGTATGAATAGGAGCGGAAGTAAAATGTACAAAAATGCAAAATCACGAGGGAAAAAAAACAAGCCCGAGCCAAAACCTTGTGTCGCCTATGTGTCGCCTTTCATACGCAACATAGCCGGAGGCTAATTGCGCTCTTCATTCAAATTCTCCCTCGTTTCACAATAATACGCGGCAAAAACTTCAATGTGATTCCCATAACTACACATAAACCTTTATAAAAAATGTCATATGTCATGTATCTTTACTAATTATGGGATTCCCCTTTTTTATTACTGGAAGAAATTTAACGTTTACAAACTGTCACAAGGTCTCAGATAAAAATAAAATACCAAAGTCCTCGTTTTGAACGAAGACTTTCTTGAAAATAATAAAATGTGCCACTAAAAACATGTTGAAAATTAGTTACGATTTTCCTTTAAAGTGCTATCAGAACGCGGGAAATGCCATTTTAGAGACCCAAATTTCAAAAAAAATCCGGGGGGGGCATGTCCCCGGAACCCCCCAGATTGCGTGTTTGACTAAGGTATAAATTTTCCTAGATCCGCCCCTGCTACCGTAGGTAGACCGAGTAATAAATATTAAACGTGGTGTTTCCACTAACTTATCTTGAATGTTATCGCCATGCAAACTTTTAAAGAATTAATATGCAAATTATGTCTACTTTGACGTAATTGTCAACACTGTCATTGAGTCGCTTGCTACTTATTGACGCGAGACATGGTTTAGACGCGTATATATGTTATAAAATATTTTTTCTCCTTTCTAGTTGTGTGTATGGAGTTGCGTCAACAAAAGACAAACAATTCTGGCATGTAAGCGAAAGGTTTATTTTTCACTTGTGTAAGGGACCGGTCATTATTTATGGCTAGGGGGGAGGCCGGAGAGAAAATGGTGGGGTAACTGAAAAAATGAGCATATCTAAGGTGGGGTAAAAGAAAATATAATAGAGGAAAAGGTGGAGTAAAAAAAAATATAACATATTATTTTTCTCAGGTCCGTAACTGCAGGTCCGTAACAAAAATGCCGTCTTCTGATTGGCTAAATACGAGGTCCGTATCACACAAGTACGGACCTCTCATTTTTCCCGCCAAAACTAATATGGGGTGAAAAACAGTTTTCAAACCAAAAAAGTGCTGAAAAATGTACTCCGATGATAGTGAGCATAGTGAGAACGAATTTTATTATCCCCAAGACGACGTCCCAAGCACAAGTGCTGGAAATTTAGTCTATTCAGACCCAAAAGCGAACGAAAACGGGTGTTACAATGGCAGCGATATTGACATCCAAAATTATATTGAGAGTCAACGACCGGAAAACACGAAGAAGAAAACGGAATACGATATAAATGTCATTACCAGGTACTTTTTGTCTATAAATGAAATACGAGAAATTCAAACCATACCTGCCAAGGAATTAAACATCCTCCTCGCCAAATTTTTCGTTAACGCTCGCAAGAAAAATGACGACGTTTACGAGCCTTCGTCTCTCACAGCTTTTCAGAGAAGTTTACAACGATATCTGAATGACAAAAGTTCAAACCTGAACATTTTTCAAGACCAAGAGTTCGCGAAGTCTCGAGAAGTTCTTCTGGCCAGAAAACGGCAGCTGGTACAACAACACGCCAAAGGAAACCGTCCGCAAGCAGCAAGAGAACTCACGAAATCCGAAGAAGACCTTCTGTTTCAACGTGACTTGTTTGGTGACCACGACCCTGAAGTACTCCAAAGGACAGTCTGGTGGGTTCTCGCCCTTCATTTTGGTTTTAGGGCTCGCGATGAAGCAAGGCGACTCAAATGGGGCGACATCACAGTCGGTAAAGATCCAGAAACCGGGAATGAAATGCTCATATGGCACGCTGAACGAGGCTCCAAAACACGGCACGGTGATGGTCAACATAGAAGAGCTTTTAAACCTACTGCTCAAGCAACCGATAATAAACGTTGTCCAGTTAAACTGTACAAATCATTCGCTGCCCACCGTCCAACCGAAATGAAGCAGCAAGATTCGCCTTTCTTCTTGGCTGTAAACCGCCGACGAACACCAGAATCCGAAGTTTGGTATATGAAGGGGCCGCTCGGAAAAAACGAGATTGGAAAATTCCTCGTTAAAGCTGCAAAAGCTGCAAATTTGCCTGGGAATATCACCAATCACTCTGTGAGAAAAACGTGTATTTCCAGGCTAATGGATGCTGATGTGCCAGAGAATTACGTCGCCCAACTAAGTGGCCGCGCCACAAGAACTTAAAGAGCTTGGATTCATACAAGTCGGCTTCGACCACTCACCAACGAAAAATGTCCATGGTTTTAAGTCGTTCCTCTACTTCTCTCTTGACATCTTCCGCTTCAACTTCACAGCAACTACCACAACATCAAGTCACGGCATTTTCACCTCCATCGTCTTTCCAACAGCAAGATATTTCGCTTTGTAAACGGTCGGCAATCGACGGTATGTTTTCAGGGGCAAACATTGGAAAAATCGAAAGATGTTCGTTCAATTTTTACACCAACGACAATCAAGCCAAAAATCTAACATCAGTGCCAGCTAAGAAGCGAAAAGTGATCATCAGCGATGACTCGGACTCGGACTGATTTGTTTCCTTCTTTTTTCTTTTGTTGTACATTAAATACAAATAATGTTATTGAAAATTTAAGCTTAGTTGCTGCCCCTCGAGGTCTCTTTTGCTTTTGAACGAAGAACGAACACCCTAGTTTAGTCATGTGACTCACTTCCATATTTGGCATTGCCGTTCTGAATAATAAATGTTGACTTGTAACAATTACTTTTGTTTTAATGTGGGAAAAATAAATAAGTTATTTACCAAACTTTGTCGGTCCGTACTGTCCGTACAGTCAAGACCTCGGGCAATATTTTTCCAGTACGGACCTCCAGTTTGGTAAATAACATATATTTATTTTTATAGGTGTATATTTTTTGGCGTACAGCATAATTAACCCAAAATTGGTTTGAAATTAATGTTCATCTGTCAAAATGTCAATTGCAACATCATCGTCCCTGCTGCTACAAATCTCACACTCCTTAATACTCTTTCTCTGACGTAATATTGCTTTCTTTAGAGGGAGTAAATTACTATGTAAACGGTACCAATGGCAGTGAAAGGGTTAACATGTGACTTTGTGTAACAAAATAGGTATAGGGGTGGGGTAAAAATATTTTTCTGTCGTACAGTGGCGGGGTTAAAGCATTTTTTGTTTTAAAAATAGTGGGGTTAAATAATTTTTGCAATCGAAGCTATAAACTTTCAAAATTCGCTATGGCTTATCCATGCGTTTTAAAGAAATTAATTGCGTGGTTAGAGTTCTTGATGACGTATGCAGTTAGACAAGTATGCATGATAAGAATAGATTTTAATATCAATAATCCAACGGCATACGTCATCTGTCCTATATATTCAATCCCAGTCTCTTTTTGTAACATCAGGAAGGCAACTTTGGTACTTAATATCTCTTTTAAGGGAAGCACGGGTGGCGCGTGCTGTTAGCGCGCTGCCTCTCACCAAAAAGTTAAGCCTGGTTAGACGGGGTTAGTACTTGGATGGGTGACCGAGCTTTGAACTTATGTGAGTAGAGTTGTAGTTGATCTCTCCTGTGCTTCGAGGGTTTTTCGCCGGGTTCTCCGGTTTTCCTCCCTCCATAAAATCAACACCTAACATCTTAGCTGTGATCCGTGGTCTGAGCTGTGTCGTATGGCGGCTGCCTGGAGCGCCTTTGATATGCCTCGACACGGCCACGTTGATCTGCGTCCTTCGTAATTCAGACGCTGGCTGCGAGTAAGGATGATTAGCCCCCAGTCCTTTGTCCTTTGTCCTTTGTCCTTTGAATCCAAAATCATATTCAATCATAATATATTATATATATTTTAGTCAAGATAATTTCCCAGCAAATAATTTTCAAAAAAGCCATAACGATAAAGTTTGGAAAAACATAATTTAATTTACTAACGTTTCGTCACTATTCAAGTAACATCGTCAGAGTGATAAATATTTACACGATTTCGACTAATATACTTAACTGATACAAAAATAGATGTGATGAAATTGTATCAGTTAAGTATATTAGTCGAAATCGTGTAAATATTTATCACTGATGATGTTACTTGGATAGTGACGAAACGTTAGTAAATTAAATTATGTTTTTCCAAACTTCATCGTTATGGCTTTTTTGAAAATTATTTGCTGGACAATTATCTTCTTGACTAGACTACGCTTTCCGCCTTGTATATCAATATCTACAATATATATTATACATTCCTTGCTTTCTCATTACGTAAGTAACTTTATCGAAAACTTAATACAAGTTATTATCCATAATTTCTATAGGTAATCGTATGGGGCCGAGGAAAATTAACGTTTAATTTCACGAGTGTTTTCAAAAGTCTACAAAATTGCTCGAGTCGCGAAGCGACGAGGGTAGTTTGTAAGATTTTGAAAACAGAATGTTGCTTTTTTAATGTGTTTTTTCCCCTAGATTGCAACCATCACGGAATAAAAGCAGTTTGAGGAACCCTTCTAGTCAGCAACAAGCTGGACACGAGTTTTCCACTCGGACATACGATGCAGACGAAAGTTCTACCGTCGATGAAAGCAGTTTAGTCAGTTTGACTGAAGAGAAAAAAGTTTTCGAGAAGCTTGAAAGAGAAGCAGAGGTGAGTTTCTCAGTGGCGCAGCTACAGGCGGGGGCGGTCTTCTCAGGATCTTTGACGGTTGTTTGTCAGAAAATCGTGATGTTCTGTTTGAAAACAAAATGGATAGCCGAAATGGATAATAACTTGTATTAAGTTTCCGATAAAGTTACTTAGTTAATGAGAAAACGAAAAATGTATACTAGTGACAAAAAGTCGATCAGGTCTTGTTACACCAGTGTCAAACGCAACTTCCTTTCAGCAATAACAAGCGATTTGGTTGTTTTTACTCAGCTTTGGCTCGGGGTTTTTCCCCTTTGGGGGGGGGGGGGGGGGGGGGAGGTGTCACATTTTTGCACTTTTTACTTTTGCTTCTATTCATACTTCCGGTGAGTTGTTAGCCATTTGGTGGAGTGAGGCCGTTAGGCATGTTGTAAGTTCTTTGCTCCTTTTGCTTTTGGATTTGGGCAAAAAGTTGAACAGCTTTGCTAGGCCGTCGGCTGAGGGTCGAAAAGCTTCACTTCACTAGCACATGTTTCTAATCTAAAGGAACTTCACATATTCTGGTAGGGTAAAGCACGCTGAATCCAAATCTAAAAAGTTCCTGGCATTTCCTCCTGTAGTTTTTGAGAATTTCGCGATCAAAATCTTCAAAATTACAGGTTTCGAAATCGCTTAAAAATAAAATAACATACCTCAAAAGGCTCATTCCTAATACCCAGTCTTCACGCGCCATATAGTGTCACAATGGTGTCATGCTAAAAACGTAATTTCCGGATCCTTTTGGGCAATGTGATTTTGTAATGGAGGTAAATACACGATATTCCCTTCGATTTTCTGTACATCTCACTAATATATATGCCTGCGAAGGCTGCGATCATGCTGATATGTGTGTTGAGATATTTAATAGCAACATCTAGCCTTCCAAGAGTATGAACTGAATGTGAATTTCTTATTCATCAGGTAAGTCAAGAACAAAATATATCGAAACTTTAACTGGTGCTACGAAATACATCTTCTGAATCTGTTGAATCCTTTGAATATCTACAATAAACAAGTAAATATCTGATTAGAATACTCACCTCTCTGCTGTACGTAGATTTAAATTTCTCTACATATTCATCATCATCATCATCATCATCATCATCACAGTCCATTTCTTCATCACCAATTTCATCATCAATTAACTCTGATTCCATTTCATTAAGTTCTTGCTCTTCTGCATTCTCACAGCTATTGCATTGACAAAGTTCTGTACATTTGAGGTTTGCTTTGTGACATGAACACTTTCTTGTTTGGCAACCCTTTTTGCATTTGCAACAGACATATTCTAAAATACTGTCAGGAGCAGGCTCTAGTGTCCCCCAGGTAATTGCTAATTCATCTGACTCAAGTTTCCAACCATAGCCTACTGGTGATGGTGCTGCTACAATAGGAATGGTAGAATGCTTGCGTATGTAGCTCTCAAAGTTCACTCTCAGAATGTGCTGTTGTAAACTGTCTGAGTTGGGTGGTAGTGATTCCTCAGTAACCTTTCCAAGTTTGAACATTCTGTAACGGGCATTGTTGACATCAGTAGCATCTTGTTGACCATAAAGGCAGCAAACATATTGCTCCAGGAGAGTGGCGATATTGTCTGGCACATGTATGTCTTCTCCAAGTGTCTCAAATGCTTCATTTTTGCTTCTGGCCACTCCAAGTGACCGTGCTTTGCCCTTACCAAAGAAAGCACTTGTTGAATCAGATCCTAGATAAAAATTATATTTATTAAAATATATAAAACACTTAACTAGTGTGTTTAAGTAGCACATAATTGTATTGATCTTAACAGCCTGTAACTATAGAAAAGTATTTCAATGTTTTGAGCATAGGCCCTGGCCTTTAAGGAAAAGGCTTGAAATGTTGAAATGGATATAGCTTTCTCACCTATAAAAAGTGAGTCTGGGTTCTGTTACCCATTTGGTCCTGGAAGTAAAATTTCACTTTTTATTGGTAAGGAAACTCTATTCAGTGTATTAATTTAATTTTACAACCATTAGCACATTTTATATGACAACTGCTATTTTACCAGTAAAAATATGGAATGGGATAATTGCTTTGCACCATCTAGGGCCAAGATAAGCAGCAACTTGGGCAATGTCAATTCTTCTTCGGTTGTTTCCAGTTCCTGTATCGAGTATGAGCCTGGCAGGTATGGTGGCTTGACATGCTAATGCAATAACAAACACATCAGTGTCTGGGCTCTTGATGACGATATTATCAGTTGATGTTGCAGCATGTTGTGCATGAACAAACATTTTGGTATCCGCCTCTTCGTGGTCACATTCTAACTCTGGAATTTCGTTGAAAGCAACAGCATCACCATTTGACTGATAGTGGTAGCATTTTTCTTCTTTGGTTACAAACAATTCCTTTGATTGTAGTGCTGAACCAGGGACCTTTCTCCATTGCTTCACCAGAAAATCTACCAACCCTTCTTTATTGCTGCCCATGCTCAGGAACTTTTTCCACTGTTTTGGTACCTTTTGTTGCTCGCTGAGGATTGAAACAGCATCAGTGCTTTCAATGAATAAAATACGCCAGCGCGATGGATCGCGCTCGCCAGAGCAGATTTCACAACTGGGCAGCGCGATTTGGTTTTTCTTGAAAAACAGCGCCGGTTTATGTTGATGACTTCCTGTTACATTTCCTGGGTCAATTTTAACAGTCTATTATCATAAAAATGAACTTCAAACCAATGTTTTAAGTGTCATTTGCGGTTTTCATCTGCACAACTAGCATAAAGGTTGAGATTTTGTAGTGTTTATCCCGATATTGCCGCGCTGGAACACGCAGCGGACGTCCCCGTGAGCAAATGAACGCTATTTTGCATTTTCGCCTAGTCTTTTAATAATACGAATATCAATTAAACAATATGCAGCAAGACAATAAGTACGTCACTGGAGAGTGCAGTTAGCCTGCCACTAGAAACAAACTAAAAATATTTAATATCTAAACCCGTTAATTTAATAAAACCAAGAACAATTTGTTCAAAACCACGCCGCCGGTTTATTGATTTGTTTTTATAAGCTAGACTGTATACTCCTGCACAGAGTAAACAAGAGATATTCCATTATTTTCATATTATATACAACTGAGCATTTATTTACTCCATTTCTAGGCAGTGGAAGATAATCTGCAAGCGCATTTTATGACAAATTACTTATCTGCCAGCGCGATCAATCGCGCTGGCAGAACGAACTTGGGAGCGTGTGGGCGAGCGCGAGCGCGATGGCGCTCGCCTCATTGAAAGCACTGCAGCATATGTACCAGCGGCTGCTCTGTTTAATCTTTCAGCATTTTTGGTGCTAACTGTGGGATATCTGTCTGTAACAAAGTCTATACGAGCTGATTTATTGTACACTGCAATGCCAATAACTTTCTTCAAAATACTGTCAGCTAACTCACCATATGTCTTGGGAATATCTTTTGCTCTCAGCATTTGCAGTAGGGCCATTCCATCAATGATTGTGGTACTGTTTAATGGGATTTGTTCAATTAGTGGTTTTCCAGCCTCATCTTCCAGCACATGAAGTAGTTTGGACTTGCATGTTTTGTTGAGACCACCAGAGTCAGTTGCCAGTGCCCTCGGAAATGGTCTGAGAGAATAGCTGAATAGAAGTTGAAGGTCAACATCTCGATTTTTGGCTATCAGCAGAAGTCTTGCCCAGAATCGACAATCATTTTTGATCACAACAAACTGACCAGAAGCTGTTTTGGTAGTTTTTGGTTTCACCATAGACTTGAATGTCCGTAGTCTCATTGTCTTGATCTTAGAAAAAATGTCTGGTTCTTCACATAAGATTTTTGTGTGTAGATAATCCTCAACTTTTTCATCTCCTTTCAGATATGCATTCTGCAAGTCAGCTGCTGTCTGATCATCTGTTACAACTCCACTACATATGTTTACCAATTCAGTTGGACTTTCTGGACTGAATGGGTTTGACATTGAGGAAATTGTGTCCATGATTTGTTTCACTGACTTTTCATGGGTATTGCAGATTGTTTTATCTTGATCTTTACGCTTCCTAAAAAGTAATATGCAGTCATGCAGTTCAGTATATGTGAATGAAATTTTCCATACAATACCTGCATGTACCGTACACGTATATATATTGGCCACAGTTTTCATCAAATCCATTTTGGGTACCGCACCTCATAGCCTTTTCCTGATCTGTGTTACAGGCTGGCATGGCACAATTAACTCAAGGATGATTTACATTTTTTAAATACTGTATTTATTAATATACCTTTGCTCCTCTGCTACACCAGCCATTAATTTGCACGTTCTGGTTATCGCACTTCTGTCAGCTTGAGCAAGGGCCCATCTATGAATTGCTCCTCTATTTTGAGTCATTCCCACAGTACCACCCTTGGTTTTAGAATCACGGTTGCAAGTTTGCTCAATAGTTTGGTCAGAAGCAATTGATGAAAAGCCATAGTTTTGTTGCCTTTGAACAGTCCACTGTGAACTCATTTCATGTGAAGCACCTAAAAGTATGTACGTAATTGAAAATTAGCCCAACTTCCCACAGGAATAAATATTCCAATTATAATCCAATTGATTTTTTTTGTATATGGTACAGTAGCAAAAGGATCGAGTTAGTTAATTACCTGGATGGGTCTTATCCAAGCAAATCATTTCCAGCCAGTATGCTGACATATATCGAGAATAATTTATGCGGTCATAGGCAAAGTACCATGGAAGCATTGCTCTCACTGCTGATAGGTGAAGATTCCAATCTGTAGTCCTTGTTGCTCTGATAAATGTTAGTAACAGCTGCACCATATCAATGTATGATGACCAAAATGCAAATGTTGCACTTCTTTCATTTTCATGTTCAACAAATGTCTCGTATCTGCAAGAAATAGGATTTTGCCATCAGGGGTGGCACTTGGGTGATTACAAATATTTTTTGGTAAGAGGGGTGGGGGATGAGGATCTGCAAATTGGTAGTGGGGGTGAGCAAATTTGTGAGATACACCCCCAAAAAAAGGTCTAGCACTGCCCCTGTTTACCATCAAGTTTATTTGTGGTCATAATCCCCATAGCATTTGGAAAAGTAATTATCCAATTATCGTCTTTGGAATAACCATTCCACAATGTTTCATGATCACAAGTGCACTTGTGATCAGCTTGTTAGTATAAAGTTAATTTAAATTAGTAAAAAGAACTTTACCTAGTTGCTATGCTGCTTAATATTACATCCCCTTCATAACTGTCAACATTATCTTTATCCAAGTTACTTTGGTAATCTTTTGCAAAACCAGTCACTTCTCCCTTTTCTGCATTAGACTGGGTGTCAAGAAATGCTTCAAACCTGAGCCTTTCCATAGCTTCAAAAACCAACTTGTGAGCACGTATACAGCGGTTATAGTGCTTTCCACTAAATACTCCATTGAGAGATCCTTGTGCCACAGTTTCAGATTCAACTAGGATATCCTACAATTAAGATTTTTTAATATTATATATTAATAATCTGAATGTCTTTCATATACAGTATGAATGAGATCCATTTATAGCCAGTGGATTAATTTTGATCCGGTCCTAGTATGCAAATATTTTTCAACCCGTCCTAGGACTGGAGAAAAATAGTGACCAAAATAAAGCAATATGGTAGGTACAGTAGGCTAATTCCCTCCTACGTACAACATTGTAAAGCAAGAACAGCCAAATGCTAACCTGCATCACGAAAACGACATGACATTGCTGTAACATATGACATACAGGCATGAAATTCTCCCAGACGAAAAATGAACTTAGAAAGAAATTCATCACATTTCCATCGTACTTGCTGAGCCTTGGCATAAACAGCTTCATCAAAGATTAGCACAGCATACTGGAGTTGCAACTGATTGGTAATGTCGGCACTCCTCCTCAAGATAGTGTAGATTGTTGAGATATCAGTCACTGGTGCATCCACGACAGGAAGATAACCAATCTTGGATATCGTAGAAGGGGTTTCAGCAAGCAGCGTGTTAAACCCTGTCCAACCGGGAAGACATGTTGATAATTCATCACAGTAGTATTTGCAGATGATATATGCAAAATCCAGCATCATACTTGAGTAGAGTAGTGTACCATATGTGGCCAGACTTGTATCCACACCGCCATCAATTGAATTGGCAATCGCATACAATTTCGGAGATTCTCTATTCCCTAGAATGTAGTTGTGCAACTCTTGTGGTGGGGCTTTTAATGATCGGACTAATTTCTTAATGGAAGTGGATCTAATCTGTTGAGTTGGCAGATGCTCAACATCACTTGTATGTTGGATAATAATACCATTTGCCATGTGGGTAGTCCCTCCTCCTGTTGGTGTTTCTCCAGGAAATCTATGTTATCCCATACCATCATTGTGAATTTGTTTGGGATAATCCCTTCTGGTATAACAACATTACTGCCTAGAGTTTGAGAGGCAAGTGCCGTGTCAAAAGACAGTACTGCTGAATGGGAAACTGAATTTTCAAAACCGTTTAAGATCCTTGTTAATTGATATGATCCTGTTATTTGTCTTACTGCCATGCCCAGACATAACGATTTGGGAGTTTGTCTTCTACCATTTGAATTGACATATATTATGTCTTGGGCAATAGAAAGAACCTTTAAATATTCTTTCTCTGTGATCTTGTGGCATGCATTAATGCTTACATCATGTGAAAACCCAAGAAGCCAAGTAAGGAATACTGCTAGGCGTGGGGGAACCATTTTTTCAGCATTATTGGTAGTTAATTCAGATTGTGTTGGAGGCCAATTTTGGTAAAAATTTGTACATTCTTTAATTTTACATTGGAGCATCATAGCAGCATGGAACAAGGTCCTCAGTTGTGCTTCCTCATCATTCGCTTCCTGCTTGTTTTGGCTTCCAGGGGTGGGAATTTCTATGTCATCTTCTTCCTCGCTGTCACTCTCTGTATCAGATTGTATTGTCATGCTTTCTTCAGCAATATCACCCATGCTGAGATCCTCACTGAAAACTATTATGTTCGATTTACCAGACTTATGGAAGACCAATTGTGGGTAGGTATTCTTCAATCTTGTCTTCAAACGGTGTTGTCTATAATTATAATAAATAATAAAGCATTTATTTAAACATGATAGCAATTAGCATACTACTTTTCTTCTTTTTTTGTACTGAGGAATATATCAATCCACATATACTGTAGTACTTGTATGCACAAACAGTACATTATAATTTCATTTATAACTGCTTTTAACAATAAGTCGCACTCACCTATAATTTGAGGCATCCAACTCTTCCTTGTCCAAAACCACCTTAAGAAATTCTTTAAAAAGGCTGCTCATGAACATGATTTGCCTGTCATTGATAATTCTTTTCTCTACAACTTCTTGACAAAAGTATGTATATGATTCCTCATAGAGCAATGTTTTCTCTTTCACTCGTTCATAGTTCAGGAAGTTTGTATACCGTATATAGCAGTTCCTGTGGTAGCATGCCTCTATAGCAACACAATCTTTGTCCCTGATATGTAGTAGAATTGTCTCATCCTTTTTTATTTCAGCAGCCTGTCTCAACTTCCCACCATCAAAGGTCTGACTTTGTGTGAGATTTTGAGGCTTTCTTTTCTTGGTTTTCTAAAAAAAAAAAATAAGAAGCTCAAAAATCTTGTCTCAATGTACAAGCATATACTGTTTAATTTATTCATGGCCTGTGCTTTAAGAAATCCAAAAGTTCAATGGAAACAAGCTCTTAGAAAGGGTCAAGGTGGTCATGGTATTATAGAAGACTGCAAATATACTCAACATATTTTGCCCTTTAAGGCCTTAACAGAACTGCAAAGTAATTTAAAATTATTGTTCACTTACCGGGCACGTGTATATGAGTTCTTTCTTTTTGCAGATGAGGCATATTCTTGGTAGGACAGGGGTTGACGATGACCCTGCAGTCTCACAGCCATGATGTGGTTCAGATCTTTTTCGTAGTTGTCTAGGTTTTTTCGCAGCAGGCTCACCACTTCTATTCCCACTAGGTTCAGATGTCTCTGGCACTGTTGCACTTGCTAGGCGCTGTGCTCTTTCGATTTTTTCTTTATCAGTGAACCTTCTATAACATTCGATGTGGTATTTTAAACCTGTTGGAACTGTTCCTTCATTTTCGAACGCCTCTTCATCGAGCTTGGAACAATACTGTAGCTTCACAGCTACGTCCGTTTGTAATCCTATGATAGAAAGCCATATTTTTCTGCTATTCCGGAATTTTGAAAATGTTGCTGGAGTAAAGTATTTTAAATTTCCATTCGAAGTTTCGCCAACATGAATAATACATGAGTGAAGCTCCTCCATATTTTGCATAAATATATATTTTGGTTGACAAAATAAAATCACATAGCTTAAAAGAGACCGGAAATGACATTTTTACTATAACAATTCTGCGGCGCGTGAAGACTGGGTATTAGGAATGATCCTTTTGAGGTATGTTATTTTATTTTTAAGCGATTTCGAAACCTGTAATTTTGAAGATTTTGATCGCGAAATTCTCAAAAACTACAGGAGGAAATGGCAGGAACTTTTTAGATTTGGATTCAGCGTGCTTTACTCTACCAGAATATGTGAAGTTCCTTTAGATTAGAAACATGTGCGGAAAAAATCGTTTCTAGAGCACTTTTCGACCCTCAGCCGACGGCCTATGCCTTTTGATCAAGGTGTTCTTGCACATTGTTGGTAGATTTCGAAATATACTGAAGGTGACGTAATACGGGAAACATTTTTTTTCAACTTTCAACGCAACAAAGTTGCGTTGCAAGTTGAAAAGCGTTGTTGCACGTATTACCACCAACCTTAAACAATGTCACGCAACAATGATTTTGTTGCACGTCGAAAAAATTTGTTGAAAAAAGTAGGCTCCAGTTCTACTTGCTGCAACATGCTTATTCATCTTGCGACAAAATCATTGTTGCGTGACAATGTTTAAGGTGGGTGGTAATACGTGCAACAACGCTATTCAACTTGCATCGCAACAATGTTGCAGCAAGTTGTTGCTCGTGTTACTTCACCTTGAGTGACTTTGTAGTTTAACCGTGATCAGATGTGGCTGACAACTGTCTTGATTGTAAATATGTTCATCAGTGTGAAGTATGCATGCACCACATTCAGCCTTCGATCCAATCTTCCTCGGCCCACTCCCACCTTTGCTAGCGCGGTATAGAGCCCCTGCGGAGGAGAGATGCCTTCGACTCAGGCTTCGATTTTGCAATAACACTACAATCAGTATGTTTTACCCAAGCACCTCCTTAGCCTGGTACATGAAGACCTAACCATGGTATGGTTAGGCATACATGAAGACCGAACGTCTATTGATATTATTAATTTATAATATATATTACAATCCGTCGTAGTCCAGGTAGGTATAACTTATTTATATATCGGCACGTTAATTCTGCCTTGCGTATATTGTTAAAATATTGGGAAAATTGACTACAGTAAAATAATGCCACGGCAGTGCCGTGGCGCCCGCTACGGCCCTGCTATGTCACAAGACGTCACACACGCGCAACTTTTCTCGGCACTCACAAAAAGCAGGAAATCAAAATGGCTCGGGGTAGGAGATTGAATGTTATAGACGCAGTCAATAAACTTTCACGAGTAAGTGACACATATCGGTAACCTATTATAACTGATAAATGTCATGAGTATGCCACACTTAGGTTAAATAAATCCACGCGTTTTTCTGATCTAAACGGCAGAAATCTACTATAGACCACTTTCATAAAAGCGACTAATTTGAATATTCTTTTATGTGCATCTTAATAAGCTTTTCTAGCCTCGTTTGTGTGTCTGCAATTCAAAAGAATTTTTGCTTCATAACGATGCCAGAAATGCTCATTTAGATGCACATAAAATAACATTTAAAGTAGTTGCCTTTATGAAAGAAGTCTTTATTCAACACATCAGCTGGGGTGGCAAACACGGGTGGCGTGTGCTGTTAGCGCGCTCCCTCTCACCAAAAAGTTAAGCCCGGTTAGACGGGGTTAGTACTGGGATGGGCGACCGCTTGGGAATCACCCCGTTGTCGAGCTCTGAACTCATGTGAGTAGAGTTGTAGTTGATCTCTCCTGTGCTTCGAGGGTTTTTCGCCTGGTTCTCCGGTTTTCCTCCCTCCGTAAAATCAACATCTAGATGTACATCTTAGCTGTGATCCGTGGTCTGAACTGTGTCGTATGGCTGCTGCTTGGAGCACCTTTGATATGCCTCGACACGGCCACGTTGATCTGCGTCCTTCGTAATTCAGCCGCTGGCTGCGAATAAGGATGATTAGCCACCAGTCCTTTATCCTTTTCCCTTTACATTTCAACACCTAAAGCGCTGACGGATGTTAGTAATGTTAAGTGCCATAGCTACCGTACAGATCCAACACAGAACGATTAATGGATTTTTCTGTTGTCACTGTCGTGCAAAGTCCTTACGGTCAGTGTGAGAAAAAGTGGTCACGCCCACTGACCACGCCCAATGATTACGCCCATTTGTCAGAAATTTGGAAGTCTTGCTCCCCCCCCCCCCTTCTCAAAATTCTTAGCTACGCCACTGGAGTTTATTATATAAAGTACTGAGATTTCCATGAAATTAAGGTTTCCGTATACCTTCAGGGATATGTCTCCAGTCTAAAAAGCACAGCGCGTCCGCATGACATCGCAGATACCAGGTTTTAACCCCTACATGGACTTAAAGCTTATAAAATTTGCGACAAGTATATAGAGAATAATAATACATGGATGTGCGGAAATATGAAATTTATTTCGAGTGTTGACCAGGATATCTCACGAGTGAG
Source organism: Paragorgia papillata (assembly GCA_035771165.1). NCBI lineage: Eukaryota > Metazoa > Cnidaria > Anthozoa > Scleralcyonacea > Coralliidae > Paragorgia > Paragorgia papillata. The sequence continues at coordinate 59,212 of JAWNZC010000455.1, read as the reverse complement.
CAAAGCGAACAAGTGACATATCCTGTTCAACACGAGAAATAAATTTCATATTTCCAAACATCCATGGAAATTGTTCTGTTTATTATTAATATAAAAAATAGTGCTATTGCCCCACAAAAATAGAGTATTACTCTAATGCGTATTACTAGTATACTCTAGTGTGCGTTTCATGATAATCGACACATGTGAGATTATTGGTTTTATTAGTGGCGGAAAACTCAATAAACCACTCTATTTTATATAACAAATGCTAATAATTTTTGGTTTTAATGAATCAACGAATTTTCCACAACTTTTCGCCTTTTCACAACCTTTAACTTGAAGCGGCTTTTATTATTTTTAAATTTGATTGATTGCTGGGAGTCTTCTACAAAGGGCTGAAAATCCGTCTCGGTTTTTTGTGATATTCGATTCTAGTGAAAAGTTATACAACATTTTGTAAATTGACAGAAAAAAGCCTGCAGTAAACGCACGGAATGGCCGTCGACGGAAAACCTTCCGGAATTATCGAATTCCACAACACGGTTTTGTTGGTGATATATTTATCTGTATCGTCTCCTAAAATGTCCCCTTGTTGCGAAGAATACATTTTGAGTTAACGGCACTTGAAAGAAAATTTTACTTTAAATTTTACTCCCGGTCAAAAACTTCACATCGTTATTTCTCTGTCACCATTTGCTCGTTTTTATTATTTTTCTATTTTTTGTTTAAAGTGCTTATGAAACGGAAATTAAATTTGTCTTATTAGAAAGAACACTTAAAATTATAGAGTAACATTTTTTGCAGTTTTTCGTTTCCTCGCTTTGTTCTGAAGATATTTTAGTTTGTTTGATATGCAAATTAAACATTTTGACGTCGTAGATGCGTAATGAGCTATAGGAGAAGGTTAGATATCTTTTCTTTTATCAAACCAAATTAATTTGAATGAAGCATGTGGATGTGTTTCGCCCAGAACACTAAACATGTAGATTAACAAGTGATTATTATATTTGATAATAGCAAAGATATATAACTTTTTCGATAACTTATTATGCACGTATGACGTCAAAATGTTTAATTTGCATATCAAACAAACTAAAATATCTCAAGAACGAAGCAAGGAAACGAGAAACTGCAAAATATATTACTCTACCATTTTAAGTGTTCTTTCAAATAAGACAAACTTAATTTTCGTTTCATATAGGTACTTTAAAATAATGCCTTCTCTGGTTCTTCGACCGCGCTATGACCACCTCCTAAACTTTGCCATGGCATAGAAAGAACTAACGAAGTTCATATTTTTGCTACTCTAGGCTCTTGATGCTTCTTACAGAAACTTTCAGCACCGCATGCGTGCAACTCAACAACATGCCATTGGTAGTATGGCCAGTTCAATGTCTTTTCACCACCTGCCCAGCTACCATTCATTTCATTCTCCAGAAAATGTTGCCAACTCCAGACAAGTACGGACTGCTTTGAGTGTACCAGGTAAATTTTTTAAGTCAGTACAGTAATATATAGACGCTCAATGTGTATAGCTTTTTTGGTGTCTACAAACAATGTACGCTGTTTAGGTTTTTACATATAGGTGATTGGTTTCTTGAGAAATAAATTAGATAATGGCTCATTTGCAATCACTTGAAAGTCAAATTTGCTTTGTCCGCTTTTTGTGCTATTATAGCAGCTCGACGGTACGCTATTAAATTTGACTGAAATTCGACGTTTAACTCGACGTCGCATTTACGTCGCATTACCGACGATAATTCGAATTAATTCGTCTGAATTAAATTCGTCTGTTGTGCGACGTTTAGCGCAGGCCTAAGCAAATTAATGTTTGCAATCAATCCCTTGAGATTTAGGAGACAAAGATACGGCGGCCATATTGGAAAAAACAATACTCCAAATACAATAGCTGCTAATGAGATTCTCTTGTTAACGTTCCTCTAAAGGCCTGGCCAAACGCTTTCAACATCGCATTCAACATTGTTGAACGATGTTGAATAATGTTGAAAGCACGAGTGGCCAAATGAATTCAACATCGTTCAACATTCATGAATGACAATTAATTGAACGCGGGCTACCACAAAAGCTGGAATCGACAATATCCCGCATGGCGCATGTCTCTGTTCAACAAAGTTGAATGAAATGTGGCCAAATGCGTTCAACACCTTTCAACATTTTGAGAACAATAGAAATGTTGAACGCGTGTTGAACGAAAATTTGAACATGTTCAAATTTCGTTCAACGTCATTCAACACCATTCAACAACGTTCAACATCATTCAACAGGGGTGGCCAAACGCTTTCAACATGTTGAATGAAATGTTGAAAGCGTTTGGCCAGGCCTTAAGATGGACGCCATGATGTCGAATGGAAACTAAAGCCGCTGTTACACGATGCAACGATTTGTGAAACCTGTGTCGCAGTGCTATTGCGAAACAGGTTTCAAGACAGATTGCATTGCAACGTGTAACACCTCCTCGTTTTATGAACCTGTGTCGAATTCCATTGCGAGACAGGTCACAAACCGTTGGGCGAAGTTGAAGTGCATCCTACTTTGGTGAAACATGTCTCGGAATGCAAAGCAACACAGTTTAAAAACTAGGTGTTGCATGTTGCAATCTGTCTTGAAATCTGTCAGCGCATAGCTTTCACGAAAAATTTCATCGTGTAACAGCGGCTTAAGAATACACACTCTGCTGTAGGTCAAATTTATAGCTATACTGGAAATACATGAACGCAACAATTCCTCGCCTGCTTTTACATGCATTTTCGTAAATAGGCCTCTCCCCCTAATTAAAATGAAACACCTGATTTGTTTTTGTATAAGTAACCCATACCCCACGCTCTTTACATCATGTTATACATGCAGTTTTGCTATTATTGACAAGTTTCCAAGGCAGTTTTTATTGGAAAATATATAGCAGTGGTTGAGGAAAAACTTGTTGCCTCGTCCTGATAGCATCAGAAAGGAACCACTATAATTCTCAGTAAAACATGGCAAAAACAATCAATTACATAAGTTCATAAGTTGACTAACTGTTTTAATAATAGAAGTTACTATCACAAGTGAAGTGCTGCCTCAAATGGGATGAAAACCTTTACCCTACTCCGCAGGCAACTTTGTGCAGTCTTTGTACACCCCTTGCCCACTCCATGCGAGTTTGCCCACTCCACCCAAGTTTGCCCATTCCACTCAAGTTTGCCGACTCCACCAAAGTTTGCCCACTCCACCAAAGTTTGCCCATTCTACCCAGGTTTGCCCACTCCCCCCAAGTTTGCCCACTCCCCCCAAGTTTACCGCCTACACCGAAGTTTGCCCACTTTACCCGAGTTTGCTCACTTCACCCGAGTGTGCCCACTCCACCCGAGTTTGTCCACTCTATTTCTATCCGAGTTTGTCCACTCATTCATGCATTCATTTATTCATTCATTTATTCGTTTATTTATTTATTTATTTATTTATTTATTCATTCATTCATTCATTCATTCATTCATTCATTCATTCATTCATTCATTCATTCATTCATTCATTCATTCATTCATTCATTCATTCATTCATTCATTCATTTATTTATTTGGCCACGTTCATGCACCATCCATCAATGCATTTATTCATTCATTTATTCTCATTCATAAATGCATACATGCATTCATTCATATATTTTTCTAATTCTGTACTTTTTAGACAGCACAGTTGAGTTCCGTCCGCTAACACTGTTGAACGAATCCGGGATTTTAGACCATTTTAAGCCGCCTGTGATGACTCGAAGACATTCGGACACCGCTGTTACTTTTCAATCTAGTCAGCAAGGTCTTTCCACTGCTAAAATAGATCATTCAAACGACATTTCTCACTCCGCCGTGTAAGTGACTTGTTGTATTTCAGTTGTCTTTTGCTGTATTATTATATATGTTAACAATTATATTTATTAATCAGACTTTGCGGAGCCTCTCCCTCACTTTATATAGTATTATATTTTATGAAACATTCAATTGCACATCGAGGCTCAATCTTATGGAATGCACTGTGATGAAGATAGTTTACAAAGTGTACAAATGTTTTGTAAAATGGTTATAAAAAGGACGACACTCTCCTAAGAATGGACTTTAATGCCTTATCAGTGCAATCAATTCCAAATTTTATGCCTGATTTTATATTATGTTAATTATCTTTTATATAATTTTACTCTACATATCTGTAGTTAAAGTATAGATTTAATTTATTAATTAGATTTTATTATATTACAATAGTTTAGAATTTGATACACGGACGCCACAAGCGGCAAGGCTTAAACTCCATCGTGTTTAAATAAAGATTATTGTATTGTATTGCATTGCGTTGCGTTGCGTTGTATTGTATTGTATTGTATTGTATTGTATTGTATTGTATTGTATTGTATTGTATTGTATTGTATTGTATTGTATTGTATTGTAGAGCCTGTACGTGCAACAGCTTTTGTGTAGCAAGTTGCTATAAGACGTTCCGAAGAGTATAGAATCACTCCTACTCTTTGCAAACAATTTGTTGCATAACAGTTTGCATCACGCCTCAACTGGAACCATAGTCAATCAAAATATGGTCTGGAAACTCGGCGAAAGTCTTTGTTCGATCTTTTTGTTCACGTTTATGAAAACCTGTGCACGTTGAAGACCATGTAATTTTGATATAATGAAGCCTCCAGGCTGAAATTTAGCCAATTAAACATCCAATATTATATGTAAGAACCATTGTTCAGACTGATAAATATATGAAGCAGTTTCTTATGTGAAAAATCACTAAAGCTCAGAACACACAGTTTATTGTTATATGTTACTTTGACATGAATATGCAGAAAACTGTACATTAAATGGGTTGTCAATGTTTAGTATGAATATTAGACCTTTCATGGTCAATAGTTCACTAGTTAAAACAAATTCTAATAAACTTTAAACATACGACAACTTTTTTATTTTTAATAGTAAACATGTTTGGGGAAAACTTATGCCATCTTCAGTACATAAATGTGTAGTTAACTGATTTATAGTTACATACAAGTGTCAATTAATTTATATATATATAATAAAATAAAAGTAGCGTGCTGCGTAGGCAGTGTAGAAACAACAATCGAAATATAGTAAGGTTAGATATATTGCCGAAACAGAGAACGTAGGAGTCTAACGTTTCGAGCGAAGGCCCTTCGTCATATACACACAGTGAATAAGAAAAGTAAACATTTCTACTGTTCTTTTGCTGTTGCTATGGTAACATATTAGTTTCCTTTTATATAATTCATTGTTTTCAACCAGAGGTAAAGCGGATATTTCAAGCAAAATTATTCAAGAGCTAGTGTTCCAGAAAATGTCGAAGTACATGTACCTTATCACGGTCATGCTCGGCAACATTCCAAATTTCCTTCGCTCTATCGCTATGCCTATAGAGCGTTTTCATCTGACGTCACGGCGGCCATATTGGTGTACCAAAACAATGAAATGGCGGCCATATTGGTGTACGGTATGGGAATTAGCTCTTTCTTATTCAAATATTTCGTATTGTTTCACCACCCCAATGAGGCCACCGATCACGTGAGTGAAAACGCTCTATAGCTTTCTTTTTGTAAACACAGGCAAAAGTTCGTAAATTTTCTAGTGTATTCATTTTCATTAATAGCTTACACTCCTCCTTCAATAGTTTAAATTAGTTCAAAGTAAACAAAAAAGCATTTTCAGACCGAAAAACCTTGCAGATTAGTTTAGTGTTATTGCTTGACTACGTCTGCAAAGTTTCAGCCTAATTAATCAAATTATTGTGAAGATATATATATATATATATATATATATATATATATATATATATATATATATATGCCTTGTGTTCCTTTTGCTTCAACACCATGCCAAGGTAATTACGTCATAACTCAAAATCACATTGTGTGAAATAACTCCAGAGCGGAATAAGATATGAAAGTCAGTGTAAAAACCATTTTCCATTATTTTTGGTGTTCTTCTTAAAAAAGACACACAAAAGGCACACTTTAATAAGTCGAAACCTTTTACAAGTTCTGGAAACGATGTTATCAATATGAATTATGGGTAGGAAATGTATTATCATATTTTGTATTTTATTCGCGCATGAATAGTACGCCGTCTGCTTCAACGCCGTATAGTTGAGTCGTATTATACGACTCGTCGTATTTAATGGCTCTGTCGAACTTAAATACGCCGTTTATCACAGGCCTAAGTTATTTATAACATGACCCCTAAGGAGGTTTTCAATTCAAATAGACAATTAATGTCGCAAAAGACGTCAAAGCTGAGAAAGAAATATCCTCAGAGAAACATGACAAAAAAATTTCATGATTTTCTTACACTGCTAAAGGTTAAGTCAACCGAAAAATTCGGCTGACTCGAGCGGGATTTGAACCACCGGCCCGCCGCTCTACCTGTTCATATCGAGCCGCACAGGGATTGGAAACGAGCGACAACGTAAACGCTAATCCGTGAGGAGGTGCAGTGTTTCAATTCTATTACATCCTCAGAGAACATAAGAAAATTTTTCATGATTTTCTAGTAAAGTCAACCGAAACATTCGGCTGACTCGAGCGGGATTTGAAATTTCAAATACACTCGGCTCGAGTCAGCCGAATTTTTCGGTTGACTTTAGCAGTGTAAGAAAATCATGAAAAATTTTGTGAGAAGGAAGGCTATACATGCAGGCAAGCACCTCTAAATAGGCCAAAGAAGTGGAAACGTTTGTGTGAGCACAGTGAGCAGAGAAATTTATAATACGCTGCTATGGTCTATGCTACTGAATTTAGTTACAATTAGCACATAGTCGTGAACTGGCAATCTCAAACTCAATAATTCATGAGAAAACACAAAGGAAATCAGTACCGTGTCGGTGGTTTGGATATCGGAAGAAGAAATTACATAAATTAAGCAAACTTTCATCTTGATTTTCTCTTAGAATACTGATTTGTTTGAGATGCTATATCATACACTCGGAGGAGTGTTTCATCAGGATATCCAAACACCTCGAAGTTTGTTCAAAAAGCCCGGTGTCAAGCGAAATTTATGACCTCTGCGAAATACCTGACCAAGCGTGACGGGTCATGTATTTCGCGCCTGTAGGCGCGAAATACATGACCGCTTGCTAAATACATGACCGCTTGCTAAATATCTGAGGCCTGGGTCGAACCATAATGGCCGTCGAAGGAAACGAATTATCTAATGTTTATATAATATAAGATGTTTATAATGTATCGTATCCACCTCCGAAACTGGATTTAATTTGATATTGATGAAGGACGATGGAAGGCACACCTTATCAGCCGAAAACAAGCCAATAAACTATCTGCTCTCATATTGTCATTTTTTTTCACCCACAGTATTTGTCAGTACTGTATATCACCTACTGCAGTACATGTTCTTTCAATCATGATACAGTAGATCCTTGATACCAACACAACAGTCAACTATGTGTTATGAAATAATACACATCTCTCCTTGGATCAGTTGAGTGTAAACTGTAATGGATTATGACCAATGAAATTTATAACGCCATAAACAGCCAGGGTGAATTTCAGAATTCTCTGCACCAAAGATTTTCAAACATTTATTATTTGTGCGCCAAAAAACTAGAAAGCTTGCGCCAAAAAAACCTGCACCATAACTATGAGCTTGTCAATCTGTGCCAAAAACGTGCGCCAAAATTTTTGAGGTAAATGCTCTGCGCCAAAGATCTTGGTCAAATACCCCCTCAAATTCAGTTTGGATAAACAGCATGAGACACTCTGAATTCAGAGTGAAGACAGCTTTGCCCCATAATAAAGAGTCATGGTGATTCATCATTCACACATGTTTTATAAACAGTTGTGCAAAACAACCACCACATACATAATCGGAAAAGTGGTAGTAATTTGTATTTTAAATAATAAAATTATTTCTCTGCTTTTTTCAATAATTACTATGAAAAACCAAAAGTAGCCACCCTTCTTATCACAAAAAACCTTCTTTTGTGATAATAATTTCTAGTAGAATTATAGTTTTAGGTGTAGGGTTGGTTAGACAAGACAATTTTTATTTAGTACCATATTTACATAACATATATAGGGAGTAGGTACAGTATATACAATGATGAGCAAATGTAGCTCTCCACGTGCTCCTAGACCAGGCACTTTGTTATTTTACTCTGTAAAATGCAAGATGGTTTTACTATTTAAGAGAGAGTCTTTAGGAGTCCAAAGGGTTAATAAGTTCTGTTCAAGCACGAATTACAATATAAGCTGAGAAAGATCATTATAATATAAATATATCCTGTAGCTTTGCAAGCCACATTCAAGAAAGCTTATAGAAATCTTAATGCTGGTGCCAGTTGTTCAAAGGTTGATTAGAGCTAATACTGGGTGAAATGTTTTATTTCAGTCCATTCCGACAAATATGTAGTGTTATAATTTCAAACTTCACTAGCTTACACACAGGATGTACTTTGTACATGATTTCCGAAATAGGTGTGTAGGCTAAAAGTTCACTTGATAAAAAACCTTTACCACTTATCAATTATTATGCAGTTGCCCTGACAAGAAGTAGCTTAACTTTCCTAAGCAAGTCCAGAGAATTGCTCTCAATATTTAAATAATCCAGGATTAACCTAATTTACTTTTGAATAACTGGGCCCAACTGTATAATTAAATAAATTACTGTTAACAATAAAAGTTTTGGGAAAGGGCAGTTGAAAGTCAACACCAATGCAGCTACCATGAAGAAATTGACCACGTCAGTCACAACCAAGCCAGTCTTCATTGTCATCTTTCCTGCAGATTTTGCATACAGCTGTATTTCTTCCACTGCAACAAAAAAAGAATTGCATGTACATGTAGTATGCTGCAAATATTGTTCAATTTAAGACTTTAGTGGTTTATTTTCCCCTCGTTACTGATGCTTATTTGGCATACTGTGGAATGCAATTTGATCCTAAAAATATATACTTCTGTGGAGGGTAAAACAGAATCTCACAGTTGGAAATTAACAATGTAACAAAGAAAAACTATTCTGGCAGTTGATGGCATAACAACAACGTTTTGCAATGGTTGCAAATTAACTATTACACTTAAATTAATTAAAGGACATCTTGCACAGAAGCCTATAACAAAACCAATAACACTTTACGTAAACCAACAATGTTTATAGTGCAAGTGAATTATTTCTTTACACATGTTTGTTCCTAAAAATAATACACTAGTATCGAGACAATCTTTATAAATAATTATAGTATGAATAGTATGAATACAACAGTCTGAACTATGAACTGATCCTCGGGTTATCTGAACCGAGTTCTACGTACCTTTTATTTACAGCTTTTCGATGGAGGCTTGATTGCTGCAACGCCAACACAGCCAGTGATAGTGTCAGTTGTTGAATTAGCCATTTGTTGACAAAATATCAGCGAAAAACGAGAGTAAGGAAGGTTGTAAACGACTGTAGAGATTCAGCTGGAACAGTTGCGAAATATATGAGCCAAAGTCTATCATGCGCATCATCTGCGCATGTGCAAAACCATAATAGTCATGTATTTCGCAGGTCACAAATTTCGCGTTACACCGGTTTCGCCTCGGTTTTCAACAAACGTCTCGGTGTTTGGATATTCTGATGAAACACTCCTCCTCGTGTATGATATATTAAATGAAAAAATACGGCTGCGGTATAGTAGGTATACAGATAACCCTTGCCGGCTTGTCCGTAAAGCAAATTTAAAAGTTTGTATACTAGAGTGGGCCACTCGGATCACAGAAAAGTGTCCAGTGTAAGCAAGCTAACTATAAGAGGAAATATATATGACCTTTGTGTCGGGACAAGCAAAACTGTCTTTAATAAGCGCGTGTCCGTATGGTGTCCATAACGCGAAAATCTGTACGAGAGTGGGTCACTTGGGGTCACAGAAAAGTGTCCGGTAGCGGGTTTATGTTAGGCCCGTTTCAGACGGCGTATTTATCATGAGCCGTATCTAATACAAATTGGTTCGACCATAGTTCGACCAAAAAACGACGTTTGATTCAGACGCCGTATTTATTGAGTCGAATATAATTAAATGCATATTCGTATTCAAATTGTGGGTAATATCATACATTAAACATTACTATATAATTTATGCATTAGATACGGCTCATGAAAAATACGTCGTTTGAATCAAAGTTGTGTCACAGTCGTATAATACGACCGCGACGGCCGTATTTAATAATTAGGTCGACCTTAATGCAAACTGCCGTATTTAATTGATTCAGACGGCGTATTTTTCATGAACTTAATTCTAGTATTAGATACGGCTCATGAAAAATACGCCGTCTGAAACGGGCCTAAGAGGAAATATATATAAGCTTTGTGTCGAGACAAACCAAAATGTCTATAATATAGCTTATCAAATCATTAAAAATTCATGAAGAAAATTCAAAAGAAATGTAATCAATATCTGTAAATCGCATACAGATTCGTTCTGATTTACATAAACTGTTTCCTCAATTTACGTAGCTAAAATCACTCCAACTTGAAAAATAGTTGAAAAATAAGTACGATAAAGCATTCGCAGTCGATCTGTACCAGTGTACCTGATTTACTAAAACAAGACGAGGGGTTTGCATTAATGTTTTCTAGTATAGCGGGTGTCTGCATGTATAATGTCCGTAAAGCGGACTGTATTGTTCTAACGTGCTGACAGAGAGACTGAGACATTTTCAAGACGTCAGTCGCGCCCCCAAATGATCTTCCCACTTCTAAATTTCACGACGTTGACGCAATTGAAGAGTTGTTATTATGGCTAAGTAAGCTTCCATTGACGTCAAGACAACGTCAATCAGATATTCGCTTAGACGTTTATTTATTAGCATTTTATAAGAACGTTGTTCACCCTTGGCCCAGATGTTAAAATAGATTTAAATATAATCACAGCTGAGTAAATGCCCCAAAGACGTAATCAAGTTCTCTTACTGTGGTTATCAAAGTTATCGCTAAAAGAATGCACACTCTGATTAGAAATATTATTTATTATATATTATTTATTTTAATATAGAGTGCTCTATATTACTTAGACTAGTACTCAAGCATAACCAAAATAACAATAAGTTTTTTCTTTATCTTAAAACAAGAAGTTGGTTTATCTCAGTCAAAGGCAGCAAGCTTGGCAATGAGCCGTTCAAAACGTTAAATGCGATGTTAAATGCGTTGACTATGACCTTCAAGACGCTCTACTGTTCGATCTACTATAAAAACAATTGTCATGCAGTAACGTGAAAATGCTCAAAGTGGCGTTGTTTATAATATAGTACTGTCAGTACTATATGGGTTCCAGTCTAGCTTTCTTTAAATAATTTCAACAATTACTGATTTTCATTTATTTTGCTGTTTAGTTTTGAAGGTCGTAGATGTTAAGGACGATAGATAGGGCCATTTAAACCGGAGAAAATAAGTCGCGACATTAGAAAATAAGACCCGTATAAACGGTCAATTTCTACTAAGTCGCGACATATCATGGTCGCGACTTATTTTGGACTAGCTTTCAACCTTGTTCTTATTTTAGTCGCGACTTACTTTGGTCACGAACAAATTCACGGACCTATATATACGAGTGTGTTCGCGACTTAGACCCCGTTTACACGGTACCGGACGAATTCGGAACCGTTCTCGAATTAGTACGGTTCCACCTTTTTACACGGAAGACAAATTCGGAACCGGTCTCGAATTAGTACGGTTTCGCCTGTTTACATGCACGGCGAAATAGGACGAATTCGAGACCGGTCTCGAATTCGTCCGGTACCGTGTGTAAAATAGTCATGATAAAGTGTAAATAAGTAGAAACTATGGGTAGAGTGCTTATAGTCCAACGGTTATATATACTAATACTTTTAACCCTTTCACCTCGAAGGACGTGTATATACATGCACGTACGTCATCTTTAGCATTTTACTTTGGGGGGTTTGTATATATATATATAATATGGCCATCTACAAAAACATTGCTAATTTTGAACAACGTACGTATATGTAAAACCATTTGTTTTTAAAACGTACCCAGTGAGATCTGCTCAAATATGATCAAAAGTCCTAATTTTAGACATATATTTTCAAAATGCATGATGTATTTTCATGGATTTACTAACAATTGTTAATAGGAAATGATGTATTGAATCTGGTGTAATATGTAGCTTCAAATTATTAAAGAAAGTCTACAAAATTATCAACTCAATGGGTCTGAATTCCACACTTCTGGAAGGTAAAACTAATTTCAAGAACGTGATCACAAGGAAAGCTGATTTAGTACCATGATGTTCGATTTTTGTTGCTTCTTTTTGGATCAAATTTCATGAAAAATAAGAGAGTTGTTCGTGGAAGATGCGCACATCCAAACACGTCATGAAAAGATTACAAACTTGTGCATTAATCTGAAGATAAGTCGTATAAGTTTCGAAAACAAAAATGAAAGAATGCTAGGAAGTTAATGAGAAGGGTTCAACGGTTTTTCCAAATTATCGACCATTGCCAATAGGTTTAAAGGGTATTGGGTTATTAAGAAAATTACAAACTCACTGAGAACATGGTTCATCAGAGTGAAGTTTTTCTGTAATCCAAGAGATACTTGTCGAAAGTATATGTTTGTGTTCTATAACTAAATTAGTTTGATTATTTTGAAATCACGGAAATGAGATGACAGCAAGACTTTCGACATTTCTGGTAATGAGAAATTGTAGGTAAAGAGTTAATCTATTTTCACAATAAATTATTAAAATTAGAATTTACGTTGTATTTGAACCGATTTTACTGTGTATATGTTTTAAAAACCTACTATTTTGCACATTTTCCTGTTCTCCGAAACGTTATGGTAAATTAACGATATTTGCACGGATGGCCACTTTTTTTTGTCCACACCCTGTATATATATATAGGCAACAAGAGACCGTGGGTTCAATCCTAGGTAGGACTAATCACTCACAAGTGCTATAGAATGCCGGCCACACTTATAACAATCTGCCCCACGGAGGACATATCCCGAACACACGAAAAACCAGCAGCACAGACTATATTTGAAACCCACCGTTCAAGCTACCGCGTCATATGCACAAACTGAAAACTCACTGAATGAAATCTTATAAGAATTATCCTTCACCAGTTTAAAAAGACAGACTGACCGAACTTGGACTTCGTGTGTATGTGTGTAAGTTAGCAAAAATTAGATACAAATATATGGTTTGACTAATAAATGCGTAGAAAATGTAATATGTTTTGAATATGTTAACCAAACTACTTGAGGAAAAATGCGGCGCTACTAGAACAATAACAGGAATTATCTGAGAAGGGGAAGATCTCAGACCGGAAAATAGCTGAGAATCTTTAGTCTGCATGTTAATTGGTATTCCGTTATTAAACTGAACCGTATAAACTAAACAAACTCGATCAACTAGTGCTGATATTTTTTATCGTGAAACATCAGTTTCTGACATACATTTGCATGTACAAATTTGCCGTTGTTTGAATTTTAGGACCGGCTGGGTTTAAAAGTGTGCGGTTGAAATTTGCAATTGTTGAAATTTGTATACGTCATCATAATCTGCCAATCTGGTATGTATATCAATGCATGATCGTCATATTACAATTCTTAAAAGTAAAATCGTCTGGCGTTGGCGGAATAAAATTCATGCCACCTAGAAAGAGGAAGTAGCAAAAGGCCGGTTTGCACGTCCGCTTGGGCTTAGCTTTCTTGCCCCTCCCCTAAAACGACTGCATCCGCATATCACGTAGCTAGGCGTGAAGAATATTTCCTATGGCTGTACCCAAATATTGCATCCAAAATTCACGCCTGTGTTTCCTCATTTCTCTGCAGTGTTAATAGCAAGACAAACCTGACAAAAATGTATGGGAGGAATAGCAAACAATGACGAAAACAGGAAGTGGTAATCGTCTCGAAAACGGACGATAATCGAGTGCACCAATATAGTGGAGAAAAGCAAGTGATAGTAGTCGAGAATAACAACTATATAGAATAACAACTATATAGTAAGCCATAGTCGAGAACAACAAGCCATAGTCGAGAACAGCAAGCTATATTATAGAAAAGCAAGTGACAGTAGTCGAGAACAGTCGGAACAGAAAGATATAGTCGAGAATAGCAAGTTATAGTATAGTCGAGTATAGAAAAGCAAGGGACAGTAATCGAGAAGAGTCGGAACAGAAAGGTATAGTCGAGAATAGCAAGTTATAGTAGTCGTCAGTCGAGAATAGCAAGTTATAGTATAGTCGAGAATAGCAAGTTATAGTATAGTCGAGAGTAGCAAGTTATAGTATAGTCGAGAATAGCAAGTTATAGTATAGTCGAGAGTAGCAAGTTATAGTATAGTCGAGAGTAGCAAGTTATAGTATAGTCGAGAATAGCAAGTTATAGTATAGTCGAGAATAGCAAGTTATAGTATAGTCGAGAATAGCAAGTTATAGTATAGTCGAGAGTAGCAAGTTATAGTATAGTCGAGAATAGCAACTAGGCAAGTTATAGTAGTCAAGAACAGTAAGCCATATAGTCGAGACTAACAAGCGATAGTCCAGAAGAGCAAGCGATGATTGAGAACGGGCAAGCGTTAGTTCTGAACGGACAATCGTCGGCAACGGACTATAGGACGACAAGCGATATCCCAGAGAGGCAATCCACCGACGCGAGGATAACTGAAATGTGTTGCAACTGCCTCAAGCTCACTGAATACGACTTTTACGAGTAACATTTGACGTTATTATAGTCAGAGTAAACTATACTAATGATCAATTCAGATACTGATGAAAGAGTAAGACATAGTTTGTCCCATTTGAGGCAGCACTTCACTTGCGATAGTAACTTCTAGTTTTAAACTATAGTGTCTGTCACCCTAAATACGAAAAACTGATTCTATAATGTAAAGTGTATAGTTGAATACCAAATATCTTTTGATCTGAGCTTTCATCATTAGTGTTATATTGAGGTTTGTATTTCCAAAAAGGTAATGAGGATGTCAAAGTAGACATAATGTTCAATAATAATAATAATAATACACAAAGTTCTGTTGCAAGGGAAATATTACGCAATTCATACGTTAATGACATACTTGAATAGCATTTGGCATTCAATTATT
The DNA here is from genome assembly GCA_035771165.1 of Paragorgia papillata. Taxonomy (NCBI): domain Eukaryota; kingdom Metazoa; phylum Cnidaria; class Anthozoa; order Scleralcyonacea; family Coralliidae; genus Paragorgia; species Paragorgia papillata. The sequence continues at coordinate 44,116 of JAWNZC010000455.1, read as the reverse complement.
CACTTTACAGAAAAATAGAATTCATATCAGTAATATTGGTTTGGAGTGATATGCGCACTTTAGTTAATTTCGGTCCGAAGGCTTTTCAGATATGAATATATAGCTAGAATAAACTACTAGAAGACAATTTTGACAGGAAAGAGTTAAGTAGGGCGCGGTTAATACTTTCAGTTGGTCTTTTTGAGTGATTGTTAAAAAAACAAGTACTTTCGAAGGGCAGTTACTTTCGGGAGCGGTTACTTTCGAAATGATAAAAATTATACATAAAAAAGCATTTTTCATTATAAGAACGTCATAAATATGGTATATATATATATATATATATATATATATGGTACCATATTCCTTTTTCGTCTTGTTATTACTTGAATCTAATTGAGTTTACAAGATGTTATTCTTCGGAATTTGTTTTAAGTAACGTCACATTATTTTAAAATCTCATAATCAATCAATTTCTTAATTTAAGAAAGTGAAGAAGTTTGTTGGTCTCGTTTCATATATTTAGGAAAATGCTACATGAATCAGTTGAACCAGTGACCGAGAAAAGAACGTTGTAAAGAGTTATCTTTAAGTTAGTAAGTCATGGCATCAAAACCAACCCACGAATAACAGTCTAACTCTTCTGTTGTCAAAATATCGTCGTCATTCTTTTCCCGGCCTGTTACATTGAACAAGATAAAAAATGAAGTTTAACAGGCATGCACGATTCGCTCTTAAGTATATGCCGAACTCTTTCCCCAACTCCACCCTTCAGGAATTCTGAAACAACCTCTTCCGTACGTGTTGATATAGTAACGAAGAGCCCTGCTTAGTTTGTCATATAGTTCATATTGTTCTTTCTTTCTCTCCCCTTAAATTGACTTTAGTGACTGATTCATTGTTAAATATATAGTCGAAGGTTGTTAATTAGAACAATCTATATTTTCGAATGGATTCCTGTATAGACTTCAATATATGTATTTAGAAGCTTATACACAATTAATATATGCTTTCCAATTTAAAATCGAATTAATGAAATCGAATTAATAACTTACACCAATGCAAGAATTTAATTCCATTTTTCCGCTCTAGTGGGATGTTGTTGATTTGCTTTTATTGTCGATTTCACCTCACTCTTCAGCGCGCGGTTCAAAACTGCGTTGCCAAGTTACCTATTACGTTTAGTAGTGATTTGGAATTGCATAATGCACGATTATAATCACATGTCATTAATCAAGTTGCGTAAAGGTGAACTTACATCAATTAAACATTCGAATTTCGTAACCAACTTTCCAAATTCGGAAACGTAATTTCAAATTTGGTAATAAACTTTCGAACTGAAAAGTAAACTGAAACCGACAATAATATCGACTGAAACCATAGAATAGACCCTGGCTATTTCTGTGTTAACTCTTAATTCTAAATTTGCTTGAGTTTTGACTGCTGTCTGCTAAAAACCCACTTTGAAATAGATAAAATTACTAATATCTCTAGCCCTTTGGTGACTGCAGGCAATCAGTATGATCGAATGCGCATTTCTATGTACAACAGAATAGATAAACACGTATAGCTACTTACAATAATTACAATACGTGAAATAGTTAGATTAGATGTTGACTTTTATACGGAGGGAGGAAAACCGGAGAACTCGGCGAGAAACCCTCGAAGCACAGGAGAGCCCACGCTTGACAATGGGCCGGGTCATCCAAGTACTACCCCGTCTAACCGGGCTTATTAACTTTGGACTTTCTTTACCCTATTGCCTAACCACATACGTTACCATATCTCTTTCTTTACCATATTGTTTTACCATATAAGTTATACCATATTGCTTTTTTTACCATATTGTTTTACCATATAAGATACCATATCCTTTTCTTTATAGTCCGTTTCAGCTTGCTCTTGAAATCCGATACGTATAATTGAAAGGAACATTCCGAACGTTTCCGAACTACGTTGCGAGGTAGATACAAATTTAAGTCGGCAATTTATTTCTGCTTAACCAAGTATCTATTATTATATTCTATACAACAAATAATCTTCTTCTCCGTGATTTTACCAAAGGAATTCAATTCAAAGCTTATTAAATTCGAACTTCACAACGAACTTCCGTACCAAGTTCCCAACCTTCCAACGAATGTTGACAAACGAATTTCAAAAGCAAGCTGAAACTGACTAATTGTTTTGCCATGTAAGTTATCATATCCCTTTCTTTACCATATAAATACCATATTGCTTTTTTTACCACATTGTCTTACTATAAAAGTTACCAAATCCCTTTCTTTACTATTGTTTGACCATATCCCTTTCTTTACCATATGTTTACTAAAAGTTACCATATATCCCTTCTTTACCATATCGTTTTACCATAAGTTACCATATCGCTTTCTTTACCAGTTTACCATATGTTTTTACTATACAAGTTACCATATATCCCTTTCTTTACTATTGCTTAACCATATAATTAAGCTACCATATACCTTTCTTTCTATATTGTTTTACCATACAACCCATGTAAGTTACCATATCCCTTCTTTACCATATTGTTTTGCCACACAAGGTAACATATTGTTTCTTTACCATATAATTTAACATATCCCTTTTTTACTATATTGTTTTACCATACGGGCTATTGTGCGGAAACCACAAAACATGTACAACAATTTACAAAAAATGGATCTCGAGTTTTATTTACATCAAAGATTCAATGTGAAATACGCTTTTTTTTCCTCATGTCCATCATAATACAATTCAATAAAATAAATAGCAATCTACTAATTATTTCAGTATACATACATGTACAAAGTTTGTCATCTAAAATTCTCTCTGTCTCACACCTCTCGTTACTCTCTTAGCCGACATTAATCGACTTCGCTCTTTACGAATGCATATAGTTTATCACTTTTTTATGGAAGTTTAGTGAAGTATTTACAAAAATAACGATCTCAATACAAAATAACGTTTTAATTTCTACGCTTTTCGCGTTCATAAATAGACTATGTCAATGGGAATTATACCTAAAAATGTTCATTAGAAGTCCGATATTTTCTCTTTTCTAGACACTGCGTTGGAAGCAAAGGGGCCTCACGCGTAGTAAGGTAGCGCTCTGATCGGACCAGTGTACATGTTGTGCGTTTGTGGTGCCGGCGCTCTCGCCCAGTACTGACTCGACCAGTACTGGCTTGGGTTGGCTGCGCCGGGGTAGAACGACGTGCTCGCGAATCCGGGATAGAAGTCTGCGCCGGGGAACTTGTAAACGGCCTGAGCGTGAGCTTGGGCGTCGGATGTGATTGGTTGATTAAGTTGCGCGAGTCCGTGGAAGTCGAATTTGTATGCGTATCGTTTGCCGTGAATTTTCGACATGATGTTCTTGTCGTAGTAGTAACGAAGAGCTCTGCTTAGTTTGTCGTAGTTCATATTCGGTTTGTTCTTCCTCTCACCCCATCGTCGGGCAACCTCATCGGGGTCGATCAGCTTGAATTCACCGTTCGTTCCTTCCCAAGCGATAAAGTGCGAGTTTTTTGGGTCCGACAGAAGCTCGAGAAGGAATTGCCACAGTTGGATTTGTCCACTGCCAGCGTTGTTTTCGGTCCTGGTCGCGAGCGGATTATTGGGATACGAACCTGAATAAAAAATAAATTGGTATAAGTTCTGGTCTTTCACCTTGGGCTTTGGAAGTTTTGTTAATTCTTGCTATATAGAAGCTGTCGTTAGTTATTTTAAGAGAAATATAAGAAAAAGTAATTGAAATACTCCGAAAGTTCCTAATTTCTGATTGGGAAGGTTGAGGACAAGAGTTCAGAGGTTTTTGATTATGAACAATTAACTACGAGAGCCTAACAAAACTTTCAACACGATTGAATATTCCTTTATAGAATTTTCCTCAATCATTTTTAATTTAAAAACCTACGAGCTAAATAAAAATTACCTTGCAACTGAGGCGAGTTGCTCATACTCCTGCTTGGAACAATGGCCATGGAATCTTTCATATGGGTTAATCCTACAAAATAAGTTGAAAAAGCAAGTTAAAAACTATTCCAAATTGAAAAAGGTGATACTTTATATTATACTTTATCCCTGAATGTCTAATTAGGCAATTACCAAAGACCTCATTTTTAAAAAAAGTACTTTTTGTCTTTTGATAGGTAGTCTTTCATCTGACAATGAGTAAAATGTGCTCTACTCGAAACGTCAGTATTTCGTTGCTAAAAATCTTGGCGATTTACAACCTTTCCACTTGTACTGTTTTAATAAAGGTGTTTCAACCCAACTAAAAACAAGTCCAAACACTTACGGTTAGTTTGACTTGGGGACGACCAGGCACCAGCAGGTCTTTCTGCGTTTTGACTGCCTGAAGGCCATGAGGTTGAACTACGGTCTGAATACGGCGGCGTTTCTGTCAAAAAAAGGAGGAAAAACCGACGGCATTAGTCAACCTTTTTATATGATTTAATGGCGCAAAAGCGTCCCATAAAAGCGTCTAAACCAATTTATATTATAAACATGGTAAGACTTACCACTGCCGGGAACGAAACTTCTCGACTCATAATGAGCAGCGGTGTTGTAATGAGAACCTAGCGAAAACAAAGGGAGAAAATGTCGTTAAGTTATAGTTAAGAAAGTATAGTGCTGGGTAGGTAGGTTTTGATAAAGCGAAAAGGCGGTAAACTGCCTTGATTTTTTTAACGAAACACCGACGTTTCGAGCGGAGCTTTTCATCGGAGTAAAATGTGACGATGATTCGATGAAGGGCTCCGCTTGAAATGACAGTTATTTCGTTCGAAAGTTTACCACTTTTTCGTTTTGCTAAAACTCACGGCCCACCTGAAGAAACAGCATGTTATTACATCGCGCACGCTTGGCTAAGTTTTTTAATAAGAAAAGGAAGTGGGAGAGAAAAATCCTTTATATTATAATCATGAGGGGCAAAAAACACCACCAAATGGATGGAATTCGATAGATTTGGATTTAATATCCAAGTGAAAATAATAAGGACGAGGATCGCTGTCAGGTTTGAGTCAGTCTTAAGGAATGAAATGTTGATGACAAACGAATGGACAGCAGGCGGTAAGCCATTCAAAACGTCGAACAACAGGTTCTTGTACTGGCTCAGCGGGTTTAGAAGAACAGCCGACAATGAGCTGGCATCCAATTGGTAAAGATAAACACACCCAATGACCGCGTTGACCTTTTGAGGAGGAATCACAGTTGGCGGCCAAAACCCATCTCGTTTCCCTTGTTGGAAACCAAAGAGAAAAACCCATCCCATCCATGAAAGAACTTCTCGACTGTTTTTTTTAAAAGCTAATAAAAGACTATTTTTAAACCTTGGCCGTAAACGAAGTATATTAGTGATATTCAACTCACATACCTGGATAAGCACTGCTTGTAGTAGCGGAAGGCGCTAAAGCTCGATCAATATCTTCTGACGTGAGGTTTGGCAAAGGAGCTAAAAAAAAACGTGAAAATAAAGCATTCGATCAATGACTGAAAGGTCCATTGGCTTATAGAGAAAGCCTTCCGTTTTCGAAAAGAGCTTGCGTGTAGGAACACAGAAGAATTCAATAAAGGGGGGGTCTTAAAATAGAATTTGGCCAGGTGTTATTAATCTTTTCGCTACTCAATGCCTGTTCTCGACGGGAGCCCATCAACAGCACAACACCAAGTATAGTAATGCTATCCAGTTTCGTCGCCACGGCCAGAGATATATTTACGGCGAAAAAATAAACCTATACAGAGTCAAGGGTTTTGGGCAATCTGTATCCTGTAATAACATCTTAACAAGGGAAAACCGATCTATTCTCAATCATCGTGGCCAACTAGAGCAGAAGGGTTCAACCGTGCAGAAAATTTAAACGTTTGTACAAACAACGATTTATAAATAGACTAGCTAGCATTTTTAATATAATACGTTGCTTACTTCTTCGCAACACACAGAGGTGAGCCATGAGTATATCGCCGTTGTAAGCTGGTGCTAGTTTCAAAAAGTCTTCTCGCGTTAACTTGCAAAGGTCTTTGCCAGTCATATCAAAGCAGTCAACATCGATATCGCGAAGGCTGAATTCTTTAATCGCCCATTGAATCCATTGCTTGACATGTTCTTTAGTCCAGCACATCGGATCTAAGTTACACAGAAAAAGATAGTAAACTAAGAGTTTAAAAAAAAAACACTAATAGAAAACAATCCTCTTGTAAACTACTTTTTCTAGACAAATATATCTCGTTAACTAATAAAGGACTATAAAATTTGGGGACATCGATCTGAAATAGAATGAGGTTTGAACGATTTTCATTCGCGAACACTATTCGAAATGTAACAAATATTATTCCTCGAGGCACAAAGACTTTTCGTCTACATGTGGTTCCGTGATGTTTTCGAAAGAAGAAAAATAATTAAATCTCTTCGCCTGAAACAGTGGCTTGGTGGGTGTTTGTTGACCATTGCGAGGTTTAATTTGGACAAGAGAAAGGCTCCCTACGGGGTTATTTTTTTTTTCAACAGCAGCGCGAAATGACGTGTAGCAAGAGTTGTAAGGGAAAAAGTCCTATTCTCGCCGCTCAAAAAAGCGCAGGGAAATATACCGATCTTTTATAAAGAACAAATTCGTGGGCTTAATATTTATTTAAAAAAAAAAATGACATTGTGAAATTAGGTATAACAAAAAGGGGTATGTATATACCTGCGGGGACAATAACGCGCTTATCGAAATCTTGACCATTTGGAACGACTGGCGCCGGTGAACTGCGGTCGAGAAAATCGTTTGTTGGTGCGGGAAAGGCTCTCTTCGGACTGGGCGCATCACGATCTGTACTATCCAAGGAACGCTTGTTGCTTCCCCAAGAACCACCGTCTACCTTGTGGCTTTTGCTCGGTTTGAACGGCTCGTAGTTCGAATCGAACAGCGATTGGTCGTCGGATATAAGGGCTTCCTACAAACGCAAAATGTTTAATATGCTCAGTGGTGATACACAGCGTTAGTGGAATTACACACAAGGGAATCATTTTCAAACAGAGATCTTAGTAATTGCTGCTTTTGCCCTTTGAGAAGAATCTTCATCAACGAAAGTGATTACGGTTTAATGAAAGCGTTGCTAAAATTAAATGTTGCCTTTTGTCAAGCCGTAATCCAAAGTAAACTGCGCCGTATCACGAAAATCCCGCGAAGCAACAGTAGGCGCGCTTAATTCTGTCTTAAAAATATCAAGCCAAACCAAACAAGGCGCTCGATTAATGAAATCTGAAATTATGCGTTTTTGGTGTACAAACAAGACGAACTCAAAACAACACAAAGTAGACATACCAACGAAAAAAAGTTAAAACATCAAAGTCGATGGTATACGAACATGATTTGATACAAACTCTAGATTTCCATTGCTTAAAAACGCCTCAACAAACGAAAGCGCTTCTGACACAATTCTAAATAAAGACCAACGTAAAAACTCGCGTTTAATATTTCACTTCTCTAGTGTCAGCAAAATTGTTTGATTGCGAAAGAAAGAATAGCCTCGTTCAGTTTTATTTCGAGACCGAAGGCCGAGCAGTAAAAACAAAAAATACAAACGCAATATACGAACTCTACTGGCAAGAGTAAAAAGTTAGAGAGTAGTGCGTAGGCAGTGTTTTAAATATAGCAAAGTCAGTCAACTGCCGAGATTTTTATGAAGGGAATACTGAAGTTTCGAACGAAGCCCTTTATCAGAATATATATATATATATATATAAATATATACGTCAGTTGCGCTTTTATATACTCGGATATAGGGCCCCGTTCGAAACGTCAGTGTATATGTCGCTACTATAAAAAATCGTGGCAGATCACTACCTCTTCGGTCCAAATACAACAAGAGTTTCGCAAGCTTACATTATAAGAATATAAAAACATTGGATACATACGTGAGGGTAAAGAGATGCGTCTGGGACGACGGGAACACTCTGCGCTTCGTTCATATACATGACTCTTTAAATATCTATAAAAACCAAAGACGTGTCAGTTGTCAAACGAGGACTCTTGCCAAACGTCTGTACACACACATACACTGAGAAGAGCGCGAAAGTTTCCACGCCACTCGCCGAACAAGCGTTATGTTTATAAAAGACGAGAAATGAAAGTGAACGAATTACTTACTTACCGAGTTTAAAAATGTGTATTCTCTAACAGCGCCGGAACTTGTAAGTTTTCCCAACGGTTTCAGTTGTCCGCTTGCGATCAGTAAAATGAACAGTTGAGTCGAAGGCTCCCTTTGGGCACAACAACTGTGTTGGAATGTATTTGAATACAGGTTGTCTAATGTTTAATTCAACGTCGATGGTTCAGCGACGATATCAACTTGGGATATTAAATCACGGATGAATTGTGTGTTTCTTTCTCTTTCCTGGTCGTGTTCCACGGGTTTGAATGAAGCGATTTGGGTATCTTCCCCTATTTGAGAACTTGACTTCCTTTGGCAATAACTAAATACGAATACCTGTAAGAAACAATTTATACGGCCTTCTTTTGGAACAGATAATTACTCATCGGAAGTAGGAGGGCCCTATGTTGACAGATTCAATAAGTGCTATGACAGCCTATTGTCAGGTCGCGACCATTAGCCAATCACAAAGACTTTACACGGCTTTCTTCATGCAGACAATCTTTAATCGCCCACGCAGACACACCCCGTGACGTCACTGTGTACTTAGGCCTAACCTTCGTGCTGATTGGCCGCTTGGCTGGCCACAATGACATAGGCGACAAGTGACTGGTAAGACCGAGCTACATTTGCCCAACAATCTACCAATCGCAGCCAACCCGTCGTGATTCATCAGATTTAATTGAAATCCAAAGAAAAACAGAGCAATCGAAAGACCAGCTCATTACAATTTCAATTAAAACGACGGTGTTGTTTTGATTTTTTAGTGAAGCAATATGTTTGTCGTTGAGTTGGGCGGCACTGCGCGACGCACGTAGTACGGCCGTATACAATGCGAAAAGTTAACAGCAGTGTCAGCAACGAACGTCACAAGTCATGACTGTCGAGTGTCACACTAACGTGTATGACGACGACTTGATAGTTCGCGAGAAGACTAGTAGTTTCTCGAATTTCATCAGCGAGATATCCAATCGTCAAGAAAAGCCCCCTCGAGCAAATGTCAACAGTATTTTCATTCAGCCAGCATCTTCATTGATTCCAATGGAGATGCTATTGCTGTTGTTAACAAATTGGCCCAAAGGTTAAACAGTTTTCGACGCAAGTCGACACACCAGGCAATAAAGATCGTAAAACAACTCCCTTCTGAAGTCACCACAGAAGAAATGTGTTAGGAGTTATTATTATTATGATCAATCATGCAGCGTAATTAAATGAACTGAAAATATTAATGAGTTCAAAACAGATCTAAACTGTGATTTCGCAATTGGTACCAAAACTCAAAAGCAGGCCAGAACAGTAAACTTTATTAAAAGGAACGCTTATTTAATCATTCGAACACTTAAATCCATCTGTCACTTTCGTTTGAGAGCGTTTTCCGGCCCCTTCGTTAAAAGGATGATGTTTCCCCTAAGATAACTTTATTTATTTCACAAACTCAACCAGTGTCTGCTTGGTTCGTGACTACACAGCTATCGAGCGCCTAAGTAGGAGTCCACAAAATGTTCTTTTCTCTCTAAGTCAAGAAGTCAACAAGTCAAGAAGCCACAATAATGCTAAAGTTTTCTATATCATGACATGACTCCAGTGAAAATTGAATCCAGTGTCTTAATAAAAAAAACAAAAACCAAAAAAACCCCACCAGCTTTATATTTAGTTTCTTTAAATTGAATTTTTAGCCGGAAATTTTAGGATATTTTGACAGCATTCCAACCGCAAACCGCGACCGAATACCTATAGTTAGCTTTTGTCATTCGCTGACTCCGCCGATCCTGCTGAAAATAATTATTAAGATGAGTCACCGAACGACTTTAGGAACGTCGATGAAAGCCAATTACAGTCAAAGCTTATCGATACTTATTAAACAGCAGCCAGCGCACGCAATATTCAACTAAAAGTTTCAACACTACGAGAATGTCTCGAATAGGAGTATAAGGAAATTCGAAAAAGGTGAAAATCGATAGCGCCGGCCTTCGCTCTACCTCGCGCCAGGTCCAGAGGCAATCCGATATGACTGTCAATTGAATTGTTTATCTAATTGTGATGACTGATGGACTGCTATTTTTACCGAGATTCTTATCTCTCTTGACGACTGTAGAGTCCTTTTCAATATATCAGCGTCTAACTCGACGATTCGTTTATTTGATCGTGATTGCTTCCCGAAGCGTGCTTGTTTAAGTTTGTGTGCTGGGCGAATTTCAGTTCGAGAGACGTCGTTTGGCCTATAAAACTCTATGAAGTGTCACGCAGGCGACATAACAAACCCTTGAAGCGGGAAAGTTATATTGATCCCCTGAAGTAAATTAGACAAAAAAAAAGTGAAACACAATACACGTAAAAAGATGGAAGACTACATGCACCTTTCATAATGGTCCAGATGGATCAATGTACGGATAACGGAAGGTTTTAGTTAAGAGGTGTTGGCGTTGAGTTGGTGGGGAAAATATATTATTAATTGTATGTTTGCTCGGAAAGCTTTTTTTTTTTCATCCCTTTGTTTATCAAATTGACTTTTTAATTGTTCTTTAATCTACACTTCTCTCCTTCCTTAGTTTTGTGTACATGTTTGGTGGAAACTATCAATCTGCAACTAGATCTGCACTTTCTGTTCAACTGAGCCACCTTTCCAAGAAGAGTCGCCAAGCCGTCCATACATACAGACCACATGTTAGAGATGTTTAACTTCCAAAACGAACTGAACAATCTCAACTGAACGCTCATCCCGTGTGGGTAAATGATGGGTATAGAGATGATGTAACGGAAAGTTGTCCTAACGCTTGCCAAAAGGACACTGTAGATTTTATCCCTGCAACGTATTTCACTAACTGTTTTTAACTTTCCGTGGCTCGTATAAAAGATTATACACAGCCTCAGACGAGCTACGAAACAATGGTGAAACGCGTTGTGAGCGGCCGTAAAATCTAGTTTTTATTAAACTAAAGTGTGTTCACTCAAATGATGTTCAAACATACATAAACTTTTGAGAAGAAGGGACTGTACACCGAAACGTCTATGTATGTTTGAATAAAAGTCTGATATATTTTTCTAATTGTCTTAATATTTAATTATATTTTTGACTTTCGTACATATATATATATATATATATATGTTAAAGGCTAGGTCTAACATCTGACAGGAAATACAGGGTTTAATGGCAGACAGGAAAGTTTGGTGCATATATATATATATATATATATATATATATATATATATATATATATACAAAGTATAAAGTATAGTTTTACCTTAAAGTCTTTGCTACCAGAGGTTTCACCCTAAACGGGATCATCAGATGATCAGAGGTTTCACCCTAAACGGGATCACCTGATGATCCCGTTTAGGGTGAAACCTCTGGTAGCAAAGACTTTAAGGTAAAACTATACTTTATACTTTGTATTTTGCTCTATCTATATATGGTATTGAGCACTCTCTAACATTTCGTGAACCATAACTCACTTATATATATATATATATATATATTACAACTATAAGTCTATAACTGTAACTATAGCTGAATATTCAATACAATTGATATGGGACAATTTTCTACTCTAGCAGTATACTGATAGGGGCTGGGCCGCGAAAGTTCGGAAAATAAGATATATATAAATATAAATATATAAACTATAACTAAACAACAAAACTAAAACAACCACCGGACCATGCAAGCTATAAATATTAAAAGGAAGGTAAATAAGTAATGGCCCGAATTCATCCAATGCGCTCAGAAAAACAAACTTCGTCGAAGCGCGCGCGCACAAAAGCCAGGAAATTTATCACATTCGTACACAATGTCGCAAGTAACCGTGACTTAAAACACCTTGAAGGTGTAAGACATGTCGGCGCTGGAGAAGTGCTATAGTGGCGTTTAATCTCCGACTTTAGCACTGCTTCTGTCGTTTAATATAATGAATTATCTGCAAAGCCAAAGGCTAAAGCTCGAGATTTTCTTTGTGCTTATTAATTAATTAATTATTTGGATTTACAGCAAACCTGGTGTTATTCTTTCAACACGAGAAGATCAATTTCGCTATTTTTTGTCACATGGTTCGAGTTTTGTAATTTGTTCGACTGAATAGAACTAAGAAATGACTAAATCGCCACAGAATGAGAGAGGGAATATTCAACGTTCAACTCGGTGTAACATGGAAAATTTACGATAAACGTAAAATTTCATTGTCCGAATTGGTCTTTAGTATTTTATTCCTGCTGACGTCAGACGTTTTCTCTCACTCGGACAGGAATAAGTTACAAACTAGTTGTCGGACTCTTCCTGTCGAAATTGGGCAGTATTTTTATTGTCTATCGCCGGACGATTTAATTCACCTTTAGGGACGTCCTCGAACAAGAATGAATTAAACGTGCAATCGTACATACGAAAAATAAACTGAAACGCCTGCCTTTTTCAAAAACTCGTAAAGTAATACGGCTATAGAACTCAGAACATCTGATATTGTTTTGTTTCGATATACAAGTCGTGACTACTGATGTTGAAGTGGGGCACTTTGGTACTTTCGTTCATCTCGATATTGCTTCAGAACATTGCGAGAAAAACAACAGGCTTGTTTCGCGGCAGCGCGGAATAATCTAACCCGTCAAGGTGGCAACTAGAAAAGTATACTTCGAAACCTCTACGTATATTGTCATTCACCGACGGACATCGATCGAGGCAAGCCTGGCAAGGGTTACTTTATATCTCGATTGGCATCGGCTCAACGTGATATCATTATCATATTAAAGCAACAACAGGAAACAGTCATCTCATTGCTCATATTGTTTCACTCGACCCATTGACGTCAAGAGGGTGCGGGGTGAGGCACCGAGAAACCGCGATTTTGCCAACACAGTCAACCAACATATTAATTGAGTTCCCCCATTCGGTGTTGAACATTCCATAACGGCCATAACGCAATGTTATGATGCACGCGTTCGTACCGAACACCCCCGTTCTGGTGCACTGCGCGCGGATGTATATATACATATGTAAATTGCCAGGATTGTTTTCAAATCAAATTACCACCACAGAAACACCTCTAGTCAAAACAAAACCTTTTTACGGGGAAAGCCAAGGGCCAGGACAGAATGTTATGACACTGTTTTCGGAAGTTGTTCTGGAGATTTGGCTTTTAAATTATCGTCGCGAGCTCCTCTCACACGACGAGTAATCGACAAAGCCGACTTTATTTTGGTCCAAGCTTTCTAAACAGAAAGGTTTACCACTTTACGGAAAGGCTGCTAGATAATCACAAGGGCTGGACTTTTAAGTATCTTCTAATACCATCTTCTAAACACTTTAAATTTTGTCACAAAACAAAGGGCAAAGACGTATATTTCGACTGACCGAGAGTTCAATCAAGTTATATAAATTACAAAACGAAAATGCGGTGAACTGGTGAGATTGTTTTCGAACGGAGCGAGCGGAGCCCTCCATCATCAGTATATCGGTTGCTTCCTCGGGTAGAAGGCAAAGAATTTCACAATCTTTATTACGCTCGTTTTGAGTGGACAATTTGTTTGTTTAAGGTTAGGTTAGGGTTACAGTTAAGGTTATGAGCGGGATAAAGGTTAGTAATTTGATTTTTTGGTTGGGATTAAAAGCCAAAATCGTAAGAAGACAACGTTGAATGTAGCTGGAACAACCCCAAAAATCTCTACAGTGATTAAAACACTGCCAACGCAGCACTCAGATAAATCACATACATGCAGGATTACATGCATGTATATACAGTCGCTGGTTTGTCGTGCAGTGAATAGGTTTAATATTTCGTTTCAAATTAAAAATTGAAACTCTATACTCCATGACCCAGCGTACATTTGATTAGTGCAAATATAATAACCGACAATTGCCGTAGGTACTGAACACTTGTGAAAACGGCTTGCCCAATGGACCCCCAGAATTTCTGAAAGACTTTTACAGCGAACGGACTTTCTTTGAAGTTCAAAGCGTGATTGCAATCTTCGAACTCGAAATATTAAAACACTTCGCATCTTGAGGCATTAACGATATTGTGGACACTAATAGCATATCTTATGGCATTTATAATTGACTAACCACAATAAATGTCCACATTCAAAGCGAATGCCGCCAACGTCTTCGTAACACGAAGTCGAAAAGCATGCATGCATGCCATCTTGCGTTGAGCTGATCAGTAACTGACAAAGTAACGGAAATTATCAGTGTCATTTGGCCTGTGACAAAGAATGGCGATTTTTATCTGCATATAATGGATAGGAGTGTATAAGTAAATAGAATTAATGTGGGCATTTGAAACAAAGGGGAGAAAAGCGAAGCAATATCGCAAAACAACAAAATTGAGAAATCCTCACGAATTTCAACAGGCAACTTAAGCCGATCCACCAAATTCAGAATCTGTTGCTCTAAAATTTTCTTTATGTGCTGCCGTATCGGTCAGCTCGAAGGTCAGCAAAACTTTATTCTACCAGAACAATAATTACAGAAATCAAATATCTCATATGCAAATACTACAGCTTAAGAGCATTTATAGGAGCATTTATGACTATGAATTTGCAACCTTAGCTCTCCATCCGAGCTTCAGTAACTCAATGGTAAATAGTTAGAGCGTCTAACCAGTCGTTGGAGAGTTGCGGGTTCTCTGAGTAACATCCACCAAAAGATGAGCTTGACGAACATCCACCAAACGTCTGTTAGGAAACCAGTATAAACATTTTTACGATTACGAATAATGCCGAAAGTGTCACGATTTTTCAATCATATAGTCCACCCACTTTCAATCATGGGAAGATCTACTGATTATATCTACAAAAGTAGCGAGTGTGCACAAAAACAGAGGAAATGCAACCAGGTAATATTTCCGTCAGACCAACGGCATAGTGTAATAAAAACATTAGAGCATGCACTTGTAAATAATGACTATTAAAGTGTCACTAAGACGAAAAATTGACCTCAAAATTTTCCCAAAATTAAACTTCCACAAGTTTTATTAGGACCTAAATACTCTCTATACAAAATTTGAACTGATATAAACAAGCATGCAGTTTGAAAGTTACAAGCTTTTAAAGTTCTGAAATATGCGTCCGCCATTAAAATTTTCTCCGCCGTTGGATTTCGATAACAACATTGCGTTACTATGGAAGAAACAAGGAGATAGTGTATGAGAGTGTAGTTACGAAAATGTCGAATTCTTCGATATCTGAGTCTTCTGAAACATCGTCGAATTACATGACAGCAAATTTTGACGAGTCTGATTCTGAAATTCGCCCATACGATGATACTGTCGAACCTCTTGCTTCGGCTGAAGAGATCGTGGCATACGAACAAAACCTTGCTGAAGAAGAACACAACGAATACGTTTTACAACAGCGTTTCAATGCCGATGTTACTTCTTGGTAAGTACATTTTTTATAAACTGGTGCTAAAGAAACATCTTGCAGGTATTGCAGCAAATTCAGGAAGCAGCAAGAGTGTCGCGCTTTGTATTTTTGTATCTACTGCGCATGCGCGAGTAGATACATTGCTGTCGGGCGTGTAATGTATGTAAGTTAACAAAAGAATGCCTTCGGAGCCAATCAAAACATAGAATAAAACGATTGACTCACGACAAACACCGAAGCCGAAATAACTACTGTACACCAAGTATTTCGTAAGTCATTGTTGACAGCATGTGGCGAGATATGCAAGGAATTCAACAAGAGGAAGAGAACGTTTTTACAAATTTAGTAAGTATTTTAAGTATGAATCGTAGGCAATTCTTAATTGTGATGTACCAGACGTTGTTGAAATAATGATAAAAGTTTTTGAAAGCAAATTAATCGGGTCGTTACGTGGACGATTTCATATTCAGACGAAGCAATTTATATGGCCAACATGTCTGACCGAGCTTCGTAAACTGAATGTGCGTTGCCGAACAGAAATGGATGACCTTCTAAGAAAACAAGATTAGCGTCATGGTCAAGCAACAATGCCCAAAACCTATGGTAGTCCACGAGCGAAATTAGATATGCTATTAAATAGCATATTGTCGATGTAGATGACAAATAGTCAAATGTCAGTGACTGGCTATATTGAGACTTGAGAGCGTGAACTGGCTAGTGTCTATATACAGTATTAATGGAGTAAAATTGTATGCTGCAGTTGTCAATGTCATGCAAAATCTGTGTTATGAATGTGCAAACATTTATTGTACCTTTTACTGCATCTATGTATATGTCTTGAAGAACAATTAATGTGGTTGCTGTTATAATTTTGATGACATAATTTGCTGGACATCTTTTTCATTCACTATTAAATTTTACAGCTGCAGTAATACTAGAGATGCTTCAGTGTTATCTCAAGCTATTTCCTTTACCTTCTAACTAGATTGCATTATTGTTTGACAAATTGTTGCAATGAAAATATTTAAATACTGTATTAGTCAATTAAGTCAAATTTTGTGAGTTGTTAGTTATGTTAATTTGAATGACTATAGCTTTTAGTACCATAGCTTTAATAGTCAAGCTATTAGTGTACTGCCTCTCACCACTGAGGACTGGAGTAAAGCCCAGGTGGATTGAGTTAGTGTTTGAATGGGTGACCATGCACCTGTCCGGGCTTGGACTCATGCCAGATATGAGTAGAGTTGTTAGCACTTAGCCTTCTGTGCCTTGCTGGCTTTACTCTGAGAGTCTGAGTTGACTGAGTTCTTTATCAAAGTTAAAACACAGCATGGCCTGTGAGCATACAGTAGACAATTTTGTCAAAAATCTTGTTCAGCTCTAGATCTGAATACAAGGTTGTTACAACTATACAATTCCATCAATTTTGTCAAGAATCTTGTTCAGCTATGAATACAAGGTTGTTACAAGTGCACAGTCGCCTCATTGTTTTTACCATAGTAGCTATAGGCATTAAACGCAATAGATACATGCACACCTAGGCGTGGCTATTTTTATATTAAGGTGTGAATGTGGCAACTGTGATTTGACTTTAATGGTGAAGAAGAATGTCGCTGTTGTATGGAGAATAATCAATGGCGCCGCTACAAAATGTCACAATTCGAAAATAGTGAGAGCAACAAATGTATTATTGATTCGGACTAAACTTTTGTCGTTTGGATCGGATTTTGTTCTTTTTTTCTCGGATCGGATTTTGTTCTTTTTTTCCCAGATCGGATCGAATCGGATTTTGCACTTTTTTACCCGCATCAGATTCACTTTTGTCATTGTTTTTGTCACAAAATTAACAAATTCACTAGTTGTATGCACGTTGCACAATATATGAAGGCTATTATTACATAAGATTATTATTGTATAGTAGTTTTCTTAAATTTATTTGTTCATTGGTTTCCTTTCCGGAAAGTTTGCGCAATTATTGCAACATATATCCGGTGTTTTAATTTTCTCGGATCGGATCGGATTTGAGCAGCTGTTTTCGGATCGGACTACGATTTTTTGGACACTACTATTCTATATAATATTCTATAGCTACTACACGAGTCTTTGCGTTCAATACGTTGTCAAGGTGGTCGTTAAGAATATGACATCACAGACCTTCTCAGGTTACTCTTGGCGGCCGTCAAATTTGAGATTTCAATTTGTAATAACATATCGCCGCTTTTTCGAATTTTGACATGAAATTTCGCCCAGTAAGTCGTGGGAAGGTAAACTTTACAATAATGAAATAAAAATGAGGGGTGAAAATTTCGTCTTAGTGACACTTTAAATGTCTTGTCTAGCTACCAGAAAGTTTTATTTTGAAATTACACGCGTTCTCCTTGACAACTAGTGCATGTGCTTGTAATTCTGGTCGTTTCGAACGTACGTTCGTCATCTGCAAGTTTGGAAATTTTAAATTTTTTCTCTTATTTGCTTTCTTGTTACTAAAAAATGTTGAGCCCAACAAAATATTTTGTCTATCAGGTTGACTGAGGGGAGGGGAGAAGTAAAAAACCGCGTCCATGCAATCGAGTCATTTTATTTTAGACAACAGAGCTGTCGATCAGATTAGTTTCGCAACATTTCCAGAGTTGGATTTGGCAGTGGTGCGGTACAACCATGAAGAAGGCTTAGACCATAGCTTTGACTCATTACTATAGTGCGGAAGGTTCACCAGGTATAAGGGAGAGTAAATAAACACGTATAAGAAAAGAGTAAATGAAGAAAGTAGTGGTGTATTGATTATTGAATAGAAACAAAAAAATAAATTGATCAATTCAATTATCAGATCAATTATTAAGAAGAAAAGATTTACTGAGAGAAGTTCTTGAAGGAAGATAAATAGATTTGTCTTCTAGACTTGTCTACTAGAGTGAAAGGTCGAAGGTTGGGAGCATTTGCTGGACGAAATGCCAAATGAAAAATGGTGGGAAATATGTCGATCTGAACGAACGAACGAACGAACGAACGAACGAACGAACGAACGAACGAACGAACGAACGAACGAATGAATTAATGAGTGAAATAATGAGTGAATGAATAATGAAGGAACACCTTCAATTTTAGAATAGTGATGTCATTGTGTAATTTTCGCTCTCATTTGGTGAGCAATAAAAAATAATCCAATAAGGTAAATATATAATTTTTAAGCTTGTTATGCTCTATGGAAACATCTGCATTTCATTTTGCGAGCTTTTTGGTGTACACCACCTTATATTAGCTTTATTGTGTAGCTTATAGAATCAACAAACGTTTTATGACCATTTTGGGGTTGAAAAATATCAAAGATCAAAAATGTGGGTACGCTGCAAAAAAGGTGAATTAATTCGCCATACATGCAATTCAGTATAAACCATTGCGAAATTTGCTCGTGTTCAAACAAATTCTCTTTTTGGCGTACCACTTAAAATCTCTTTATTTTAGCATTATTGTTTAAGGCCCTGTTTGACAGTCCAATCGGACCGAAAAACGCGAGTGAAGTCAATCCGGGCACATGTTTACATGGAGAATCCAATCTGCTTGGAACATTGTTTTCGGTTTTGGAACACTATTTTCTGTGCTTCCCTCAATGTCTGCTACCATGTCGCACGACACGCACCAACTTCACTCATGCGTATCAAGTCAAACCGTGTTTAGATGAATCAGATTGGAGACAATCAAGTCGATCCTTGCTTGAATCTCAAGTCAATCCACTCCACTGCGTGAATTGACTTCAACCATTCGTTTCGATCAGATCGAAAAAATTTCAATCTTCTTCATGTAAACAGAACAAGGAGAAACAACATGCGAGATTTGACTTGAACACTCAATTCGCCTTCATGTAAACAGGACCTCAGAGTCAACAAACGTTTTAATTACACGTGGGAGTCGAGTAACAAATCAAAAGATAAAAAGAAATATTATACTTATGAATGTAGATATGATCAGTAGAAATCAATATTGAGCGCATGTTACGCGACACCACTGATCTCTATATACAACTAGATTGCTCATCCTTTATGGCCAGCAGTAATAACAATTTGAAGCCACTGGCGGCCATATTGGTACTCCAGGTCCAGTGTACCTTGCGGGCTTAAGAGTAGTAAGAGTTTACCGGGGGAGTCGGAAAGGCCGTAAAACAATTCTCACAGGCAATTTACTGTTGCTACCGAAAAACAGAAGAGAAATACACTCCGAAATTGTCAACTACATGCTTCAAGACTTTGTAAAGACTTATGCTTTAATACCAAAGGTATATAGATAGTTTTATAATGAATTTACTGATTGATTTCGTTGGTTTTTACGAGTTTTGTGATATAGGCAAGTTTATCGATTACCAGGCAGAGTAAAAAACTACAAAATAACACGTTTTACTGCCAAATAATACCAATAAATGCAAGAACTAAGCTTCTAAACCTTTTACAGTGTTCTTTGTTTGATACCAATGGCAGAGATATTTTTAATGTGGCTTTTTCGTTTCTTTTCGTGCTACGAAAACATACAATTTTCCGTGGCGGCCATCTTAATTGGTACTCTAAATTCGTCATCTCCGCTGGTTTCATTTTTGGAGCTGCGTGACCAGGGGCGGACTGGCCAGTCGGGCTTACCGGGCAAACGCCCGGTGGGCCTCTTGCCTGTTGGGCCCCCTTTGGGCCCTTAAATTTGTTTGACTTTGCAAAAGTAATAAAAGGCTATGTATCAATCAGGAAATACATGCTTAGGATAAAATAATTATCTAGCGTTTATAGTGGAAGCTGTAGTTTCTTCCGACGTTTCGAGTTCCGGAATTATGAAGAAAGCAATTAAACGTGGTGCAGAGAAGGCGTAAGAAAAAGGTGGACAACTTGCAAGAAGCAGCTCCTCTGAAAAGAGAACAATGTTTAGGGTCCGTGGAGTTGGAGGGAAGTGCATGGACCAATCTTTAAGTCGTTGTTTACAATTTGTTGAGATTACTCAAAAAGAAAATGTGGATCTAAAAAGTTTGAAACACTTCAAACATCTGATCGACAATCATATTAAAATATGTTGTATAGTCGATAAGTGGTTAGCGCATGGGAAACTGAATGCCGTACGGAAATGAGTCGTCCTTTCTTTTTATTGGTAACACTCAGGCCTTAATTAACAGGCTTTGACCTTACAATCCATGCATATTTTTACATTTAATATACTATTTAAAGCCTAATTTGGACAAAATCTTTGTTAAAAATGACGAAATGTGCCATTACAAACATGTTTTAAAACTATTAAAAGTTTGCTCAAAACTGCTGTCAGAATGCGGGTAATGTCATTTCAGGGACCCAAATTTTAAAAAATTTCCGGAAGATGATCCCCCCGAAACCCCCTACACATGCGGACCCATGCACAACAACTTGGTTTGGAAACCGTGCCCCTTTTTACAGCAAATCACCCATGCAGGCCCCTCTGACGTAGCCAGTCCGCCCCTGTGCATGACTGCAATCCAGTTTATATAGAGATGAGTTTGCCATGTCTTGATCCCAGGCAATTTTTTGAGTAATTTGGGCTCTCGATTATAGAATGTCCATTATGACGTATGCCGCATCAGACGGACAACTAGCCTAGTTTCTAAGCCTTTCGTTTCTGCCATGAGCTAGGCCGCGCAGTCGGTTTGGGTTATTGGGAAGACTGGGGAGAGACTGGAAACGAGAAGGCCTAGCAACATTCGTAAAAAGGTCCTGCCCAGAATCGTTCTGGCCCTTCGAGTGTTCCTGGGATCTAGCGTAGCGACAGTATATTATATAAAAAAGCATAAGGATGTCCGCGACGATTTTACCAAAGATAGAAAGACGGAAATTATTTTCCAATTGGAGCTGGAAATGATAATTTAACTGTTTAACTTTCAACTTTTGGCGGTTGCAGAAGGAAAGCTAGTGATGAGAAAGCTAGGCCAGTGAACCTTCGTCGATCCGAGGTGAGTAGGCTTGTATTATTTTATGCAGATGGAAATAGTAACTGTTGGGAAACACTTAGGACGTCATAACATCACAATTCTTCCTCATTAAACAACTGAGTTGTAAAATGAAAGTGTTTACGAATTTTGCTAGGCCTTCCCCAGCGGCTCCATTCGGATCACTTCCGAAACGTGTCAACCAAGGAAGGCCTAGAAACTAGGCTAACGGACAACGATGCATAAGAAAAAATTTAAGGTGAAATGCAACGCAAATTTGTTTCTTCATTATATTTAACTTGACAATAATGTAAATTCCCACTTAAAATATTGGAACGAAAAATTACCTAACGTTTTCGAGATAATGATGTTTTTGTAACTGGAAATCTTTTCCAAATACGAAATGGCGCATTTTCGGAAAAGCCTTCGGAAAATGTTACAATTAAGAGATATTACACTAAAGTTGCCCTGAAATACGCTTTGTATAGACACTTCTTTTTATTACTCAAAAGGACAAAGGAAAAGTTTTTAATTGAAATACCAATTAAATATAAAGCTAGATCTGCTTTCCTAACCCTTTGAGGCCTGGATCTCTCCCTAGTAAGGTTGGTATTTCACCTCTCACCTCCATGGGAATTTTCTCCAGCCCTTCGAGGAGGCCTAGAATCAGCCCTTGCGTGCCGGTCGCTTGTATGGAAAACGTCCAGCCCTCCTAAGCAACGTTTCGGCTAAGTACTCTCCCTATAGCGAGATCTTGCCTAAGCGGGTTGCTCCTCCTCTCATATAAACCAAGACAGATTTTACAAAAAATTGATTGGAGACAAAGAGAGCCCTTAATCAATGATTTTGTATAGGCCCATAAGCTTTGACTTGGTTATTGATAATCTGGAAATCGCTGGGTTAAGTCAGTGTAATACTTTTTTGGCTTACTCAGTTAAAACAGACTTTAATAGGTCATTTTTCATGGACTTCGGCATGGGCGGTAAGGGAATCACAACTACAGAATAACTGTATTAACCTAGCGCTTAAGTGACCTGCGCAAGATTTTCATGATTATTTCTGATATTTCGTAGGAGACAGACACGGTATATTCAGCTGACCTTAACAGGAAAGGCCCTGTTACACTTGTCTCGCAACAGTCGACTAACGTAATGCTGCGAGACACTGTACGACTCCATAGCATCGTGTAACATACTGTGCAATAGTTAAGACGGTTGCATGTGAGACAAGTTACACGGTGAACAATTGCATATAGTGTAGCATGCTGTGCACAAACCATCGAGGCGTGTAACATGCTGGGCAATAATCAAGATCGTTGCTAGACAGGTTGCACGAAACATTACAGCGTGTAATATGATGTGCCATTGTGCCAATGGTCAAGAGCGTTGTGAGACAAGTTGCACAAACCATTGCAGTGTGTAACATGCTGTGCCATTGTGCCAATGGTCAAGATCGTTGTGAGACAAGTTGCACAAACCATTGCAGCGTGTAACATACATTAAGATCGTTGCAAGACATGTAGCACGAACCTTTGCAATGGTCAAGATCGCTGAGAGACAAGTTGCACAAGTGTAATATGCTGTGCCATTGGTCAAGGTATTGTGCCAATGCAGTACATCGTGTAACATGCTATGCACGCAATGATCAAGATCGTTGTGAGACAAGTTGCACGAACCATTGCGTATAACATGCTGTGCAATAATCAAGATCGTTGGGAGGCAACGTCAGTATTTAATTATTAAAAATCTCATCACTTTGCTGATGCTCATATTTGAGGTAGGTCTTTACGGACCACATGTGATTTGATGGGATACAAGCAGTCTGCGGCGTGACTATAACTACAGGTACCGTAGAAGAGATTTGATGAAATACAGCCGGTCTGAGGCGTGCTTCGGCGGGCGAAGAGAAAGAGGACCTGATACAATTCTTTACCTGCCGGCATGTAAAAAAGCCGGATTTGGGCTTTTTCGTCTGATTGGTCCATAAGACAAAACACCCCAAACAGCTCTATTCTGATTGGTGCGTGTACACTTAATTATGAATTATGATTATTTACAAAATTAACAAAACATGCACTAGAGCTACTGTATGTAATGAACTAAAATGTAGCTCATGCGACCTGTGCAAAATTCTGATTTAGACTGTCAAGCCAGTAATAAAAGAGCAGGTATTGGCCGGTTTGGGGGTAGCCTCCTTCGCAGGCGTTCTAGTTTGAGGGTCATAGGGTTAAGGAAGAGAGATGCCAGACAGATAGGCTCAGCTATAGCCACTTGACTACTAAAGGAGGATCTCACTTGACGAGTAAAATTATC
Source organism: Paragorgia papillata (assembly GCA_035771165.1). NCBI lineage: Eukaryota > Metazoa > Cnidaria > Anthozoa > Scleralcyonacea > Coralliidae > Paragorgia > Paragorgia papillata. Next base: position 20,422 of record JAWNZC010000455.1, on the reverse strand, counting down.
TTGGGTTAATAGTCTATAGATAGAGTAAAATAACAAATGGGCCGGTTTTGCGCCTTTGGCCAGTCAGGGTTAAGCCCTAATCAAACGAGAACGCAAGTCATCGCAAGTTGGCAGTCAGAATTTCTGTGGCGGTCGTTCAAACTCCCCAAATTAACAAAATAAAGGTTTCATGAGTGTTGTACACAAGTTTTAACTTTGTCACGGTACATGATATTTTCGGGAAACTATTCAGAGCGGCTGGCTGAGATAGCGTGACTGCCAACTTGCGATGACTTGCGTTCTCGTTTGATTAGGGCTTTAAGGAGGAAACCCGTTTGATTACTCAGATTCTCACTTGGGGAGTAAAAAATTGCCTGGCGTTATTAGACAGACTAAAATAACAAAAGGGCCCCGTTTTGTCCAATCTGGGACAGGGGCGGATCTAGGGGTCGTCAAACCAGTCACGCGACTAACGTAAAAATTGCGGAGTTAAATAGTTAATTAATTAAAATTCGAATGATAGTCCAGTTATATGATGAGTTATCTATTTTCAAATTTCAAGCAGCGGCACCATTGTAGTCCAGTTATCAAGTTTCATGCTGCGGCTGAGTTTCTGTAAAGTAATATTATCAAGTCAACGAACAGCGGACTTACGCGTGAGTTTTGACCGATCTGAGTCAGATTCTAGCCATCTGATTGGTCAATATGCTCATCTCCATGGAGATCAGCAATTTTGACTGATCTGTGGGGAGTTCTGACCGATTTAGGAATCAGGGGCTCGTATACAAGCTATCTGATTGGCTAATTAAAGAAATATTCGTATTCTTATTGGTCACATTTTTTGACCGATCTTGACCGATTCGCAGCGTGGGATATGATCTTGCTGTATACACTCAAGGGCTGACGAACCATTAGAGTAGAAAGAATTTAAACAGCAATGTCTTGTAGTATTTACGATACTGTTCAGTCTGCGTTTGCGGGGAACGATCAAAAATGTCTACAAGAAATGTATGCTGATCTGATGAAGCGAATCGACGCTTCGCCGAAGAGTTCTGTTGAAGAGCTTTTGAGTGCGATAAACAGCACGAACTTCTGCCTCAGTAGAAATTTTGGTGCCGAGAGTTTAATCCCGAAGTGTGTTCGAGATCAAAAGAACAAGTCCTGTACTGCTATAAGGTAAATTAAACATATTTTGTCTTGTTTTAGAATGTCTATTAACAGTACAAGCTGTGCGCCGATTTTAATATTTAGGCTTGTATATGATAATCTCGATGGAATTTACCCAAATTAGCATATTTTTGCGGTCAAAAGGTTATTAATATCTAAATCATATAAATGCATTATAAAAGCAGCAGCATATCAATTAATATCAGCTAAAGATTTCGACTTAAGTATCGATTATTCTATATATTTATTCACCGAAGTGACCGAACAAAATAAGTGGCATTGTATATTTGTATTTAGTCTATTTTGTTAGGCTATCAATAGACCGACAGCATGGTCTGGTGTAATACGATCATAACCTGCCAAGCTGCCAAAATTGCCTTTGGCTTTGCAGGAGAAAATGCTTTAACTGATGGGCATATTGAGTCATTGACTAGTGTCATAAATATATATTATCTATTATTCTATATATTTATTCACCGAACTAAATATGTGGCATTGTATTTTATAGTCTATTTTGTTGCTAATGTTAGGCTATCAATTGAGCGGACAGCATGGTGTGGTGTATTACGATCATGTGAAATAAACTGTAAACTCCTGCTTTAAGCCAGTTAATTTTTAATTTAATACTGAATACTTGGTCTGTTCTTATAGATCAGAATCACGAGTTTGTCATATATTATGGTATTAGCTATGTGTTCCTAGACATGCCGATGAGCCCTGATATGGGGCGAAACAGCCGCTTTTTTTTGGGGGGGGGGGCGTTATTATGATGAATCATACAACCCCCCAAAAAAATCCCCCCCCCCTGAGTGTTGACAACTAAAATTTTGACTAACGTATGAAAATTCCTGCATCCGCCCCTGATCTGGGAGTCAAAGGATTAAGGAAGAGAGATGCCATGCAGACAGTGTAGGCTTACTCAACCATTTGCCTACTATAGTCTAGAGGTTTTTACTTGATGAGTAACTCATCTGGCGTAAGAAAGAGTAAAATAATTTGGCGTTAGATAGAGTATAATAATAAAAGGGTCGGTATAAGGTTAAGGAAGTCTTAGAGAGATGCCAGGCAGATCAACCCTTTCCCTACTCAGGTTCTCACTTGACGGGTAAAAAAAATTTGGCGTTATAGGTAGAGTATAATACTATAAAATGGACAGTATTGGCTGGTTTGATAATCATATAAGGTCAAGGAGAAAAGATGCCAGTGCAGATATCTCACTTGATGAGTAAAACCACTTGGTGTTAGGATAGAGTAAAATAACAAAGGGGCTGGGTTTTGCCGCTTTGGGGGTCAAAGGGTTAAGAAAGAGAGATGCCAGGCAGATAGGTTCAGTTACCCCTTTGACTAATATAACAATAGAGTTGATGTCCGCGGCATAAATATGTCAGTTTTGGCCCGACTCAGGCTCATTTTACTGAAACAGTGCCACCTTCACGCTAGCGTGTTTCATTCCAACAAATATTTACATAACTCATAACTTACATGTAACTTGGCAGAAAAACGCAACATTTGTCATCATCAAAACAATCTCTGCTCCAAAGTATTGACAAGACTGTATACAATTCCAGAAACAACAAAGTTGAACAAAAGGCAAAGGCAAAGTCAATCGAGATATGGTCTGGAAACTCGGCAAACGTCAAAGCGCCTATAATGAGCTGGGATTTTATGTTGAACCATACCTTATTACACCGTGCACATCCTTTGTTTTAGGTTTATTAATATTTAAATAGCACGGTTGAGTGATTGAACTGAAACGTTGCTATTGGACAATTCGTTCATTATACTAAAATACAATGTGTTCAGTGACCGTGCACCGTGCACAAAAATGAATAAAGGCAAATAAAAAGATAGACCAAAGACTTTACCTGAGTTTCCAGACCATATCTCGATTGACTATGTTAAAGGGTAAGAGCAACAAAAATAACAAGTACAAAGTTTTTAATTTCTGATTAACAAACTGTCTTGCAATGGTAATCCAAACTTGTAAACAAAACAACTCTTGTGCCAAACAACATATAACGTTACTAATTTCGAATAAAAAAAAAACAACCAATCTTGCCGTTCGCCATCTTGTTGTAAGACCTTGCCTAATTAACTGACGTCACAAGCCGGGTAAACATGATGAGACTTATATATTCTTCTGGCAGCTGAATTTCTGTGGTATGTTTTTAAAGTGTTGTGGTTTAATCAAGAATGAAAATCATCTACAAAAAATGAATTTCAGACTTATATACAGTATGTGAAAGTATGGCTAACTAAAGTTTTCACTTTACCCAGCTTGTGACGTCACATGCATATCAAAAATGTATCCAAGATGGCAGATACTGATTCAGATTAGCAACTTTAATGGGATTGGCATTAAAAATTAAGTTTGTCTAATTTGAAAGAACTCATAAAATTGTAATAGAAGATCCTTTACAACTTTTTCGTATCTTTCCGCGTTTTCAAGATATTTCAATTTGTTTGATATGTAAATGAGATGGTCTCTGACGTCAGGAGTGGGGTAAAATATTTTCATACAGAGCAAAATCACTTACATATCTAACATGAAAATGTTCAGCGTCGCAAGGAGTTTTTATGTGCACAGTTTCAAATGAACGGAACAAACTTAGAGATATAACTGGTTTTGTTACATGTGAAAATATTTTACCACACCTGACGTCAGAGACCATATCATTTACATATCAAACAAATTGAAATATCTTGAAAACGAAGAGAGATACGAAAAAGTTGTAAAGGATCTTCTATTACAATTTTATGAGTTCTTTCAAATTAGACAAACTTAATTTTTAGTGCTATTGACCTTTAAAAGTGCAATGAAGTTGTTTTATTGGAATACTTTGGGTCTAAATAACACTGTAGATTCTATTTTCATGTCATTGGTTTGCTTTTGAAATTTGTTGTTTTTGTTGCCCACACCCTTTAAGTTGTTTTTGTTTATGACGTGAATCAACACGATGTTGGCATTTGCTCTGATGAAGGCCTGAGTCAACAGCTCAACAGCAGCGGCGTCGGAGCTGTTCAACAGGGGGGGGGGGGGGGGAGGGGGGCTTGAGTCCAAAATTTTCCGACCGGTGTATTTTTTCTTAATTTTTCAAAAAAGAAATTATAGCGATTTCATCACAAAGTTTTCTGATCTGAAAAACTACAGTATACAGTAGGTTAACAGTCTACAGGTTTGAATCACTTCAATCTAAACTACGTTCCGTGTCCACGAGGAAGAAGATATAGCATTAAGAACTAGCACAGCAATAAATAAACATAGTGTTACCACTAATTCTCTCTTGCACTACAATTAATTATTATTAATAAATAAATAAATGAATAAATAAATAAATAAATAAATGAAAGTAAATTAATTAAATTAAATAAATAAAAGTAGATTACCAATTAATTATTATTAATAAATAAATAAATAAATAAATAAATAAATAAATAAATAAATAAATAAAAATATAAATAAATAAATAAATAAATAAATAAATAAAAAAAATTAATTTAAGAAATAAATAAAAGTAGATTACAATTAATTATTAATTCTATATTTAATTAAGTTTGACCAATACATAACTTCCACCTGCTTCCCACTGGGTCATGTTAGCAGCATCAAGTCTCTCTGCAGCAATGAGATTGGACAATTTTCAATGTATCTAGAGACCAAAGTGGTCTCAGAATGCAGGAAATCCTGTAGCAGAAACCTCGATATTTCCCAGAGGGTCAGAGGGATATCCACTAAACATTAAAAAATTGTTTAAACTTTAACTTTAGTCTTAATTAATTAATTAATTTCTGTAATATTATTTATTTTACTATTATGTAATTAGTTCTAATATGTAAGGTCATCCTGGAAAGCAGCATATTGGCTGAGTGATGCTACAATCTTGGACAATAATGTTGTAACGTCCTTTCTCCCAAAATCAATGTTGACAAAAAGTTTAAAATAACAACATTGAATCGGGGGGTGGAGGGTTCACTGTTACAACTACTTTTGTCCAAGATTGTCTACGACCCAATTTCCCTAATTTTCATCAGTACATATATAACTATTTCTGGTAATATGGCAGTGATACATGTAAACCAAGAAAGTAATATTTTCTAGCAACTTTTTACATTTTTTTCGTGAAAAGTGCAGATTGAAATGCAAAGCATTCTAATACTCAGCCTATCACTTGTTCCAGGCTCCTTTGTGGGAGTATACCATCTCCGAGAGTCATACTGCTGCGTAGTGCGTAGACAGCATTTATGTCTGGAAGTTTAATTGTAGAGGAAGATCCTAATTATTTGGGGACAAGGAAATAACACTTTCTTAATAGTTAACGGATAAAGTTGGCTTCGAAATGGGCGTTTCATATTCTTCCCTTTAACACTGCATTTGATGGTCATGCCCGTCCTCACTAGACGATAGATATTGAGAGAGAATCTCCAATATATCGACGAAAATATCTCTATGACTACAGTGATGAAAGTTTTCTGAGCATTTGCAGTCTGAATTAAAAGGGAGACACATTTATCACCTCTGTTAAAATTTCTGACTATGTAACTGGTGATTGGTGGAAAACATCCACAGGGTATTTCATTTCATAATATTAAATCAAAATTATAACTCTTTTTTGAAGGAAAAGGTCTCAAATTTCACAGCTTGTTTATTCACTGTATTATAAATGAAAAACATGTTTTACCGGTATTTTATGCAAAAATGTGAAAAATCAACCAAAGACAATCTTGGACAATAATGTTGTAACACACCAACACAGACTATTGGGTATGCAGTTTGACTAAAGATATTACTCATTTATAGCATTTTTTGCATTACTGAGTCTATTATACTGTATTTCATACTACTGTCCACACATAGTACTCTGGCAGCGTGTACATGTTGCTTGCAAATTCCTGAAAATCTATCGCTCAGCTCCGATCAAACAGGTTTTATATTTTACAACGATTAAAACTAACAATGAAAGACTTGGTAACAATCTCATAAAAGTAATACTAAGTAATAGTAATAGCAGCCATTTCGATTTTTATGCACAATTTTAAAAATCGCTAGCTGTCAATAAGTACGGTGTATTAGACTGTGTTTATATCGAGGCGATCCAGCCCGGCGGTACCCGGGCTATTATTTCTTGTTAATTTTCATCTTGCGCTTACACGAGAGCCGCGAGATGGCGAGATCTCGCTTTGTGAGACCGAGATTTCGGTTACCCGGGCTGTTTTTTCCCCCATGTAAACACGCATTTAAAAGCTTCGTACACGCGACAAAATTTGTTTTTATCAGCTTTTTTCGACATATATATTAACAATTCACAAGTTCTGCTTGTTCGTATACAGTTCATATTTAAAACAATGAGACTTCGTGTCTTACCAGAACTGATAAATTACGCAATTAGCACAACAAGCAAACCAACTAGCCCTACTCATAATATAAACACAATAAAAATCATCCCGGCAAAGCGAGGCTAGCTGGCTCGCCTCCATATAAACACCGGCCCTCTTAGCACCGGTAACAGAATAAATTGTGCCGTCTCGTCGCATATTAACACGAAGCACCTGAGTGCGCGTCACGTCATATACAGTGTGTATAAAAAAAACCTGAACCCTTAGAAAACAACCTATAGATCGTTTTCACCTGACGTCACGGCGGCCATATTGGTGTACCGAAACAATGAAATGGCGGCCATATTGGTGTACCATTAGTGTACAGCGCTATTCTTATTCAAATATTTCGTATTGTTTTACCACCCCAATGGGACCACCGATCACGTGAGTGAAAACGATCCATTGTAGCAGTTTGAAAGCCCTAAGCACTTCGCTGAACCCACAGATGTGCGTAAAACACACGGTCATGACGGTCTTATACACCTGGGAAATTAAGATAACTTGAAGTGTATGCATGGTGAAAGTATTCAGTAAAAGCTTTTTCGCTTCGTTTAACTTATGTGCTGATTAATTTATAACGCAGCGCTTTTAGGGCTTTCAAACTACTACAATATAGGTTGTTTTCTACACACTGTAGAATGAAACCTTGAAAATGCAATTCAAGCGATTCAATAAGACATCATAATTAACATAAAGTATAGTGCCGCGTATAGGTGGCAGTGTTTTGGATAGAGTGAAATGAAAAATTAACTTGGCACCATGACATTAAGGCCGGTTTTCCACTGAGCCCTCTGCACTGAGGCGGAATTTTGCGCGCGGAGCGGAATTTTCTTTGTCTTTTCTAATTTGGTCTCAATCAATTCCAAGCGTGCCCATGCCTCCCCCCCCCCGCGGGTATTTGATGGGCATTCGACGATTCTCCTGTTCCCAGGGTCGGGCATTTGCCTCTGCAGGTCTTCCGCCATGGTGGGGAATTTGTTGAAGTGCCTAAATAGTACTATACTTGCCTGTTATTTTCTTGAAAAGTAACCTGGCAAAAGTAAGTACTGTAAGTCTATACTCAATTACGAAAATTCTATCTTTTATAAAGGCACACCACATATTTCATACTAATACATGCTCGTCCACTTCTCTAGCTTTTTCATATAAACAGTGCGATATATTTATTTCAGCCATAAAAATACCACTGACTCTAAGCGCTAAAAATGTCGCATGCCTACCGTTCTTTAACCGTATTACAAAATACGGGATTTACAGCAGTTTGAGGGGAATGCTGTGCCATTTGTGGCTTCCTGGCTTCGGGAAAAAGGCTTGGACAACTTTAATAGTTGGGACGTTTAATTTGAAAGTAGTTTCTGACCTTTATTTTATAAATGTACGTTTATGTTTAATAATATGGATGGTGATCGCCGCTTCAGTTGTCTGACAATACAAACATCTGCTTCTTTAAATTCCCATGAGTGGGGCATTTGCATCAATTTCAAGACCCCTCTGTAGGGATTTTGTCCAGCAATGCTGACCCCATGGTGGTCAAAAATGTCAAATGCCCGTCAAATGCCCGGGGGGGGGGATGGTCACGCTTGGAATTGATTGAGACATTAGTTAACGTTCCACCTGAGAAATCACAAGAGCTTAACGAACGTTTTTCCTTTAGTGATTTCTGCAAGTTGTTTTTCTTAGTTCGCAATTAACAGAGTGTATATTCCGTCTGTACATTTAAGTAAGAGTTAATTACCGAGAGCCGAGGATTAAGCGATATATATATATATATATATATATATATAGTTTGAGCACTCTGGGCTCATGCGCACTTCACGCTATCTGAATGTATTTCACCGATGCTTTCCCACATGCGATTGTCACCGACGATCGCATGTGTATAAGTAATTGGTGAAATTCATTCGGATTGTTCCAAGCTACACTGATGAGCTGTTGTACAGCGAAACACCGTGTCTGTAGATTGAACTGTATATATACAGTGTGTATAAAAAAAATTCGAACCCTTAGAAAATGAATTAGCATTCTTTTCAAACAACCTATTGTAGTAGTTTGAAAGCCCTTAGCACTTCGCTGAACCCACAGATGCGTAAAACACACGGTCTTATACACCTGGGAAATTAAGATAACTTGAAGTGTATGCATGGTGAAAGTATTTAAAAGCTTTTTCTCTTCGTTTAACTTATGTGCTGATTAATTTATAACGCAGCGCTTTTAGGGCTTTCAAACTACTACAATAGGTTGTTTGAAAAGAATGCTAATTCATTTTCTAAGGGTTCGAATTTTTTGATACACACTGTATAATAGTATAGGCTTCATGCCGAGGTTCGAGATGAGTCATTCAATTCAATTGAATTCAGTTTGTATGGGAGATAAAGACTTATGAATAACAAAGAAAACCGCGTGAAATTTGAACTGAATTGCTTGTAAGCACTCTCAGTTAAAGCCTGGTTTCCATATAGCCGTAAGAGCCGGCGGCATGGCTGTGGCAAGGGGCGATGGTCCAATCATAGACAGTGTTGAATTAGCCAGCAATAAAAAGCTGTATGCGATTGGACCATTATTGCCCCTTGCCGCAGCCATGCCGCCGACTCTTACGCTTATCTGGAAACCAGGCTTAATGAAAGGTTAATTAATGGTCCCTTTCTTACCGCTTTAATTTACTCCCACCGGTATTGCCCTTTGAGTATGAAACCTGATTAGTTCTCCATCCCCCTCACTCCCCAGTCTGGTTACTGATCAACTGTAAAAATAGCAAATGATTTAACATTTTCGTCATTAATTAACAGTTCAGTTGTTTATCTCCTTTTGCCATATATAAGCTTTGATGTTTTTCTTAAGCACATTTTACTTTGATGAAAGGCTCGGTTTCATGAAACGTCAGTATTTCTTAAATGTCCTGGCACCTTTTCATATTGTATAGCATTCTGTATTACTAATTGGCATTAATTGTATTGTATTGCATTGTATTGCATTGCATTGTATTGCACTGCACTGCACTGCACTGCACTTACACTTTGGTGACTCAACAACCAATCACATTTTCACTTCGATCTAACACTTTTATGATGTAACCGAACTACAGGCGAAATGGAGAAGTTGTCAATGGAGAAGTTGCATGTCAAGCCTAAACATTTTTGGGCTTTGCTTTGCCGAATTAAACGGAAAGAAAATTAAGTAAAAGGTCAACTCTGAATATCGAAAAACAGTGAAAAGTATTTGCAACTACCGTGGATCATGTTTTAAAATATCGTTGGCCGTAAAAAGCGATCTAAATTTCCGAAAAAGAAAAGCAGTTTTTTTCATCGGGAATATTCAGTTTGGATTTATGTTGAGAGCTCGTGGACATTTTGCTCTATATAGATAGTTGGGTTTTTTTTTACCAAGTGCATGAGTTTATCAGGCAAGAATAGACCTTATTCAAAAATGGCCGCCGAATTAGAATTATTTTATGTGCATATAAATTAGCCCTTATGACCTCGTTTTAAAGTAAAAATTCTTTAGAATTTCCCACATGAAAACGAGTTCTAATTTCTATGGGCTAATTTTTATGTATATAAAAGAATTTTAATTCGGCAGCCATTTTTAAATAAGGTCTATACAAGAGGTATTTACACACAATTTTATTTCGTTAAGTCGCTTTAAAAATGTGAACTGATCACACCTTTTTGTTGTGTTTTCATAAACAAAAATCACCGGTGTTTTTCTACGAGTTAAGCATTTGTTGAGCTTGTTGTTTTTATTTCGAAGCTTCTCACAGTTCAAGCCTTTACACATCCCTTTTTCTTTGTTTATTTATGGCTGTAATACGTTGTTTCTTTCAACCTTTTTTGCTTTTATATAAAATACGACAAAAGTTCTTTCGATTTCCGTCATTGGATACTCTAATCCTGTACGGTTATTGACCAATCAGAGCTTGGGTAGTGTAAATGTTATTTTGTATTGTATTGTATATTGTATTGTATTGTATTGTATTGTATTGTATTGTATTGTATTGTATTGTATTGTATTGTATTGTGTTGTATTGTACTGTATTGTTAGATGATATATTCGCGGAACAGGAAAATAGCTAAAAAGATCCCACACACTTGCCACTGTGTCAGGCGCAGTTTTGCTTTGGTGGAGGGCGGGTGCTATATATATATTTATTAAATGGCTGAGTTTGATTTCTGGTCCGTACGCTAAACGACGCAAGCTGATTGGTTCCTGAGAGGTCGGGATTTTACGATATTGACCTCGGGTCAATACGCTTTTTTCTCGGCCCTGTAATTTTTGGCGAGAAAATTTCTAGGTATCTTTATTCAAATATTCTGAACAAATGTATTGGAACATTACTGCTGGTTTTCTTTAAAGCTGTTTATCTAAAAACATGACAAATAAAAGCCGAACTGGTGTAAACAAGAAGGCCAAGAGCGACATGAAGAAGTTAACAGGTAAGGTAAACAACAGCATACTCCCAAGACGAAAACAACGCTCGAAGCTCAAAAATAAAATGAACCAATAGCCAATTATGGAAGGGGAACTGGATAGGAAACTAACGAAACCAGAAACGATGTTTGCACAACTTGCTATTAATGGTAATTATACACTTATAAGCGGCTAATTGCACGTAACGGGTACAGTCCCTCATGGCAAAGATCAGCTATTGCTGAAATTAAACAATAGTGTAATATCACTTAAGTTCAGCAGTGTCCATTGTTAGCCATATGGGACCACCCGTTAGGTGCATTAGCCGCTTTTATTATATGGCTGGGCTTGTTTTCGGGTCATTACGCCAAACGGCGCTCGCTGATTGGTTGCTGAGAGGTCCGGAAAAAGCCGTAATGCCCTCTCGGCACTGTGTGAGGGCATTACGTGCTTTTTAATGACCTGCAAGTTTTGGCGGGAAAATTACTGAGTTGATTTGAATGAAAATAAAAGCGAATTAGATATATTCGTTGGAAAATTTTGAACAATAATACGTCCTGAAACACCAGTGTTTCTTTTTATAAAAACGTCTTATTTAAAAGCGCGAAAAATAAAAGCCTAACAGGTGTAAACATGAAGCGAAACGAACAAGCTGAAAAGTAAGAACTAAGGTGAACAGCGACACCTGATCAAGACAAACGTAGAACTAAAAACAGATATAAGAAAACAAACCAAAAGCCATATAATAAAAGGCTTATTAACCTCGTTTGCTCGGTCTGTACGGGAAAGTATTCGCCCTCGGTTTTATCGTACAAACCTCGCTCCTTCGTCGCTCGGTCTGTACGAAAGCCTCAGGCAAATAATTTCCCGTACATACCTCGCACTCGGTTAATACGTCCTTAATATATATATACATGCGTGTGGTGTGGGGGGAAGTAGAAAGATGCAAGAGAAAGAAAATGATCGAGGCGGGAAGCGAATTATTCCTCTTACCCTTCATGTCTCCTAAGCAACGCGATTCACTTCCTCCAAAACGGAACACAAGCCACGCCGGCTACACACACATGGTATATAACTGGACGAAGCTAGCCGAGTTTATTGCAACCCTTTGGTAACTAAAAGTCCAGTCTCCCCTTAGCAAATGAAATCGTCTAGCGTTAGCCAAATTAAAATACGCTGACGTTAGCTAGAGTAAAACACTGTTAGTCTCATCAGTGGTTCTATGCCGTTCCAAAGTAACTGAACCATGCGATCAAGAAATATAGGTACGTTTTAAATTATATTAAAGTGCGGCTATATGAAACGAAAATTAAGTTTGTCTTATTTGAAGGAACACTTAAAAAACAAAGTAACATTTTTTACAGTCTTTCGTTTCTTTGCTTCGTTGTTGAGATATTTCAGGTTGCGTTTGATATGCAAATTAAACAGGCTTTTGACGTCACATGCGCAAAATAGCGAGGTTCAGATCACATTTCCACTACCGCTACCATAAATATAATTAAACTTGTCAAATATTGTTTTTACGTTCAGTAATGGTCGCAGGTCTCAAACCTAGTGCAAAAAGAAAGCGTTCTACGGTACTATGATTAAAACTAACTACGACTACAGCACGAAAAAACGAACATTACAACAGCTTAATCACATTTACGGTAGCGGTAGTGGAAGTGTGATCTGAACCTCACTAATGACTTATATCGGAGAAGGTTATTATATATATATATAGTATATATATATTACTGATGTCAAACAATCACTTGAAAATCTACATGTTTGATGTTGTGGGAAGGTTAAGCCTGGTTCACACTAGCGACATAAGCATAAGCACAAGGACAAAACAAAAGGCAAAATAAAAGAATGAAGTCAAGCCTACGACATAAAGACATCCATAATCATAATCATAAGATCATTTAGCTCAGAGCAGAAAAAAAGACGAAGAAAAAGTCTCGTTGTTTTGTCTTCGCAAGTCCCAGAAGAAAACTTATGCTTTTGTGCTTATGCTTATGTCGCTAGGTGAACCAGGCTTTAGTTTTTGCGTCTACGTTGCTATAGCAACGGAGACGTTATGTACCCGTAAAAACCTATCTGGGTATTGTCACTTTTGTGACGTAATAGGTCACTTCTGTCAGATTCGTCGGCGCGTGAAACGTTCGGAGCGAATCATAGAGCCAATATAAGCGAAGTTGTGCCGATGTTCGCCGACGTAGCAACGAAGTAACAGGATGTGATCTAAGCGGATGTGATCCAATAATTTGCTATACTATTTTAAATATGTATTTTATCAAATTAAATTGACCATTTCCTGTTTTGCCTTTGGTATATTGCTATTTATTATATAGCATGCTATCGGATATGAGCTTTTGCGTAATCTGATTGGTTCCCTACTACCAGGCTATCAGCTGATATCCTACTAGTAGAGAAAAAACAAGTTGGCGGCATGTTTTTTAAACTGCCGAAAAGAGTTGAAATTGACGGATTTTTATACAGAAAAACATCAACACCCTCAAAACCAATGTATAAAAAAACAACATTGTGTAAAAATACATTAACAGATACACAATTTAGCATGTTAAATGCATGGTAAAATTCACCTAAAAATTACGTCTTTTTACTTAAAAAATCGACAAATTAACGGGTTGATATTAATTTGTTGCCAAACAAAGAAACTCACGGTTAAAATCAAGCTTACAACACACATTTCGTAGGAGATTACCAGTAAAGAGACTTTTTTTCCATTTAGATAAGCATTTGGAGTAGTAAAAAGCATGTTCTTTTTCAAAAAAACAACCAACTAAGTAATTTAGTTTCACTGACGAAGGTGTTTCAGTTTCATTTTTGCATGAAATCAAAACCTTTTTCATGACAGCAACGCTAATATAAACAACTGACCCACCTTTTGACTTCATAAAGTTACCTTTTAATCTTTTTTGTTGATCTGCTTAACACATTTTTTGCCTCTCGAGCAACATTTTGAAACTGTTTACCGAACAGCTCAGCGAGAAACTCTATGTGAATGCATCATTACGCATGGCGGAAGTATTAGTTGCCTATGCCGGAAGTTTGTTGTTTTAAACATTTCGCTGTAATTTTGTCTCTTGTACAGTGCTTAGCTATATAATAAAACAGTTATACCATTCGCTCTCGTTGTATACGAACTAATAGCCAACTCGGCGAAGCGCCTCGTTGGCTATGAGCTCATATACAACTCGAGCTCATGGTATAAACTGTTAAATATGTGCTCCTGTTGTTATATTAATTACACTGCCAGTGTCAAAGGGCCATTTACATGACCTGATGAATGGATTCAATTTTCTCCTGGTGCATGTGATGTGGATTTTCTTACTATAGTAGTGGGTTTAATTAATGTGCGTTTACAAATTAAATGCAATCACTATGGTTATCAAATCATATGCATCACAAGGAAAATTGTGAATAGATCGTTTGCACACGACATTACCTCCACCATCTTGGTTGATTTTTCAGTGTGCAAACACTGTTGCAATTGACACACTGCTGACCGACATGTTTGTTTTAGCAAGGGTATTGGAAATGAACTGCATGGAAATGATGGTGTCTAATGTCACGTGATGGTAAACAATGTATATCGCAAGGCCCTGGGTAGGATGTTGTGCATACCCATGGTCCAATCTCGTTCCCAGAGCCCACATTCCACACCCGGGAAACGAGACTCTGGGATAATCCATTTCAAATTATTACGTTATTGGCTGAATGGTGAGCATGAGTTGGTCTGAAGTGACCGGAAATAGAATTAATAAAACCAAAATAACAAAGATGTCGGACGACAAGACCCCAGTGAAGACGTTGCCGTGATCGATATCTTCGCCGTATGTGTGTAGATGCTGTAGTTAGAGCTTCGCCAGCAACCCCATTGACTTGTTTGGGGAAAAGTCAAACAAGGAGAACATACTATCCAGATTCCACTCGGATATTTACGCATGCGTACCTCAACCGGAATAACAAGAATCCTGTGATTTGAAACGGATTATCCCAGAGTCTCTCGTTTCCCGGGTTGGAACGTGGGCTCTGGGAACGAGATTGCACATGGTCCTAAATGTAGACGCATGTACGTATTGCATGCCTATTTTTAGTTTGAGTTGTAATAAAAGTGCGTGGAAATAAAAAACTGCAAAAGATGTTACTTTGTCATTTGAAGTGTTCTTTCTAATAAGAGTAGAGAAACTCAATTTTCGTTTTATAAGTAATAGTTAAAATATTCGCGTCCGATCTCTACAATGGCTCGCCGAATTACTTATCAAATTGGAAGTGTAAATTATGAACACTTTGTTTAAGAGTCGTATTTGAGCCACTAGTGCCTATTAACTTTGGTAAAACATTGATGTTTTATTAATCAATGTTTTATCCGTATTTAAATATGCTGATTAAACATTTCTTTTGAATTTTCGTCATGAATTATTAATGAATTTGATAAAGGTACTAAACCCCCTTGGGAACTGAGAGTTCAGTCTCCGCTTGCCAAGTAAAATCGTCTGGCGTTGGCCAGAGCATAAAAATATACGCTGGCGTTTATGGACAGTAAAATACTAAAGCAGCCTACATGGTTCCAAAATCCATGTATTAAAGTGCCCTTTTAATTTCCAACTAAAATAGTCGTGACCTTTATGGCAACTTCGTGACATTTTTTCCTCAAATCCAATAACGTCACTTCGCACTCGGCGACATTTTTGGTTACTTAAAAACCACGACTTCGGGTTTCCTGGTTCATCTCGGTTCAAAATGAACCGGGAAACTGTGGTTCTTAATGAAACTTTCACGAGCAATCGTTGCCAAAAGCTAAGCTATATATAGATATATTTGCCAAGCGACACTCACACTTCGTGAGAAATTAGAAATGTTCCTGTTATTCACTAGCCCAGGTTGAGACGATCGGGGACTGGAAAACTGCCCAATTGCATTCTTACGACAAATGAGAACCAGGCATTAGGCCCTGTTTACATGGAGGTAGGGTGACCCTTCTAGTTCATTGTCTTTCCGTGTTTCGTTTACAGGAGTGCTAGGGTGACCCTGGGGGGAGACGGCAGGGCTATCTTTTTGTTTACATAAGCCATGTAAACGCGTTTGCTAGGGTGACCCTGGCAGCCGGGTTATGTTTCAATGAGAAAAAAAACGCGTACCGGACAAAGTGTCTTAACGATTTTGTGGCTGCCCTTCCTGTTCTTATACACCTTGTGAAGTCTTTTGAAGATATCGAGCAAATGACGCCAACAATAATTAACATGTAAACCGAAAATATAGTAAAATGGTCACGATGAAGTAATGTGACCATACTAGAAGAGTTAACCCTGCTATAAGGGTCACCCTACTCCATGTAAACGGGCGGCTATCTTTTGACTCGCTTCAAAGGGTAACCCTTCTAGAAGGGTCACCCTATACCTCTGGTTCTCCTTCTGCAGTTCAGTATACAGAATAATTATGTAATAGTTATTTTAAAGACACGTTTAAGACACTATCACTGAACGTAACAAGCCATGAAAACACTAAAACTCTAGGGTTAGACGCACCTTTAGTATTTTACTCTGGCTAACGCCAGACGATTTTACTCGTCAAGGGAAGACCCCTGGTATAGTCAAGGGGTTATATTCGACATATATACCGTATTATAGTTTAGTTTCGGTAAAAGCTTTAGATTTTCTCACTTATTAAAACTTTATTACTTAGCCTGAGAAATACGGTACATCTTTGCAGTTATTAAACGGAAATACTTGAAATAATTTATATGTTGTTTAGAAGTGTTTTGGGTCTTTGGGAGACACACACGTCGTTGACGTATACAAGATTAGTTTCAGGTGATTTCGTTTGATAATTGCAAAGATATAATATATTTTCAGCAAGTCATTATGCACGTGTGACGTCAAGGGGTTAAATTTAGCATATCGAACAAATATCAATATCTCAAGTGCGGAGATATGGAAGAGCTATAAATTGATATTCTTCATTGTTTTGAGCACCTTTTAAGCACCTTCACAAGCACCTTTTATGGATAACATATTTTCCATTTAAAATTACAGTAAAAACCCGCTAACAAGAACCTACATTTTTACCAAATCAGCCTGGGATAGGTTCTTATATATTCTTATATAAATATGTTCTTAATTTCAGCCGAGGTTCTTATAGTGGCAGGTTCTATGTTAGCGGGTTTTTACTGTATTACCATCAACACATTAAGAGGCAGCGAGACAAAACAATATTCTATTTTGTTTTAGAAGTAGCCGTTCTTACTAACTGATCAATATCTCATCATGTTCAGAATGTTCTCAGAGATATTTGGGTAATGTAACACGCAAATGAGATACCTTATGACGTCTAAATCTACTCAACACAGACTAAATAAACTTCTCGAAACTTGAAGGGCCTGTATGAAGCGAAAATTAAGTCAGTCTTATTTGAGAGAACACTTAAAATTATAGGTAAAATGACAACGTAACATCTTTCGGGTTTTTTTTGTCAGTTTTTCGTTTGTTTTGCTTCGTTTTCAAGATGTTTTAGTTCGGTAGACGTTAAAAGAGATGAGTCAAAGGGACCCGTCAGTCCTTTACCAACTTTTCCAAAATATGTCGTCAAATTTGTTTTTTCCAAATTTGTCGTCAAGCTTTAGCGAGTCTCTTAAAGATTTTAGCAAACGTCTGGATAACCACAAGAAAAAGCCCTAACCCTAGTCAAGAAATCTTTGTTTATCCCCTAGCTTTTTGGAAAAACATATTTGGCAACATGTTTTGGAAAAGCCGCAAATGGACTGGACGGGTCCCTTCGAGTTATCTATCCCATTTAATCTCGACCTTCAGGTCGTCTAACATGCAAATTAAACATCTTAATTGACGTCACACATGCATAACGAGTTATCGGAGGTTATATCTCTTTGCTATTATCAAATATAATCACTTGAAAATTCAACATGTTTTTTGGTGTTGTGGGATGAAAATTCTACATGTTTGATTCCTTCGAATTGATTTGGTATGATACTGGCAACGATATATAACATTAAGTCATTATGCACATGTGACGTCAAGACGTTGAATTTGCATATCAAACAAACTGAAATATCTCAATAATGAAGCAAGAAAACGAAAAACTGCAAAATATGTTACTCATTTTAAGTGTTTGGCATATATAAGCTTTGATGTTTTTCTTAATCACATTTTACTTTGATGAAAGGCTCGGTTTGAAACGTCAGTATTTCTTAAATGTCCTTAAAATAAGACAGACTTGTTCCTTAAGCACTTTAGAGAGACAAGACTGTATCGTATTGAGAGTATAGTTCGAGACAGTAGTTTGTAATAAACAAATACGTTTTGGAGGTCGTGAAAGTGTATAATTATTTGTCTAGCTCTTATTAACCTGTAGCGACTCTGAAACCCCGCTACAATCACCACCTAAAAGTTAAGACTGTTTCTAATCATCTTATATATTCTCATAGTAACAATTAGTGACACAAGCTGAGCCAGTAAAACAGTGACCGGAAAAAGATAGCGAAATCATGAGTCTTTTCTCTCATGGCAGCGACGGCTGCCCTTATTCTGGTCAATGTGTTTATTAAAATATGGGTTCAGCCGCGCCCGCAGTTCGATTGGTTCAGTTATTTATTCATTTATCAGACACAAGTCAGTGGTTACTACTATAGGAGAAAGGACATAGAGATCATAAATAAAACTAGAGGGGGGCATTGGGGACAAAATCGGATAACCAATTGAAGGCCGCTATCTTGGATCAGTTGGAGGGCAAAATTGCAAACCCGGATATAAAACTATTCGGCCCCAGACTTTTCCTACTATCCGAGAGCTCTCGGATAGTAGGAAAGGTCTGGGACCAAGTAGTTTTACATCCGGGTTTGCAATTTTGACCCCTAACTGATCTAAGATAGCGGCCTTCAATTGGTTACCCGCGTTTGACTGGAGTTTCCCCCCAATGCCCCCTCTAGCTATATTTATGATCTCTATGAGAAAATACCCATAAACCGCCATCTTGGGTTATAATAGCCACCTTTTGCAAGTGAACTCGATGCAAGTTAAAATGTGGTAACTGGAACGCTAACGCGTAAACCAAAAGGTGAGGCAAAAAGTTCCAGGACCCTACGCGGTTTGCACGTAGGTTTCAGTGTCCCACAAAATGTTTTTACACGGCCGCCAGTCTTGAGCGAACTACAAAGGCTCGAAAAAAGGTTTGAAAAAAAGGCTGAGAAAATAAACGTCCTTTTGCTGGCTAGGATGAAAACAGCCAGCTGAAAAGGTGAGATTCCGTGAGAACAAGAGTGAGAAAGTTATTCTTGTACGAGTTGAAGACGTATTGATACTTGATATTTCATAATATACATCTAAGATCATTTTCTTATTTCTGCTCCTTTAATTTTGTGTTAAACGGCCTTTTGTAACTAATGATATTTTAAGAAATAACTGACAAATAGATTGTTTATTTTTCACGTTTACTCATGGCTAGCTGTTGTTTTCGGTACGAATGCTGAATGCTTATGAAACAAAACGACACATGAAACTGGTACTAACGGCATATTCTATACTAAGTTTTGGTTGATTTTTTGTATCCTCTTCGAAGTAACAAAACTCTAATATATGGTTTATATTATAACGAAAACAACTCTGATTTAATTTCTTGACTGACAAACTTCGTGCACGTTTTGTAAAGACAATGACTTTTACTATAGCAACAAATAAACAATTACTGCATAATTAGTTCGACAGCATAGCACAACCAATCAAAATTTAAAATGCACGTTTAGCAAAGCGTGATAAAATTATTCAATAAATAATTTTTCAAACCTTTCGAGCCTTCGTGGTTCGCTCAAGACCGGTGGCTGTGTAAAAAAAACATTTTGTGGGAGACTAAAACCTACCTGCAAACCGCGCAGGGGCCTAGAACTTTGCCTCCCTTTTTGCCCCACCAATGACTAGCGCTCCAGTTATCACATTTTAACTTCTTACATCGAGTTCACTGCCTTTTGCCAGTCGATACGATATAGGTCACCCCTGACAGTCCAGTCCAGTTATGTATACGTCAGGTAGCAATACATCCAGGCTAGTCTGGCAAGCCGTTACCGTCGAAATCAAACAATGGTGAACTTGGAGGAATTAGAAACGTCGGCTGAGAGGTAGCAGATGGCGACATTGCGTTGGCACTGATTTTAGGCGAGAGCTGCAGTGGAGATGAGAGACTGCTCTGAGGAGGAGAAATTGGTGTTCCTAGGTAATGAGATAAGCATAATCAAATTATGATCGCAAATTTACGAAAGCAATAACATCCTAATCCCCGCGAACCACAATATCTTATTAGAAATATCAATATATATATATATATATATATATTATAAAATGCATCTCTTAAAAGGAAGGTCTGATGTGATGTGGTCTAGTGTGGTGTAGTTTGATCTGGTGTTGTCTGGCGCGGTCCGGTATAAAGTTTGGAGCGATCTGGGGCCGGTTGTACGAAGCCCAGATAGCTTATCTGGTGGATA